>JAVYIG010000082.1:0-377349 GCA_035222895.1 Strongylocentrotus droebachiensis
TCAGTGTTATTTAGGGTACGCGTATGCTCGTTCCCTCCCTTTGAAAGCACCCCCCCCCCCCCTATCTCAGGACTGCCAACATTTCTGAATCCCCCTTTCGCCGGCTTTTCGCTGGCTTTTCCTGCCTTGGAGACCCCCCCCAAGAAAAAAAAAAAAAAAAAAATCCGGAACACTGCTAAATGTACCCCCCCCCCCCCCCAATTTCAGGTGAGCTCTAGTCGATCGAGGGGGACTGGGGGGCCAATGTTTTTACTTTTCAAAATGAAATAATCCTAAATGAGCTTTCAAAGCTAGCAGGAATTTTAGGAATTTGATCCCGGGATTTAATCAACTTTTCTATGATATTCAAGATATTTTATAACCCCCTTTTTACATTTCTCAGGAGTCCAAAGAGAGAGAGAAAAAAAAACACCCCCTTTTTAAAGAAATCTCCGGGTGAAAAGTCAAATACACCCCCTTTTTTTACAATTCTCGGGCCGGATTTTGTCGCGCGAAAAGTACCCCTTTCCTGGAGATTTTAGGAACGCGCATGCGGTCCCTCCGACCCCGGAGTGTGGGGGGGGGGGGGGGGTAGATGAAGACTGAAGTTCTAGACCTGGCGTGTCTTACAGAGACTTACAGTGGCCGTTTGTCTCTTCAGTTATTTCAAGATAAGCCTGTACACATTCTTATTACTTTTATATTTGAGAAAGGATTTGTCTGAGGAAATTAAAGAATTCATTAGATTTAATTAATAAACACAGTACATGTATCAGTATATGAATTCCAGAAACATTTTTAAAGAGGTGTGAAAACTGTGAACGCATCTGATTGAGAGTGATAAATAATACGGTAACTGTTGCATTGCCCAAGTCCTACTCGGTGGTTGTCATTTGTTCACACCTAAAACTTAAGGGACGAGGGGATGATATTTAAGGGCTGCAATGCATGTGATGTTTGTGTAGGTCTATGAATGAATTAATTTGTTGTTTATATTGAATGAATTGAATTGAATTCAGACAAATAGGGCTTAATAAGAGTCGAAAACGGTGCAACGAATCGTCTTTTTTCTATAATAATTAAATCAAACGTCTAAGCTTTTCGCGCTTCTCGCGGGAAGGGGAAACTGAATTCAGACGAGAATTAAGAGTCGAGAACAGTAAACCCAATCGTCTGCTTTCTCTAATAATTTAAGGAAACGTCAAGGCTTCCGCGCTTCGCGCGAGAGGGGGGGGGGGGGGGAACTGAATTCAGATAAATAGGGCTTATTAAGAGTCGAAAACGGTACAACGAATCGTCTGCTTTCACTAATAATTTAATGAAACGTCAAAACTTCCGCGCTTTGCGCGGGATGGGTAAACCGAATTCAGACAAAGATTAAGAGTCGAGCACGGTTTAACAAATCGTCTACTTTCTCTAATAATTTAATGAAATGTCAAAGCTTCCGCGCTTCGCGCGGGAGGGGGGGGGGAAATTCATTCAGACAAGGGTTAACAGTCGAGAACGGTACAATAAATCGTTTTCTTTTCCTAATAATTTAAGGAAACGTCTAAGCTTCCGCGCTTTACGCGGTAGGCCTATCACCCACACCACCCTAATGAGCGCGCTTCACGCGCTCTTTGAGTGATTCGCCTGCTCACTACCGCCCCTCCCTAAAATGAGATCCTAGCTCCGCGCCTGCATTAAAATACATAGCTATGATGCTGACTAAGTTGACGAAATAATTCGTACATTTATGTCGTCGAGGAAAATGACCATTTGCGCATACGCAAGTACTATAGATAGTCCGTAGGAAAAACAATTTAGCCTTCGGCCCCGGGTATATAGGGTTAAATTTGTAAATATTGGGACATTTAATTTTGTCGGTAATTGGGGGCTAGTTTTGTCGGTAATCGTTGGCCTCTACACCCTCCCCCCCCCCCCCACTAAAAAAGGTCTAGCGACGACGCCCCTGACCATTATACATCATTTTCTAAGTGATGAGACTCAAAATAAAGAGTTCGCATCTTCCTGACGAAATACTCAATCTGTATGTTACTACTTGAAAGTGTGTCGTCTTATTTCGGAGTTCATTATAATAAAACACTACAGTTTGCAGCTGTCAGTATTTCGAAATATGTCCAATTATTTTACTTTATGGTTGTCAAATTTGGCATGTACGTGCATGTATGTATGCATGTATAAATGTATGTACATGTGTTTGGGTATGGGTGTGTGTGTGTGTGTGTGTGTGTGTCTATCGACTGGATACATATTTATTTAGGGTTGTCTGGTAACTCCCCACGAATAAAAATGTTTAATACAATTATTTTTGCATTGAAATATTGGATATATAGATGCAGGGGAAAGTCCGTAATATTGTCTTTGGGGGTGTTTCAAAAAGAACTGTTAGAATTTAGGGAAGAAAAGAATATTGCAGGGAGGGCAGGTAAATTGGCCTTACATTTACAGAAGTGGGAACAAGTAAAGTTTTCATGATTTTTTTACACTGGACTATTGTAGCCTCGTTTAAATGATTTTGTTTTAAATGTTTTAAATAGATTGTTTCGGTTTTTTCTGTCGCTCGAATTTGGGGTATTCTGAGGGGGCTAGGAACAGTGTGTGGTGGAAGTGTGGTCGGGTGGAGTGTGTGTCGCATGATGGGGAGGGGGGGGGGGGGGGGGGGGGGTAGTAGTAGTAGTGTGTTTGGTTGGATGGGGTTATTTGTTTTATGATACAACTGATTTCATTTTTGTTTTCATCAATTGTACAATGTATGTAATGTAAATGTTTTGAATTTATGTCAAGGGAAAAAAAAGTACTTTATTTCTAAAAATTAATTTGTATTGTTTGGAATCAATAAAAAAAAGAAGTGTGTGTATATACACATAGTTAAATATAGAGAGAGGGTGGAGGGAGACATGGAGAGTTAGACTCAACACAAGATACAATAACTATACATACTAATGGTTTAAGACATATAACTCTGTAATGGAGTGTTCAACGCAATATTATTTGTGTGTGTGTGTTAAGTCTATTCTTAATTTGTTGAAGTCGCTGAACTATATTTGTTTATTCACACAAACATGCATACATATGAAGAGCTTGATTCCAAAAGGAGCTAAATCCATATTTTATCAAAATTGAGTTATCTGTCTTAAAATAATGATTTCCTACATGGGGACAAAATGCACTATATCACATTCGAAAATTTCATTAGAAAGTATGACAAAATGTAGGTACAATACCATGTTTCATTCCAAAAGGAGCTAAATCTAAATCGGTTTCATTCCAAAAGGAGCTAAATCCACTTTGGGTACTTCTGAGTAAATCACCTTTTTTATTTCTCCAATTTCCTTTTAGCCATGTACCCTCATGTTGTTATATATGTTAAAGGTGTTGCCCTGGACCAATACTATATGATAAGAAAAAAAATCAGTTATTTCTGATTTTTACTAACTTTTTAGATTTTGTGGATTTAGCTCCTTTTGGAATGAAAGATGGATTTAGCTCCTTTTGGAATAAAACGGATTTAGCTCCTTTTGGAATGAAACTGTGATATGTTATTAACTTTCTTTTCAAATTTTTTTTATTTGTGATTTCTCTTTCATTTTTTAAAATGAGTTCAAGTTCAAGTTCAAGTTCAAGTTTTATTTATCTTTCTTTCATAACACACTTTACAAATATGACATGAATATTACAAGTTTACAGAATATGGCGTTACAAAAGAAAGATGAGGTGACCTTGGTTGAAAGCAAGGCTTGTGGATTTAAGGTCCCTCATGAGTAGCTTATGAATACGTCCTAAAAGAACAAAACTCGTCAGATAAGAATAAATGCATACATTTAAGTGCTGACAAAACTAAACTAACTAAACAACTGATAAAATATAAACATAAATAAGTATAATAAAATCTACTGACTACTAAATAATGGCTATAAACAAGAGAAACAGGAAAATACAACGAGCAACAGGACTGAAACACAGACAAAAACAAAAAAAGACAGACAGATGAATAGATGTGAGAGATGGGAGTAGAATTTTGCTGACCTATATAGTAATTAATTTTCTTAAATATTGATCACAACTATAAATCTAGACGATATCGAGTCAAATATAGTAACTTCAGTTTGCGCTTAAATACATAAATACTGACTGATTGTGCTATTCTTGGTTCAAGGGAATTCCAAAACCTAGGTCCAGTGGACCCCACAGTAGTAAGGGCAAATTGCGTTCTAACAAGAGGCAAGTGATATGCTTGCGCCTGACGTGTGGAATAACTATGAACTTGGTTATTTTTCTTAAATATTCTAGCCAAGGCTACTGGTAGTAGACCTGCATTCAATTCATACATTAGAGCTCCTAGTTGTAAATGATAAATATCTTTAACTTTCAAAACACTACTATTATAAAAAAAAAAGAACATCTGTATGCGCAAGATAGTGAGTATTACAAACAATTCTTATTACTCTTTTCTGTACCAGTAGTAATTTATCCATTTGAGATTTGAACGAGTTGCCCCAAGCTAGCACACCATAGTGCAAATATGGCAAAATTAAAGTTCCGTACAACATACGTAAAATATTCAGTGGGAACACAGATTTCAATTTATAAATTACACCAGTATTTCTTGACAATAATTTACAAAGTTTACTAATATGGTACTTCCAATTTAAATGTTCATCAATATGCAGGCCAAGAAATTTAAATGTAGATACTCTTTCAATCTCGACACCATTGAACATTACATTTCCAGGCAATATACCCAGGGAATTACTAAAGAGCATTTAATTAGTTTTTTTAAGATTTAATGACAACTTGTTTGCATGAATCCACAAAGTCGCATTTGTCAACTCAGAGTTTACAGTCTGCAAAAGAGTTTGTGGATTTCTGTGAGAGAAAAATACACTCGAGTCGTCTGCAAATAAAATGAATGATAACATTTTTGCGGAAAGTTGAAAATCGTTTATATACACAATAAACAAAAGCGGGCCTAGAAGGGATCCCTGTGGGACCCCACAAGTGACGTCCCTCAAATCTGAATCAATTCCATTTAAAGTAACAAACTGTTTCCTATTTGTTAAGTAGCTTCTAAACCAATCTAATGCTATTCCCCTTACACCATAATGGCACAGTTTATCTATTAAAATATAATGATTTACAGTATCAAACGCTTTAGAGTAGTCTAAGAAGACACCAACTGTATGCATGCGTGCATCTAAGGCACTGGATATCTTGTCCACCAAATGTAGAATAGCATGAGTGGTAGTGTGTTTTTCACGAAAACCAAACTGAAAATTAGACAAAATGTTAGCATTCATCATAAATGTTATCGTCCGAGTATACATTAGCTTCTCAAGAATTTTAGAAAAGGAATTCAACAAAGAAATAGGACGATAATTATTCAAGATAAGGGCATCACCCTTTTTAAAAATGGGCACAACCTTTGCAATTTTCATTTTCATGGGTACAACACCAGTGGTCATTGATAGATTAAATATATGTACGAGGGGTTGTACAATACCATCAATTACATTTTTTATCAACTCATTTGTTATAAAGTCACAACCTGGACTTTTCTTATTCTTTAAAGAATGTACAATATCAAATAATTCTTCTACAGTCGTTGGCAATAAAAATAAACTATTATGATTAGGGTTTTCTAAAAAAGATTGAAATGTTTTTTGAGACTCTGGGATGACACGCGACAAATTCTGGCCAATATTACAAAAATATTCATTGAATTTATCTACAATAACTTCTGGATCATCCACTACATTCCCATCGATGTTTAATTTACTTACATCAGACGCTTTCTGCTTTCCATGTCCCTTTTATATCATTATGTGTCGCCTGGAATTGAGCAAAGTAATACTGCTTCTTAGCAGCACGTAGGGTTCAAGTAAGAGTATTCCGATAAATAGTATATTTCCTATGAGAAGACTGAGATTTACTAATCTTATACTTATAGTACAACTTATTTTTCCTATTTATTGACCTCAACATAGAATTAGTGATCCATGGAAATCGAGGGGTTGTTCTACGATTTCTACTATTACATTTACATAAAGGTAAATTTTTATCATACAGCAAAAAGAAGGTATTTAAGAATTTATCATATGAGCTATCAACATCATAATCACTCAATACTTCTCTCCAATCACTTGCTAATAACTCATCTCTAAATGAAAGGTTTGCTACTAAATTTGAATAAATTTCAATGACTTTATTGAGAAAATATGAAAAATTTCAGGTACAATATAATGTTTCATTTCAAAAGGAGCTAAATCCACGAGAAAAAAAAAATCTAAAAATTTAGTAAAAATCAGGAAAAACTGGTAGATTTTTTCTTATCATATATTATTGGTCCAGGGTGACACCTTTAACATATATAACAATATTAAGGTACATGGCTAAAGGGAAAGTGGAGAAATAAAAAAGGGCGATTTACTCAGAAGTACCCAAAGTGGATTTAGCTCCTTTTGGAATGAAACTCTCCATATATATATGTATATTCTCAATGAACAAACAATACACAAGGCTCAACATATAACGCATTCATCTCTGATCATGTTAGTAGACGCTTTTTTCATTTACGATTTATTTTTGTTCAAACAGGATTGTGGATAACAAGGATGATCCTCGTAATCGAAGTTCTCGTTTTCATCGTCATCGCTTACGCCATTAAAACTGGTAAGTATTTAATTTTTGTTTACTTAGGGCCTTGAAAAATGCTGAATCTCTTACATCTAACTATTCCGAATTTCCCCCTTTCTTATAGAATATCACTGCATAATTAAACATTACAATTGTAATAACTTAGGGCAGGATGATAATAATTATAGTAATAATAATAACGATAATAGTGACATTCGAGGATCTATTTTCAAACTATTCTAGCTAATCAAAAGTTAAAGTGTGATATGATTTTAAATGTAACATTTTACTTTGTATCCACTCTATAGGACGTGTACTTTTTGATCCCGCTCTGCGCAAAACCATACAGATCAACACAGAAGACTCAAATCGAGATGAACACCATGGGGAAAGCAGCAAAGAGGAAAAGCGAGCGAAATCCATGAGGAATATGTGGTTTGATAAGGTGTTCTGTGCAATAATCACGTTGACAATCCAAATAACAGTAGTAATTATTTTAGTTGCATATCTTGCAACAGCCAGTTGTTCAATTAAAGCAGAGTTGAAACTATAAGGAAATGTGATCCTGCACAACAAAACCAACAAAAAGTCGCCAGAAATAGTTTTTAGCTTAGGTCTGGACTTCTGAAAGAGTAGATTCTCAGCCTCAAAACGATATATAACTCATTTATATTGCATGGTCCTAGCTTATTGAAAAAAGGAAGAGAATGACCTACGTACACAGCAACATTACTTTGAAAAAAAGGGTGTTTTAAAGCCAATATTCTAATACAGCACTTTTACTCCCCAAATATGTGCAAGGTGACAGAAGGGAAATTTATGTGAAGGGATTTCAGATTGTCCTGAAAATTCCCTCGCCATTTGTACATATTCTGTTCTTGATTTCGTTTAGGTATCACTACAAGAACTTACCCAGTTTTGGGATATGCAATGAGATCATTAGCTAGGGTCTCAGAAAAATACAACCACTACAAAAAAAAAAAAAAAAATCAGATAAACAAAGGCCTTAACAATTCCCATAGAAAATCTTACTTCTAGATTGTTTGCTGCTTCATAATTTGAAATAGGATATACAAAAGTATGCTCTTTCAGGTAATGCTAAAAACTGAAATTGTATCAACCTGACCAAGAACATTTTAATAAGCTCTGACTAACAAATCCCCGTATGCGGCCTTCTGTTGCTTTGTGGTGTGCAGCCACCAATGTTCCAATATAATTACAGATGATTATATTTCTATTTGTCAATGGATCGTACCTATAAAACTATGTTTGTCCTAGCTTTGTTCTTTTATTTCAGATGTTCCACAAAGTACTTACCATGAAAAGGGGCAAGTTTTTTTCCTAAATAGGAATAGCTTTACAACATAAGGTTTGATGATATTTTTTTCAGATGTCACATTGATTACATTAATCTATAAACACGCGTCACTTAGCAGTAATCTTTTTTAAATGGTATTTAAAAATCGATTTCCGCCATTATTTAAATTATTTAAATAATTCCATAAATTGGGGTAAAACAAAAATATTCCAACTTTATGGGCGACAGTGTACATACAATCTTTTCTATGACTGTATTATTCTTGAATATGCTTAAATATGTACGTCACAGATGTAGAAAATACACATTTACGAACACGTTCGTTCAGTATTTAATCAGGACATGTTTACCGAATATATTACGTTTTGTTATCCAGCGTTTCTGCCTGTTTTTTCTTTAATGTTATGTTTCGTTAGGAAATGGGTAAAATTTATATTTAGTGAAGGTTTTTTTTATGGTTTTGGTGCACGATACCCAAGACGAAAATCCAATTGAACCAATTGAACACCAATTGAAATTTTAATTGGTTTCACTAGGTTTTAATAGGTTTCAATGGGACTTTCATAGGACTTCAGTTGGTTTCAAGTGGTCCAGATTTGCCATATTGGACCAATTGGCCTAGGCTCCATCATACTTTAATGGGACCTCAATTGGTTTCAATTGGACCAATTGACCCTATGTTCGACTTCAATTGGTGCAATTAAACCAATTGAAAACCTTTTAAAGTCTAATGGAACCGATTGGTCCAACTGAAATCCCATTAAATTATAATGGGGCCAATTGGTCCAATTGAAACTAATAAGACCTGCCATGCTCAATAGAAACGAATTGAAACCAATTTAAATCCCATTAAAGTATAATGGGGCCAATTGGTCCAATTGAAACCAATAAGACCTGCCATGCTCTATAGAAACGAATGGAAACCAATTCAAATCCCATTAAAGTATAATGGGGCCAATTGGTCCAATTGAACCAATAGGACCTGCCATGCTCAATAGAAACGAATTGGCCAATATGACCAATATGACCAATAGAACCCAATATAAACCAATGGGACCGATATGACCGACAGCAACTAATAAGACCAATATAACCCAATGTGACCAATTAAAACCGATAGGACCAATATAAACCAATATGACCAATAGAAACCTACAGGTCCAATAGAAACCAACAAATCTATGTATCTCATGCATAATCTTGAACTCAGTTAATGCAATTGGGATTAGAACATTCCTATTGCCAACATCGATAGGTCAGAAGTGATGGCTATCGATTACCGGGGACCAATTGCCCTTTCGTTTCAATGTGGCCTAATTTGGACCAATTGGTTTCAATGGGTACCAATTGCCAATTTGTGTTAATAGGTACCTATTGTTTCACTTTCCATGTACTCCAAATTGCCAATTGGTATTCAATTGGGATTAAATGTAGACATTCAAGGGGGGGATACAATTAGATTTTCGTCTTGGGTAATCATTTGCCCATATAATTCAGTATTTATATTTGCAATTTATCAGATTTATTCTGATATACCTCCATGTATTCATAAATATTATTGATTAATGGTTATTTATTAGATTACGTAACCTTGAGGAAACTATACGAGCCATTACCAAAGAAGAATCAGTATTACGTATTATTTTGTCACCACCAGAATTTATGCATGTTTTGTATCATATTGCCGTTTTTTGTAAACTTTGTTTGAGCCAATATTTTACATGTGAGCGAGCCATCAAATCCCCATGTTGATTGACATTGAACAAATAAATTTATTAAATGGAATTTAATTGAAGAAAAAAATACTTGTAATTATGAAATCTTGAAAAAAAAAATCTTTAAATTTTCCAAATGGAATTTCCTAGATGCTTCCGTACAAAACGCTAAACAATTTTCATGCCATACACTGTTCTGCCATTATGTTTAGTATTGAAGCTCTTTTGCTCTCTCCCCTTCTTCATATTCTTCCTCTTCTTCCTCTTCTACACATTCTTGTTCTTTTTCTTCTTCCTTTACCTCATCTTCTTCTACTTATTTCTCTTTTTCGTCGTCTTCCACTTCGATATCTTACTCCTCTTTTTGTTTTTCTTTCTTTCTCCTTCTTCTTCACCATCATCTTTGTTCTCCTATTCTGCTTCTTGTACTTCATCGTCTCCTTTCTCTTCCCCTCCTGTGTATTTGATTATCTGTGTATTTACGTGTATTTGTTGTATTATCTTATTACTTTACCATGTAGGACGTACCGGACACGGTTCGTTGCTACCTAAGTAATCTTCAGTGTATGCATTATTTATGTATTTATTTATTAAAACGTCTTTATACAGGATAATATGTTTAGGAATTTTAAATTTCAACATGGTCCTGTTAACATTAAAAAGCCCAAAACAAGTGTGAAATGTATAACAAAGTTTCAAATACAGTCATTTAAAATTTTAAACTACCTATGTAAACATGAATTTAAAACAAATAGTATAAACTCAGAAATTTTAGTGTTAATTAATATTTTTAAATACGCAAAAGTCCAATAGATATAAATATTTCCAAAATAAAATCAAAAATAAAACATATAAATCAATTTAAAAGTTTAAAGTGTTCGGGCATTTTGTATAAAGTGGGGAATGCCATTCCATCGTTTAGCACAGGAAAATTTAAAAATTGAGAGGTGGACTTCGGGTGGAACTACATTAAGACTATCATTGTTCCTAGTATGGTGATTTTGTCGTTCACAACACATTTCGATATCATTACAAAGCTGTGGAGGGGCTAAACCATGTATACATTTAAACATTTGTGTGGCAAGAAAGTAGTCTTTCTGGGTTTTACAGTTTTTAGTTTAGTTTAGAGCACTTTTGTGGTGAATTCAATTTCATATTAGGTCTGACTTTATTTTCAATCATATTTTGGGGTACTTTTTGTTTTTACTTAAACGGTCACTGAAAGCACCTATTGCAGCATCTCGCTCCCTTGTGACCATATACCTATTTGTTTACTTATCGTTGTGATAATATAATTACGCAAAAGAATACACAATCTCAATCAGAATATAAGAATTGAAATACAATTGTTTATATTCCATAATATTGTTAATCGGTATAATGAAAACAACATAAGACAGCACTTTTGGAAAGAGAGAGAGAGAGAGAGAAAAGAGAGAGGCGAATTCAAAATGCGAGGGCTGAATAGAAAGAGGAGAAAACTAGAAAAAAATGGAGAGAGGGGAGAGAGAGACGAAGGGAGAGACAGAGAGATGACGAACCAAAGACAACGAGAGAACAAAAAAACACATTAGAGCGAGAACAGGCTTGAGCATGATCTAATAGCATACAAAGCACACCAAATGTAGTGCTAACAATGTGATGTAAAGGTGAATGTACTTAAGAGTAAAACGTTTTGAAGAAGGGTGCAAATTAATTTAGAATACGTCATACGCTGTGACCGAAATAAATATATTCAGTGTCTTTTGTTATCAACACAATACCCAACGCAATTTTCTCATCATAATCTGCATGCAAACGAAAAACAAAAAATCGGCAGAGTAAACTGCTTGACCCACATAGGCCTCTGTTATTTGGGAGCCCTAAACTTGAATACCACATGTATTGATCATATCATCTTCTTTTTCCTTTTCTTTCATGCTTGTTTCTTTTTACTTTTTTTTTCTTCCAACTATTCTTGTTAAATAAGCACCAAGAGAACGTTTATAGTCTGGCTGCACATATGCATGCACATTAACACGCAGCCAAAATTTGGGTATGTTTTGACTGACTAGATGGCATGCAAAGTAATCACAACATTTACAGTGCCATTCTATTATAAGAACGACATCGCAAAAAAATCGCCATGTTATTACAGTATAACCTGATAAACCTAATAAATGTATCAATACCACAGGCATTATTTTTTTTTTTAATGATCTAATGCAATGGAAATATGATAAACACACTCAAACATGGTACAAATATACACACGCCCAACTCTTGACACTTCTTTATAACTCACATTTATACCAATTACGGAAATCTTGTTGGAAGGGTCTACATTAAAACATAATAACAACAAAATAATAGTGAAAAAGACCCCCTTCCCTCAAATGAAAAAACGTTGGTCATTTATAATATAACATATAAACCTAATTTACTCTAGCTAATTTTTACCATGTACTTGCCTAGTAATTATAAATATGCTAAATGTAACTAAGATTCCAGTATACAGTTTTAATACATTATACTTAACAATACATTTCACTTGGTTCTACATTTTAAAAGTTTAAATATATCAATATACAATTGATATCGAATATGTGCTAATCAAAAAGTTTTGCCTATATAATATATCGGTAGTCGGATTTTATCCAATATGAATGAAGTATGGCAAGTTGGAGAGTAAAGAGATATAGAAAGGGAAGAGAGAGAGAAAGGAAGAGGTGGGGGAGAGTAAAATAGTAAGGGGGAGTGTGTGAAAGAAAGATGGACAAGGGATGGAGAGTCATAGAAAAAGGATATCTTTAAAGAGAATAGTTGGTCATTAACATTTCGGGAAGCTTGGGAAAATTATTTAGATACATTCTTTAAATCATTATTTTTCTTTTCTTCTCTTCTCTTTTTCTTCTTATTCTTCTTCTTCTTCTTCTTCTTCTTCTTCTTTAACATTATCATATTGTTTATCAAAATTCTTAAAATGGGGTAGGGTTGTACGTATATACAGTTACTGTTTGGTTACATTCATCTGTACTCACCAGATTGCACTCATTACACAGTAAGAGTGTTATGATCATGATGATACTACTGTATTTTCCTTCTAATTAATTTATAAAATGGTAATGGAGTTGATCGCCTTTCATTTATTTGACACTTTTTTATATTATTAAACACATGTTATATATATACAGTAGGTTTGCGGTTGCACCATGTGTGTGAGAGAGAGAGAGGTTTGAGGAGTCCTGAACAGGACTCTGACTCGGTAATCTTTCTTGGAGGAGTGTAGTCCTGAAAAGGACTGTTTGTTATCTTTCTTGGCATATAGTTCTCAGGAGAACTATAGCGCTTGGAGAGGATGAGTGGCTCGACGTTTCGAACAGGTTGACTATCCGTCGTCAGGAGTGGGGAATAGCTGGCGTGCGTGAGCTTAAGTCACCGGTGTGCGGACGTCAGGGAAAAATAGGTGACCGTATGTCGGCTTGAGTCATCGGGTGGGCATGGATGGTCGGCTGGTAATTCGTCTGACTATCCGTCTGGGCTGGAGTCTCCGGGTTGCGGACTTAGGAGAGTTTCGAGTTGATGAGTGGGGTGTGTTGTCGGCGAGACGCTGTGTGTGTCCCCGACGTAGGCGGCGTTGTAGTCTGTTGTCGTCTGCTGTGCAGTGTAGCTGCGAGGCTGGCGGCTGCTTTGAGGGTTCGGCGGGTGGCGGTGGTTGATGTACGGGTGTCTGTCGGGGTGGTGAGGGCGGTGCTGGAGGCGGTGCTGGAGGCGGTGGTGGAGGAGGAGTGACCGGGTACTTGTTAATGAGAGGTTTCCAGATGTCGTTGATGTATAGTCCTGAGTCTTGGGGCACGGTGTTGTGGCGGTGAATTTCGATGGCTTCTCGGATTCGGCGTGTATGCCAGTGTTTCATTATGGAGATGAGATGACTGTTAGGTCTAAACTTCGCCGTGTCACCCAAGAAGATCCCGTTCTCAGAAGTCATTCAACAAGTAGAACCCAAACTGAGATTCCTGAGCCGAACCGCAGCGGACCAAATCCGTTTCCAAGTCACCCAAGCCCTATCCACAGCTAAGCCACCACAACCTAACATTAGCAAACCAGAACGAGCCGCTATCAAAGATCTACGCAGCAACCAGTCAATACACATTCTACAGGCAGACAAGGGCAACGCTACAGTAGTCCTGAACAAAGGGGACTACAACAATAAGATCGGTGCGCTCCTCGAGACTCCGACTTACAAACAACTAAAGAAAGATCCCACACTAGCAACGGAAAGGAAACTCAACCAGCGACTCCTCTCTCTTCACAGAACAGAAGTCATATCCAAGCCACTCTACTTCAAACTTCGCTCATCTTCAGCTACCTGCCCCATCCTGTTTGGCCAGCCGAAGATACATAAACCTACCATTCCACTTCGCCCCATCATTTCAACCCGAGGATCTCCTTGCTATGACACAGCCAAACACCTGACCAAGATTCTCCAACCACTCGTAGGACAATCGCAGCACCACATCAATAACTCCAAGCATTTCGTCGATATCCTCTCCAAGACCACCATACACGATACAGACATCATGGTCAGTTTCGATGTTGAATCTCTCTTCACCAATGTTCCTGTCACCGAATCCTGCCGAATCGTCAAAGAACGCCTCGAAGCTGACGACACTCTCCCCGACAGAACCCCCCTGACACCGGATGAAATACATGACCTCATGTACTTCTGTCTCAACTCAACTTCCTTCAAATGGCGAGACAATTACTACCAGCAACTTCAAGGCGCAGCCATGGGATCGCCTCTTTCACCGGTTATAGCCAATATCTTCATGGAGCACTTCGAAACAACGGCACTCCAGACTCTCTCACAACGCCCTTCTCTCTGGCTCCGATATGTCGACGACACATACGTCATCTGGCCACATAGCAGACCTGACTTAGACCACTTTCTCGCCCACATCAACCAGCATCACCCGAGCATCAAATTCACCATGGAGACCGAGCAAAACAACAGCATCCCCTTCCTAGACGTTCTCGTTACCAAATCACCATCCGGCAAGCCCGCTCATCAAGTCTACAGGAAACCCACACACACCGATAGATATCTTCACTACAGATCCTTCCACCATCCATCCGTACTACAATCAGTCCCCAACGCCCTCATCCGCCGAGCCCATCAACTCAGCGATGCAGACCATCTAGACCAGGAAATCCAGCATGTCACCACAGCCCTAACTAGCATCAACGAATACCCAAGACATAAGATCAAATCCAAGACTCCCGCCAACAAGCCCGTAGCTAACTCCACCCCTGAAGAGAACCAACCCGCAGCTACACCACCGAAGCAAACTATTGTTCTTCCCTATATCGGTCAAGCCTCTCACAAGATTCAACGTATCCTTCAAGCAGCAGACATCCAAGTTCGACACAGTTCCTCCAACAAACTCCATTCGATACTCTACTCCCACAAAGACAAGCATCCAAACCACAAGAAAGCTGGAGTCTACAAAATACCATGCGAATGCGGAAAAGTCTACATTGGTGAAGCGGGGAGAAATCTGGAAACAAGACTCAAGGAGCACAGAACCAGCTTCAGACTCAGCGATTGGGATAAGTCCGCCATCGTCAAACACGCCCAGCAACACGAACACACCATCGAATGGGATAACAGTCATCTCATCTCCATAATGAAACACTGGCATACACGCCGAATCCGAGAAGCCATCGAAATTCACCGCCACAACACCGTGCCCCAAGACTCAGGACTATACATCAACGACATCTGGAAACCTCTCATTAACAAGTACCCGGTCACTCCTCCTCCACCACCGCCTCCAGCACCGCCTCCAGCACCGCCCTCACCACCCCGACAGACACCCGTACATCAACCACCGCCACCCGCCGAACCCTCAAAGCAGCCGCCAGCCTCGCAGCTACACTGCACAGCAGACGACAACAGACTACAACGCCGCCTACGTCGGGGACACACACAGCGTCTCGCCGACAACACACCCCACTCATCAACTCGAAACTCTCCTAAGTCCGCAACCCGGAGACTCCAGCCCAGACGGATAGTCAGACGAATTACCAGCCGACCATCCATGCCCACCCGATGACTCAAGCCGACATACGGTCACCTATTTTTCCCTGACGTCCGCACACCGGTGACTTAAGCTCACGCACGCCAGCTATTCCCCACTCCTGACGACGGATAGTCAACCTGTTCGAAACGTCGAGCCACTCATCCTCTCCAAGCGCTATAGTTCTCCTGAGAACTATATGCCAAGAAAGATAACAAACAGTCCTTTTCAGGACTACACTCCTCCAAGAAAGATTACCGAGTCAGAGTCCTGTTCAGGACTCCTCAAACCTCTCTCTCTCTCACACACATGGTGCAACCGCAAACCTACTGTATATCTACATCACCATGCAAGCCGACACTTACAAGCAGCATGTTATATATATATATATATATATATATATATATAAATGTTTATATATGCGTGTATGTATGTGTGTCTGTATGCGCGTGTTCGCGTGCATGTGTGTGAGGGTGTGCGTGTGTGTGTGTTTATGTGACGTACACAGTGAGATAAATGAAGACTCGGTATTGCGGTCAAGGTTAATTTAATGGCGTACTTTATGAGACGAAGGAGAAAATGCAACCCGCGAAAAAACAATAACAATATAGAATCATTAATGTTATATTCATGAAGAGTGGCAATACACACACAACCAGTAATACAAGTAGTGAGCTGGTTGCTCTTATCTACTATCATCGTGGTACAACATTTACAAAATATTACATATTGTTCGAACATGTATTCAATATAATGAGCATGAAAGTTCACCTCAAAATAAAATATAACTTATAACCCACTACCAACAATATTCATTGATGAGTATTCATAAGATGGGCTATCACAGTAATCAAATATAATTATCGGGGAAAATTAAAAAAATACAACTTTCAAAACCCTATGTTTGTCATTGGAGCTAACCTTACTTCACCTCATCCTCCTCCAAATCAATAATGCTTAATACATTTAAATGAATAACATTAAATGATACGTATGACACATTATTGTTTGTTCTTAAATTATTGCATGGTTTTCATATCTCTACTATTGAACATACGTTATATCTTTTTGGAGCAAGCAAGATGATCTAATGAAACACATTTGTAAAACAAGAGATGAGTGTTATCAATGAGATACTGTGTACCTTCCCTATCTTTGAAATGAGGAATCGGTTGGTAGATTATTTCGGGAAATTATTAATCATACAAAAGGCCGAATACCTGCATCCATCGTGTCTACGAGATACGTATCAAAACCTAAACATACATTAAAGGGTCTTGGTAACATTGTTCAGATGAGGGAAAATGGTGCTAAGGTAGTGACTTCAATGCTAAATGAGCAATTAAAGGTAGTCTGAAAGATTGAGTGAAAACAGACAATATTTAATGTTAACAATTGAGAACGAAATATTTTTCCCTAACTATATTATTTAAATTTAATTTAATTTTATGTGAATATAAATCGTCACAAGGCAATGAATCGGCTCTAACATACCATTTTAAACAATTAATTGTGGATATATTTCTAAAAGCCTGTTTCATGTCTTATTTTCATGGAAAACGGTTGGGAAAATTTAAAAATGGTTGGGAGAATTCAATGTCAGAGGGTGTCGCACAGTGACGCCTTTAAAAAAAAAACATATTTTGGTGATTTGAGGATGTTATCAATATATTGTGCATGTTAGATGGTTAGTACAGTAGAAAGAATATAATTATACAAAAATCATACAAAACTTACGCAGGTTTTTCAACCTTCAACAATGGTACTAGTTCACTTTAACTGGTATGCTCTACGTCATCTTGAACGTCCAGTCAAACCTGCTTTCGTGACCACCTGTCTACAGCAAGCACATTCTTTGTTTTCCCTGAAAAATGGTTTTGTCACTGTCTACAAAGACCACTTTTTGTGTTTCCCTCGGGTGGTCGCTGTAGACAGGTTTGACTGTATATTGAAAAAATCAATACTGATTATAACCGTACTCTGATATAACATAACATATATAATCTAGCGCTCTTTTAGAGCCCATGTATAATGACAAAGTTTCTATATCAAAACAAAGATGTACTTTCAAAACTTAGGCTAGTCAGTTTGTATCCTTAATTCGGGATCATATACCTCAATATATTTTTATGAAAACAAATTTCTAACTCATATATGTGTTTAATAAATTTTTCCAGTCGTACTCAAATGGTGTTAATCATGTATTTTATATTTCGATTCATTGAACGTTCATCCTGGGTCTCCAAAACTTGACTGTATCATCGCGTTTTTCTTTCGAAACTGAGATCTAATTTACTCTAATTTAAAATGTCAACACCAACATGACTTGTGTCAACCAAAACTGCCTTAAACTAACCTCTGAAAATGACATTTCTATGCTGTGTTCTCGTAACCGTACACATTACCCTGCACATTACTTATTACACACATTCGTACTTGTGCTGCGCAGTGTTTTCATGGAAATTAACCTATAAGTAGATCAAGGTCACTATGGTATCTTTGAACGATCTGAAAAACGCAAAGAACTTTTCATGTTTTAGTTAGACATACACTATTTTGACCACTCCCGCCATTTTGGCCACTTTAACCCAAATGAACCATTCAGGTGATATATGTAAAACCAAAAAGAATTGTACATTTGTTATTGTATTAGATTTAGTCCTAATTCATGATGTGGAAGATGGACATATTATTTTTTATTATTATTGACCTCATTCACAACGTTATGGTGAATTTGTTTTACTGTTTGGCCACAAATGGCGATTCGTGTCATATTTGGTATCCAACATCAATTTGAAGTTTTACTCAGAATGTATTGATGGACGGGTTTTGACACCTAATTTCTAGTTTAGAATGGGTACTGATCTCAAGAGTGACCAAAATGACAAGTGACCAACAATGGTATATACAGGGATAATAGGCCCCTCTACCTGTTCTAGTTTATCTCCGCTTCTTTAAAAGCGAGGGACCAAGGTGACCAACCTATACCTAATTAAAATTGTAAATCCTAAAAACAAACGCCTTTAATACGCTTGTTCACAAGGAAAATTCACAAGGAACGAAGGAGTAGAGTTTCAAATGTTGAACAGTGATAGAAAGTTTTTCTTCTTTTTCTCCACAAAAATGTCGAAGAATTTGTGGTAAGGCAAACGAAAGTTTAGATTTGCTTTTGTTCAAACGATGAACATTCCAAATCAATATTGCATCCTTTATTCGGGGTGCAATATTTTCCTGAAAGCTGATTAAACTTTAATAGAGGGAACAAAGTAACAATTATTACATTTTCATTGTCACACTTGATCTCACAAAGTTATCAATTCAATTCAATTCACCCGGGGCATGTGTCTCACATGTTTCCTTGTATACGCTATTTGCTATTTTTGAGCCTTTGGAAAAGCTTTTTTTAACCCTACCCATTATTATGTAGATTCTGATCAAACTTAAGCTTATTGACATTTTAAATAATTATGCAAATAATAAAAATGGTTAGTTATGGCTAGAATTCTATATAATCATTTGTATACTACGAATAAGGGGAAAATGCTTCTGCATGTAATATATCAAACAAAAAATACAATTTTTCATCATTTCCATAGACCCTAAAATATGAAAGCTGACAACCGTATCATGCAGTCTTCTTGTCAACTATAGATGGCGCTTTTTCCTCTGTCGTAATGGGTGACATCAAGGCTTTAATGTATGCACATTGTATGAGCCGTTAAGAAAAGAATAATATTTTGTATAAATACCCTTTTCTCGAAGGCCTAGTTTGTCATTCTCCTTCTTCCAGTGTCAGTGCTGCTTCAAGGTGATGAAGATAAACGCACTGGTGCGCACTGACACATATTTGAACGATAAAGAATGAAATAGAACCCTGGAGGTTGTTATATGGAATCTTCATATATACAGATTAACGATATCTCGACAGTCGCTCGACTTGCCCGTTGAGTGTCTCATGAGACTTTTTCAAAACAAAGTGTGTTGCATTCTCAAAGGTTTAAATGTATTTATAATAAAACATGCATTGGGCAGGCGTGCACGTGGTTATACCATAATAATATGGAGCTTGGGTTAATTGCGCCAATGTGCATCAGGTAGATCACTTAAATCCATTCAACATCAACAAATATATACATTGTATTTCTTCATTTTAAATCATTTTTGAAAAGAGAGGGAGTGGCTTCGTGGTGGCTCATACCTCACCCCCCCCCCCCCCCCCTAGAACCATACTGCTACCTGACTTTACTAGGGACAATGATAAATGATAGAAGAGAGAAAGTTGTATCTCATGCACGTTTGCGCGCTCGGGGGGGGGGGGGGGGGGTAGTGAGCATAATTTGTTTTCGTATTTTCCCCAGAAAATGTGAAAATAGCGCAGACCGTTATTTTCGCTCATTTGGGGGGGGGGGGGGGGGGAGGAGTGGGGGTCGGAGGTAGTGTAAGCACTTACTAAATAAATAAATAACATAAATTTAAACATTTAATTTAAAAAATGCCAGGGGGCCGGGCCCGTCGTGCCCCCCCCCCCCCCCTCCCTGTAGATCCGCGCCTGTTCCTACGCACATACTAATCTAAATTAATAAAGTTCATCAACACTATGTGCAACAAGGAAACCAATGTATGACCATAGTTATTATAGTTTTGGGGAATGTTATCAACTGAAACTTGTATGAAATAGAGACAACTGTCTATCTTCCACTTCCTCAAAATACCGTGCACCAATGCAAGAGAGCTTATGTCAAAAATTGTCTGAAACAATTTAGTCATTTGACAATATAATTAAATTGGAAGTATTGTTTGAACATCTTTCTTTCTTTCTTTCTTTCGTTCCTTCTTTCTCTCTTCCCTTTATAGTTTAATTTATTATTTTGTTCATAACGATTCTTTAATATTTCGTTTGTTTTAATTCTGTCTTTTAATGAAAAATCTATTTTGTTCTTCATTTTTATTACCAGGATTTTCTCTCCGTGAATACGATGAGTAACGAGATTATTTACACGGACATAGGGGTCGAATTGTTAATGTCCATGTTACTTTACTTTATTCTTCTTTAAAGTATACAACTACTACTACTACAAATATAAGCTTCCTTTACCAAAAAACTTAATTTTGAATTGGCAATATAATCCATTACTAATCATTCCCAAGCCAATACATTGATATTATCTCAATGTATATTACTCTAAAAATAATAATTGCAGCAATACATTCAATTGCAAATAAATATTATGAAGGCCTTGAGTGTCTTCAATCTATTTATTTTTCAGCAGCCTTGTCCTGATTTGTGTTCTTTGTTTTAAAACCATATATTTATCATGAGTGTAATTCGCCGCAATAAAAAGAGTTCACTTTGTAATGCATCCATCTCAATAGGTTTATAATCAATTGTATATTAACCCCGGTTAATTCAATTCATAGTATCCATATTGACTTTGGTCAAAGTCTCATTTTTTTATAGTTATGTCGTCATCTTTTTTTTTATTATTTTCACTTTCGTCGGGTAAGCTTTTATGTTTTAAAAGTTTGTTTCAACTTAAATGTCAATCTAAATTTAACGAATATCAATTGTCTCAAGCTAAATTTCACTCGTCCTCGGGATCTACTCACGCGGGGGCAGGCATTTTATCAAACACTTGATAGACAAGTGGACGTCGGAAAATATAAATTCTACTTTCAGTTAACAATAAGGTGCTTAAAACTGTCACTCTCCTTACATAAAGGGGCACTTATCATTTGGTTCCACAAACCAGTCTCTGATGAATTGATTGCTACAAACATTTGTTTTATTATACACTTTTTATTAGCGATTTATTTGCCATACGCATCCCCTGGACGTTATAAGTAAATTCAAGTGTTAGTATGAAAATAAATCTCAGTTCACTCAGTTTAAACACTTCCTCATTTCGATCTTCCATGCAGTACACTTTTATGTAAAGCCTCCTTAAGCTACTCGATATTATATCCTTTATCGTAAGATTGTTGCATTAGAAGTGTACACAACAACAAAAAGAATAGTTTTACTGTAAACGATGTTTCCTGCCGACTACATCAGAATAGTTCATTTTCTATTGCTGATGTCACGCATAGTCCCCTTTTTCCCTAGGGAAAAATTGAACTATGCGTTTTCCCAGGGAGCGTACAGGATCCAATGCCTCTACGCGGGCAACTCCCGCGGTGTCACGGCGCTCAAGTCATGCAATTTACGCTGTGCGATAAGTGCACTACACTAATGCAATAGTGCCAGCTAAACATATTTACATCCTTCAATGTTTCATTTGAGCCGTGCAATTTTCTTTTATTTCTTTTCGATCTGAATTTAAGATGTAGATGTGAGTATAATGTTCATGTTATTACAGAAGTGTAGGAATAATACAGATGGAAGGAATATAACACAAATATTAAATGACTCATTCTCGGAACAAGCTAAAACTATTCGCACTCAGGAGCATCCACTTGTATTTTTCTCCCTCGGACCGATGCCCCTCGTGAATATAGTACTAGTTGATGTTCCTTCGATGCGAATAGTTTCAAATAGATCCTCGAGTGTCATTGTATATTTGTATACTGTACTTTGATTATTTCCAACTTTTTCGATATTCATTGTACTATAATATTCTAATACATTTTAAAAGAAATCGCAATCAAGTACCATATTATGGTATATTATACCTCATTAAACCAAACAAATCAAAGAAGTCGGTCTTTTGTATAAATAATTTTCCTTTTGAGTGTAGCACTTTGTTGCAATTCATAGAAGCGGTTATACCAAGGCGCTGTTCACCAGCAGAAAGACTTGATCAGGGGGGTGTTACACAAGGATCCTAAGTCAAACTTAACTCTACGTTGGACTCAAACATTATGGAGAGCCATTTGAAGCCTTAAGATTAAATCTATTCAAAAGTAAAATTCAACCATTTCAGACTTGTCATGAATTCCACATTTCCACATCAAAAACACACAATCTCCTTGATAATAGAAAATATTTTAAATCAACATTTTATGCCTTTAAAAATAAATGTTACAAAATATTTTCAAAGATGCTAATGGCTTTCCATAAATGTTAAGTCCAACTTAGAGATAACTAAGAAATGATACGCCTAGTAGTGATAATTCTCTCAGCAAGGTTGGGGCAGAATTGCTAGTTATTTAATCAATACAGAGGAAATTTGAATTGTGCACGCCAAAAGAAAAAAGCACTGAAAATATACCCTTGTTTTTTTCTCACTATCTGACATTTCTTACATTTCGCAATACCGAAAGGGGGCGCTACAAAATAGAGACAAACTGTCAGTTTTATTTCAAAACTCCAAAAATGTACGATATATACACGTAACAAACACGACATGACACACTCGCAAACTTTCATCTTCCTCTAACCAGGACAGTTCTCACCCGAAAGAAAATGTCATACACAGGACCAAACGACTGGAGGAACATTAATCCGAATCTCTTCAGCTTTAAAAATGTGGCAATTTCTAAAAGCATATTCGATTGTTAATATTGAATTTCGAACGTGAAATGCACTACTATTTTTTGTTTCCTGACTGTGACTCCAGACCTTTCCTGAACATTCCATTAAATTCCTTTTCTATCTTCTCATTCTTTTTCTGACTCTCATTCTTTACCTTCTCTTCCTATTTTTCTTTTGTCCTACATCTATCATAAAAATCATTTCATTGTTTTTGTCTGTATACTTTGCTATACTCTTTTTTTTTGCTTTTTATTTGTGCTTGTTTTTGTTGAATTGTTATACTTTTACGTGATTATAAATAACACTGTTTAAAAAAGCTTAAATTTTACAAGCTATGTTTTTTGATAATTTTGTGTTCACATGTAATTTCCAAATCATCTAGTGTTACTGCAATAAAAACTTATGATGTGTAGATGTCCTTATTATTTATGAATATCAAGTTTGTAAATATGCTTTGTTTTGTTAATGTACTGTTTTTTCATATGAAATTAAAAAAAATATTATAAAAATAAAAATAAAACCGATTTCTTACGGTAACCAAAAATAAGTATATTTAGATTTTCTGGATAATATTTAAACTTTATACATGTTTATATATATTAATTTTGTCTCAGTACTCATTACGATCTACTTTCATTCTAAGAATCGGCTGGTTAAAAGGAGGCCTTCCTTCCTTCCTCGTTTTGCTGAGGTTTAATGATATTATACCGAGGGAAAGAAAATCTTCACTGATTGCGAAGAGTACAGACAAATGATATTGCCCAAGGAAGTTGGAGAGAATGGTAATAGATGATAAGTAAGCAACAAAAAAAAAAAAAAAAGACATTGCGAACTGATTTCTGATAATTTATGTCTACGGTAGTAATTTGTGTTATTATGTTTCTCTACCAAAGTCTACACCTAAATTAATAGTATGTTAATTGATGTTACAAATATATTTGTGCAGAAACAGCCGGAAAATGATTTTTATGCCACGTTATTTTGTGCATGATGAATAAATTTGAATTGAATTTAATTGAATTAAACGTGTCCTAAACATGTTTTCGTTTTTCCTATTCCCTTTTTATTTCTTTTTTTTCCGGACATGTTGCTAACCGAAATTAATCCAGATGCATGTGCACATAAGGAAAAAAGAGAGGAAAAACATTTTGAAAACATAGTGAGACTTTTAGCTTTGTTAATGCCCCTTGTAATGTTCATGATACCGCAAATATCATATATATATTTATATATATATATATGCATTTCTCTTCTTTGCTTCTTTAATCTCCTTTGGTGTGTGTTTCTGTCTTCTGACTAATCATTATTAACGGTCATCTACGTACCCGTTGTAGTGGTCATCTAGTTAGTGTAAGTTTTCGAAAGTTGTGAGTATGCCTGCTAGACTAATTCAACGAATTATGTTCAGTCTGGTCCAATCGAAAGTTTTAAGTAGTTCATACTCCGTGAACTACTTACCTTCAAACAAGTATAGTTACCCGTAATGTACAGGTAGAGTAGGAAGCCCATTGGAAGGAGGTGATCAACTTTGTGTTTTCTTCTCTCTCTCTCTCTCTCTCTCCCCCTCCCTCTCTCTCTCTCTCTCTCTCTCTCTCTCTCTCTTCCTCCCACTCCCTCTCTCTCTCCCTCTATTTCTCACTTTCCCTCACACACACACACACTCACACACTTTCTCTCTCCCTCTTTCTCTCTCTCTCTTTCTGTGTATGTGTCGTTGTATGTGAGTGGGTGTCTGTGTACCAGTCTACAAAAAAAACTGACCAAAACTGTCAATGTAACTCAGGTAACGAAGAGCCAAAACATAATAATGACGAATGGACTATACAGTCAGCCGGCAATGTGACACACTTTGTACTGTAAGGATGATATATGGGAAATAAATGGTTTCTGATCTTTAATATCAGCGCGGTTGCTCATGGTTTTATCAACGCCACCGTACAGGGTTGTACATACCGATATTGGCATTTCTTCATTAACGAGTGGGCGGGGTTGTGTAGTTTCAGGATAAACAACATCAAAGTGTTGAGGCCATAGAGCATCCATCAAAAAAACATCTTCACTGTGACACTCAGTCACTTCCAAGCAGCCTTTGGCTGTCAGAAAGCGAAACCTGCCACATCATGGCGATAAGGACTTTTTAAAGTTAAGCAGTCTTTCCCTATGATAAACCTTTGATGTCGCATATCTTGTGTACCTACTCCATGTGTTGTAATATGAGAAAGTTCTTGAATTCATGAGAATATAATTATGAAAAAAAAGGGAAATCAATGTGTAGGCAACTTTTGCCAAAGTTGGGATGCATAATTATAATCGTCATCTGAAATTTCTAGGACTATGACTATCTTTCATTGTAATTTGATGACCTATGATAACAAGATCTAAGTTTATGCCAGTGTGTCAACTTTCATAGCGCGAAAGGAGTGAGGGTGCACAGTTTGCTTATGAACACAACTCGCAAGTACATCATACAAACGCATGATGTATTGCTCATAGTTTAATGTGTACGTTGCTATTTGACTGTTTTGTATTACCAATTGTATGTTATTATTTGTATTACACATCTAGAGAAATAAAAACATTTTTTGTTTGTTTTTGGTATTAAAATAAATTGCCAAATGATAACATGATATATTAATGTTATTATGGAAATCAGAAAGAAGTTAACGATAATACTATTATTTGTTTTTTATTGTACGGCATCACTAAGCACTACAAGATCTAAGCGATACGTATAAACTTTATATAAAAGCGGATATAGTAGATACTATAATAACATAATTGTAATTGTGTTGTGTTATAAGCAGGCGCCTCATTTTGACGTCTGGAAAATTCTTAACTTCAAAAGGTAATCAAGGCCTACATAACATAATAAAAGAAGGGTCGATCCATTGAGGTATGTAATTCAGGGCATGCATATATCTTCATAATTCTTAAAGCGCGATCATTAAATTTTCGTGAAGTATGATGAATCGTTTTGAATGTCAAAATAAGACAAGAACAAATCAGGTAGTTAGTGCATTTGTTTCAATTTCGTTTTAACTATATTTTAGCAAAGAAATGTTATTCTCAGTTTGCAGGTGATTAGTCATCAGTTTATACAAGTGGCATCGAGTATAGTAATGTGTCTTGCCAAAATTAAGGTGCATAGCTATACACAGGACAAGCTTTTGACAATATACTTGTTATAAACTTGTACATAGTAGTACAAACACATTTCAGAAAGGGACTGCAATTTCTTAAAATCTTTAATTTACTCGACAAATTGTTCAGTTTTATGGTACGACATTATACTGATGTAATGCTGACCGCGTTGAGAATAAGAAAGCAGCAAAACTACATGATGAATATCTTCCATCCATAATGCATTTCATGTCACTCGAACGATTGGTGCCATTTGGTTATGCCATTCGTTAGTAATCTTTTCTTTGTTTTACATACAACTTAATTACATAAAACATAGGCTATCATATGTTACGTACAATACAATATATTGCATTATACAGAGGCGACTTTAGTAATATAGCTTATTCGACATAGTTGTTTTTTAGACAAGTAAACATAACAAATATTGTTTGTGTTCAGTGCTTCTTTCTCCGATGTTTAACTCCGATTATCATTCTGGCTATGTAATTTTAATGTATGATATGATATTTCAAGTCAAACTTGTAAAAACGCCACAAGCAAGGGTTTTCGATTAATAGCTTTTTTATAAAGATTATACCAGCTTAAAAATTATGGCTATTTAGTCATTCTCCTCTAAGAACTCGAATTTATAAATAGGTTGTAACCACGGAATCTACCATTTCGGTACAATCAGCTGGTAGTCCTTGACTGGCACTGCCTTTCATGCCTGTATTAACATAGTCCTGCTCTCCCTGAAGACTGGGATCGGTTTGTAAATGGTTCTCGATGGACATGGCGGATGTCGACGGAATGAGATCAGACATGTTGACGCTATTTGCGGGACTGGATGAAAGTTTGGATCTGGAAATAGGCTTCATCTTCATGTACCGGGAATCGTCGGTTTGGATGGGTTGCTGAGCAACCCCGTCAATTGATCCGGAAGCATCAGCATCTTCATCGTTGCCAGCCTCGGTCTGGTAAAGCCGAATCGGGGGGGGGGGGGGGGGGGGGGCAAAAGTAAGCAAAACATATTTAAATATTTGTAACGTCCCCTGCATTGTATATATATATATATATATACACTATTTCAGGCAACTATGGGAATAATAGATAGGTAACAGCGATTGATTACAGTACTTGTGATTGATTCAGATCGATTCTTTGTCAGATGGGGCCCAGGATTATACATTCGCCACTTCAATTTTCACTCATTAAAAACAAGCAAACATGCTTAAGTAATATTTTTTTTTAAAAATAACAATAACTTTAAACAAATATTTGATTGCTTAAAAATGTTATATTATTATTTACTGAATTGATGTCAATAAATTATCATCATTTATCTATTATTTAAAGTCGATGATTTCGTTTTCATTAAAAAAATCAAACCAAATTTTGAAATTGCGAGCTATATACCATTCCATTGATTCCTTGTGAGGTTCCTTGGTTCGATATACTTTGCTGAATGGTGGCGCTAGGTTGCATTGTTATCCACAAGTCTGACCTCTCTGTTATCATGCACAAAATTTAACATGAAGTAAAGCGTGTCCTTAACGTTAATACAGTGACATGTAGAGAAATATAAATATTAGAGGAGAGGTGCATATTTTTCATGAATACATTATTCAACTAAACATCACTCACTATACATGAGAGTAAATTTCCCTGAGTTTTAGCCATTTCACATCATAATCTTCAACAAGATGCTTTCGTGTATTTCCTTTGAGATTTAAACTAATCATGTTGATAGCGAGTTTTAGTCCATGTCAATATAGTGACTCCTTTAAGTGAGATGTGTTGCATTCTTTTGTTGATCTAAAATACTAGGAATTAATTAGTTTGTGTAAGCAGTTAGAGCAAACCTCCTACTAAAAAAATGCGATGTAATACGTCAAATCATTTTTTTGTCGTGTAAGAAATAGAAATTGTGTCGGTCAAATTTACAATGTTAACCTTTTCAATGTATTTGTTTAAGTTTGCAGGAGGGGGAAAAAGATTTATTGTTGCCGATTTCACGAGGGAATTTTGAAATTAAGGCGACTCTGAACTACTTTGCGTTAAACTCTGCCATTAAAAAACATTTGCACTTCTTGACCTTGATTTTCTTCACTAAGCCCATACATTTACTTGATTTGGGTATTACATCATGATTTATATGATAATGAAATCTGAATGGAAACTGCATAGGTAATAATGAAACTTGTCAGTCTTATCTTATTAATGATGTACTTCAACGAAAGACTTACCTTGCTTTCCTTTGCGATGTAATACAATATGTTTCACTGCTACTACAAAAAGGCCTAAGATGAATGTAGTCAGCGCACTTCCAACAATATATGAAATTTGAGGTTTGAAACTAAGAGCATTGTCTGGAAGTGATTTAAAAAGACATTTATTATGTTTTCTTCAGACAGGGTATTCTCGTCAGTACATAAGATAAGATTTCTGTATTGAATTCTACATAATACAATATAAAATAATAAGGAAGTTACAAGCATATTATAACAATACATAACGCCCCAAAACATGACAATAATATTGGAACAAGTATTGGACTTGTTATCATGTCTTAAGCACAAGCCACCCCGCCCCCCATCTCCCCCCCCCCCCAACACGTTATACGATCTAACCCTCTAAGAATTTACGATATAATTTCATTCGAATATATATATATATTAATACACGTAAAATCTAAATAATAGGATCTGCCCTGTGTCAAGTCATATGATTAAGAAAATCTCCGTTGTAAGAGATGTCATGCTTCTTTGGAAGACTAAAAGCGGAATCGGCTCAAAATCTAGTAACTCCAGACCAGCAGTGCGACTGTCTGTCAACCATTTGAAGCCGATTCCAGATCAGGAAGATAATATTCGATTTGATCACCTATCTTATAGAATTGACATTAGAGATTCAGTACGAAAACATGTTACGTCTACAGATTTAAAACAAAATTAAAACAAATATTATAGGACATATTTCTTACGTAGAGAGTGATGTATAGCCCAAATACACATCAGTAAGATAAAACCTACTTCAATCTCAAATACATGATGCAAAAAGATATTATTGTTTTAGCATTCCCCTTTTAATTATTCATCAACGAAACGTAAGATCATTTCTATAATGCTGCTGAACCAAACTCGTCAGGCCCGTAACTAGGATTTGTTCGACCCCCCCCCCCCCACCACCACCACCCCCACCATTTGCCACCTCTCTTCCATGTGATTCATACCCTTATGCAGCATTGTAGTTGCTGAGATGTTGTGCTCCAGAGTACTTGTTGGGACTGAAGTAGACTTGTTAACAAAACCTGGAGCTGCAAGTATTGGAAAAAAACAAATATCCTAAATTTGTATAGATTCCACATCACGGTGATTTTACTCTTTATTTAATTCGTTTAACATTTCTTTATTTTTATTCGAGTGTTTATTAATTTATAAATCAATTCATATATATATATATACATATGTTTTGATTTCTTTACTCATTATTTGTGTTCGTTTGGTAATGTATGCATGTATTATATTAAACCATGCTATTAATAGAAGTTTATTATTTTGCTTACTCTGGCAACGAAAGATAATGACCATAAAGGAAATTGTTATTCTGACTGAAAGTTTAAAAGAATATACACTTTATTAAAAGACTCTTTCAGTATTTCAACGATGTCGAAATACGGATTATCATTGAAAAATAATGAGAAAAAAGTTTATATAGGCAAATAAGGATCATTCTTGAGCTCCTTCCCCTTCTACCTCTCTCTCTCTCTCTCTCTCTCTCTCTCAATTTCTATGTATACATATATATATATATATAAATATTATATATATATATATATATATATATGCACACAATCCCTCCCCCTTCCATCTCTCTCTCCCTCCCCCTCTCCCTCTCTCACTCACACACATACACACATACACACACACACAAACTCCCTCCCCTTCTCTCCCTCATAACACGCGCACACACTCCCTCCCCCTTCTTTCTCTCCTTCTCTCTCACAAATGTACACAGACACTCCATTCTCATTCACTCTCTCTCAGAACAAAAACACTCTCTCACTCCCCTCGTAAGCTCTTTTATTCTTCCCGTATACAAACGTAACAAATAAATTACTACTAATAATAATAATACTTCTTCTACCACTTTACTGCTATCACTAATATTACCACTTCGACCACTATTACTATTACTACTTATATTATTTTTATTAATACCACTTACACTACTATTACTAATAATAATACTACTATTACTATTATTACTGCTACTACCACTACTACTACCCTTCCGACCACTACTACTGCTACTACTACTACAACAACAACTACTACTACTACTACTACCACTACTACTACTATAACTACTACTACTACTACTACTACTACTACTACTACTACTACTAACACTAACACTACTACTATAACTACTACTACTACTACTATTACTACTACTACTGCTACTACTAATACTACTGCTAGTACTCATACTATTACTGTTACTACTATTACTAGAACTACTACAATCACTACGACCAGTTCTACTACCACTCTAGCCACCACTACTACTACTACTACTACTACTACTACTACTACGACTACTACCAATAAGGTTTACTACTGCTACTACCCATACTAATACCAACCCTACTACTTTTACCGGTACTACTACTACTACTACTATTACAAATATTACTAATAATATTACCAGTACTACTACCAGTATGACTACCACTATTAATACAACTATTAATAAGAATAATACTACTTATACTACTTCTACCACAAATACCACCAGTACTGCTACCTATATGACTACCACTATTAGTACTATTGTTGATAATACTAATACTCATACTAATATTACCATAAATACCACCAGTACTACTACCAGTATGCCCTCTACTAATACTAATTCTACTACTAAAAATAATACTATTACTACAAGTATGACCACTTCTACTACTCCTCATACTACTACTATAACTAATATTACACCCACTACTTCCACTACGACCATCACTACTAGTAGCACCACTCGCACTATTACCACTACGACCTCTCCTACTACTACTACTACTACTACCATCATTGCTACTACAATTAATATTGTTACTTTTATTACAACAGCTATTACTTTACTACCCCTACTACTTCTACTTCTCCAACTACTTTTATTATTATTAGTACTACTACTACTACTACTACTACTACTACTACTACTACTAATATTACTAATACTACTACTACTACTACTACTACTACTACTACTACTAATACTAATACTACTAATACTACTACCAATTATACCACTAGTACAACCACTACTGCTACCACTATTACTACCACACTACTATTATTATTATTACATCCACTACTACCACTATAACTGCCACTACTACCTATATTACTAATATAAAAAACCATAGTAACTTACGGTTTACAACAAAATTATTCATACCCCTACCAAGTGTTGTACTTTATTAGGTATATGAAAAATTGATTTGTCTGAATGAATGTTTCTTTAAATGTTACATATTAAAGTTTGATTCCAGAAGTATTAATCAAAGGCCCTAACTCATCCAATCCACCTTTCATTCTAGAGTTACGAGAACACAAACAGAAATTTCAAGGGGTATGAACAATTTCGTTGTCAACTGTACATGATGGCATGACAAATAATTTTAGTGGGTTGGGCTGACCCCCTGCGCCATTTCAGCACAGCTATACTACCAAGTTGTTCTACAGTCATGAAAGTTAAAACAAAAAAATAACAGAAAATAACATGAAACCAGAAGTATAGCTGTTCTTGTTGCTTCGGTCTACCAGGTCCATATAAAAACGAAAGGGTTTCTACCTCTATCGAGACAACATTATGAATTTCTTATCATTATTATCGTGTATTATAATTTCTTAATCGTTTGATTTCGCTCCTTGTTAAAGGGATTTTGAATCAAAGGTAGAAAGCAAGAGAGAAAGAATGAAAACACAGGGCAGAGCAAGTGATTATATCGTGAAGTGTTTGAACATAGTTTATTACAACAAAAAAAGTATTCTTTTAAACGTTAAAATGTTGAGGATTTGCTGTGAGATAATGTGCATTTTTCATTAGTAAGTAATTTCATGTAACAGATGCATGTTTTACAGAAAGTATTCAGCTAAAATAACCATGTTATATTAATATATTTATCAATAGTTGATTAAAATTATATGATAACTTTCTGTATATTCCCTGTAATATTTTTGAATGGTATTTACACGATTTGAAATCACGATAGAAGTACATCTGTATCCCGTAACATAAAATGAACAATCAAAGTAAGCCTGTAATAGTTCATGATCGCCAACTATGCATAACTGGAATTTAAACATTCATAATAAAACAGTGATATATACATAGATTATGCATGTCCAATACACAAAATACAACTTAGCATTTAACGGTTTATGTCTTGACACATTTCAAAGTTTAATATGTTAGAATTAATAAAGTGATCAAGTGATAAAACTATCAAGTGATAAATAAAGTGATGAAATATATACATACACCAAATACAATTCAAACCTTGACATTTATTTGGTGTAACATGACTCTAATCGGAATTACTTTTGATTTGGTATACAACGTGATGATAGCCGCCAAACCGACTAATTATTGGCATTTTTAGGTTATGTACATTTATGATCGGTCTATTGTCGGTGTGTTGTCGGAATCGATGGTAAGACTGTGGTATAACATTACTACTAGAATATTAACAATCATATGGGATTTTAAATGCATTAAGAAATAAGAGTATGGCTATATAATTTCTCCCTTTTTTCCGTTTACCTTATTATTCCATGCCCATTTGTGGGTTTAAAGTGGTTCTTGCGATGTCGATATGAAGTGTATTTTAAAACTAATTCATGTATTTATTTATCATGTATTCTTTATACGAGGTAGTCCCTTCATTACATAAAAATTACTTGAATAATATTGTTTAAAAATATATAAATAATATATATATAAACAGATTAATAAATTGTAAAACGTTACAATACATAGTAAAACCAAACAAGAAGTATTTTAATTCGTATAGTGTACACAACGGTTCCAAATTGATGGCTATTTACGTGATAACCAACAAGAAGGAGTAGGTCGGACATGTATCGAAACCATAAGTAATTCTTGAAACATTGAGGTGAATATAGTGGTCGTCAAAACTATGATATAAACAAAGAGCCCAATTAACTACCCCTGGTTACCAGACGAAGGTACTTACTAAATAAAGCCTGTCCTCGATTTGTACACACACAATAACAGTCGCCTGCTTCTGTACTACATAGTAATAGTTGTATTTGATTATTGTTTTAACCTTGTCAGAAGTAATAACTTTAATATTTACATACAATGTAGTTATTGTGAATTCGGATTCATATTATTTGATTTCTGTTTTAGTACCCCTCGTGTAGTTACTTAATTGTTTGAAATCAAAATGGAAATTGGCTCAATTCTCCAATAGCATTATATTTTATTTTTTGTATATACTAATAGAAGTGTGCTTTTAAAAAATATATATTGTTCTCTAAATTTCGGAGATAAATCGAAGTTAACATTTAAATTGTCAGAGGCCTATATCAAGTTGATGCTTTAATCTATTCATGATCCTCTCTTTCAAATAACAACCCTTTATAAAAGCGTATTCTGGCTTCTAAATGTACGATTGATATTACGCTGAATCACGACATGATATTTCAGTCCAATACTTGAATATTTGCATCCAATACCTCTCCATGTGTAAATGTTATTCATCAGTGAAAACTCATGTGTAGATACTGAAACTTGAAAATGAGATGGTATGCTCTATTTAGCCCTCTTCTTTGATTTGTCGACTACTGCATACTCAGCTTCCATATCAATAGGTGCCTGAATGAAAAAAGAGACAAAAACAAGTCTGTAAAAAGAAAATATTGATATATTCCGTAAAAATGAAGAGACAGATTCAAGGTAAGCAGTTGGGAAAGATTGTACCCATGTTAGGTCAAAAGGGAACATGCTTGCTTGGAAATACATTGGTCCAAAATTGCCATTCTCCATCCGGGTGTAAATGGGTACTTAGCAAATCGTTGGATACTAACAGTTGGATAGCCATCACATAGTTCATCATTGAAGCCTATGATGTTTTTCTGGGTTGTATACATGTGTATTAAAACCAATTATTATTAGTATTGCATCATGTTTGTTGAATAAACCCATTGAGTAATATTGCAATAGGGTGATATGCCTACCCCACCCTTACATTTTCCGTGACCTAGGCTTGCCTTGAGCTTCACCACAGCTCACATACATCCGCGCGCATGAACATATAACGGCAAAAGTTGTGACGGAGTCAATGCTCTTTGCGATCTTAGAACAAAACCACAACTTAAATGTATTAGTCAAATGTTGGTGTCGATAAAAGAAATATATGTAATATTTGATGGGGAAAGTTGAAGAAACTCTCTCATGTGATATAGATGAATCAATTGTATTTTAAGTATCCGTAATATGCGAATCGGTTTACATAGCATTGACTTCAATGACTTTCCATTACAAGATTGAGACAAACAAAAAGAAATCTAGATTCCTTGTTATTGTAAGTACTTTTAAGAAATGGGTATTTTTTGTTGGTCATCATAGGGCTAAGAAACTCTCATTATGCTATCAACGTGCTTAAAGTAAATCCTTCACAATGACTGGGTAGGATAATATGTCGTTTCGTTTTTTCAATGGCATATAACAACAGTTTATTCCATTGACTGCAGCTCCGAGAGGAAACATTTATTAGGATACAATGGAGATTTTAATTTAATGTGAAACCAATTTCAATGTTGCCCCCATCCATTACGTCACTTTAGTATACTAATTAAAGCGTCTTTACTATTCTATTGCTTTTACAATATTCTTTTTTAGTCTATTTAACATATTTAAAAGGATGAATGCCCTTTAAAAATGGTAAAGTTTTCAATTTTCGTTTTTTTTTTAAATACTAGAAATGGTGATATCAATATTAGATTATTATTTGAAGTGGAAGAAAACGGAAATTTCCTAAAAGACAGTGGAATTGTATTACCTTCATGACTTTGGTAAGAGGACCTAATGACTGGCGTTTCTTCTTGTCGTCTGGTTTGCTGACAACTGCATATTCAGCCTTAAGAGAGAGATACAAAGAGATACAATCTTTTATTTTCAGGGGTGGAGCCATTGATTAAGATGGATAAGCGCCCTGTTTCATTCAAATAGCATTCAATGCCAAGAGCAAAACTTTCACGACAAATTTGCTCCAAGCCAATCAAAAGTAAGAATTCCAGTAGCTAGCATTGATTTGCAGTTTGTCATCATTAACAATGTTTAAGGTTTATCGCTTTATTGGGCGTTGTTCTGCGCAGGTTGCGTGACTTTCCTTGGAGAGGAAGCACATCAATCAATCAATAAATGTGATTAATGTGATAAGAATATGCCATATAATTTCCATGAAGTTTTCTGGTATAGTTTCCTACATAGGTTCCTTACAAAGTTTTTCACATATTTTTTTTGGCATAGTTACGTTTCAATATGCAGAGCAGAAGTAGAAAATATTTTTGATATTAGTCAAAATACCATGGGGACAATATGAATAACTGATAGACATGCAAATGGACATAATTTGAAATGAAATGTCAATGTTTGCAATACCTATTGTTCTGTTTAACGGTCAGTCATATTATACCATTTTTTATGCTACTATTTCAATACACAAAATTCGACGAGTCAATGCGAATCATTTGAAAATAACATTTTGTCCAAAATATGAAGAAAAACAAAGTTTGTATTTACCAAGCCGCTCGTTGTTTCCTTGTACACATGTGGTACGGTTCCATGCTCTGTTTGATTCCATGTATTGAGTACGTCATAATCCGAATCGTCATCCATTTGCTACGATAAAAATTAATAAACAGAATGAGTAACAAGTTTGCATTATATTGTGTTTTGCAAAATACTGCCTACAAATAGGATGTTTAAATGATAAGTAATTTGGAATTGATATGAATGTTTGTAGACCCGCATATTACCTTTAACTTCAAACAGTACGGAAAAGGTACGTCGATGTGCAGCCCTGAAACTAGCCCCAACTCACTTAAGAACAGATTCAAACTACCTCGTCACCTGAGGCATTCCCTAATATTATGTTGTAATTTATAATACTGTTTATTTAAACTACTGTCACCCGTTTGAGATTTACAACAACAACAAAAAACAGTCACATTACCTTAGAACGGTGACGTTGTCGTTGATCAATTCTTTTGTCGACTTGGTGTCGGCTGACGAGTGCATATTCAGCCTGAAAACAACACAGACAAAACATTTATCTTTAGTATGGTTACCTTAAAAACCAAAATATTAAGTAGTCATATAATCATGTCAGTGCAGCCAATTTTTGTATGCTGATAGCACTTTTATTTTGCTACAAAAATATGTAAAGTAATTTATTAACATATTTACTTGTAGTTTGACTAATAGAATATGTAGATATATTTACCAAACCGTTCGTTGTTTCTCTGTATACATGTGGTACGGCTCCGGGAGCTCCGTGGTGTGAGATGTTTAGCAAATCATATTCCATCTCATTATCTAATTCCTACAGCAAACAAGAAGTAATTTTCATATAAAATTGTCGTTTTGAAAAGTAAATCGAGCTTAATTTCTTCAGAGGTAATGCCTTATCCTAACATAAAACATGAACTTATAGTTGAAAAAATGGTTCAAAAAGTTTGACATAATTTTAGCTAGACGTAATAAAACACGTTCCAAATATGTTGTATTCAAGAAAACTGCTTTGTGTCGGAAAGAAGACCTGTATAAAGTGCATGAAGGGTAATATTTACGTCCAAATCTATCTAAAAACATCCCACTTCATTTTCCCCTCATTTCTCTTTGGTTATATATTGACAGGGCTTCCATCCAGTTTAAGCTTACATTACCTTTTGGGCCTGTGTGAGCGCAGTGCTTCCAGCAGCTGTCGTATTGCTGTCTCCTGTCATTCGGCTGCCGGTTCTCTCCGCCAGACTTCTAAAAGCGTCTTCGGACACAGGTACCAACGGCCGCATCGGGTTATCTGATGGGATGGAAGGCACTGGCCTGAGTAATCGGGCGGTTGGTGGCGGCTGGTCGGGCAAATGGTCAGACGGTGTCGGGGGCAATGAACGTCGACCTTGCAGTGGTCTGATCTCAGTAGACTCGACATTGATAGAACGCCTAACTACAGACGGGAAAGGGCAACTTCAGTGTCATATGTGTTATTTTAAATATGTTCATGTGTTCTTCACTAAGATTTCGCCTCACGTTTCATTGCCTCGGATGCTACATTAATTTCGTTTTATGACATGTGTCAACCCTATAGTCATATTATTGCTTATTTCTTTCTTTGTTTACCTATTTTTTAGGCTAGTGACAGTGAAGGACACTGTGTTATTCAGAACAAGACGATTTATATTATACTAAGATTTCGCCTCACGTTCCATTGCCTCGGATGCTACATTAATTTCGTTTTATGACATGTGTCAACCCTATAGTCTTATTATTGTTTATTTCTTTCTTTGTTTACCTATTTTTTAGGCTAGTGACAGTGAAGGACACTGTGTTTTTCAGAACAAGACGATTTATATTGCATTGCACTTTACAAGGTTTACAGTAAAACAAGAGGTAGGCCTAAATGTCGATTGATTTTAAAACATTTTTTTTTGTGTATTCATTCCAAAACTACACATTTTCTTACGTTGAAAGACATACAGGGTTGCTACATGTGTAGGTCAGTGGGATCCTATGGAATATATATCACTATACAACCAAAATATATTGAAGAAAACAAAATGTGTTGTTCCTTTTTTTTATTATGTCTTATATTAATATACATTTTCGTTAGTTTACACAAATAATTCTTACAACGTTATATTGACTTACCATCTTTCCTCTTAGACCGGATAAAGCCGCCAACAAATGCTAGTACAATTAACAGAATCACCACGCCAGAACATCCAATTATAGCAAGACGAATCCAGTTGTTCCTTGCTTGATCGTCAGATTCTTTAGAGCCTATGAACATAATATAAATATATATTCAACAGTAATTGTTTTTAGAATATTTAATTGTTAATTGGTTGCATTTTGTTTATATCTTGTTGGTTTCCTTCCGGTTTCATGCTCTAAAGTCTAACGGTTAACGAACAGTAAGCCGCTGGAAACATGAACTTTGCCAGGATTTTTCTTTTTATTACATATAACTCACTAGTAAATGTTTTGGCATGAAATATCATACCATCAAAATAAATTGTGTAATCATGGTTATTTAATTCACTTCTCTTCAATTCAATTCGATTCAGTTCAAAATCAATTTAATTCAATTCAAATTTATTTATTTATCTTTTTTCAAAAACAAAATCATAACAAACAGTAAAATATATTTAAAAAAACAATGCAAAAACAAATCGAAATATTACACTACAAATAAAAACATACAATAAAGAACAGTACATAACATGATAAAATAATATAATGTGCAAAAAGCATATCAAGAGCTAACCTTCAGCGAGGTTGAGATATGCAAATGTTTAACTAAACAAATATAAACTAATATGATGATCATACAAATTCAATTATTTTGTTTTATATTTCATAATACTTGTGCAGCTTTGTTGTTATTATAATAAGCGTAAGGAAAATCATGTATTCTAAAATGCCAAAAAAAAAAAAAAAAACACACCTAGTAGTCCCATTATTAAGAGAACAACGCATTCGACTCGAAAAGGAATGCATAGTTGGAGACACACACACACACATATATATATATATATATATATATATATATATATATGTATTATGTCTGTGAGACGATTTATTTGTCGGTTCGCTTTTTAACTGGAATTGGGTAAGTAGAAATCATTTTCTAATATTTAACCCTATTTGAGAGAAAAAATGGAACGCAGTTACAACATATTTCAGAATTTACATCAAACGGTAATATAATTTGCATTACAAAATATAACATATGCATTAGTTTTAAAAAGCACAATTTTTGTCTTAAAGGGACTTGGTAACATTTTTCAGATGAGATAAAATGGTGCTAAGGTAGTGACTTTAATGCTAGATGTATACGTAAAGATAATTTAAAAGCTTGAGTGAAAATGGACCATCATTAATGATAAGAATTTTGGAAAACTGATCAGATCGAATCCTTTTATTCTCCCAACTATATTGTAACGATTTAATCAAATGTGAATTGGCTCTATATACCATTTCAGACATTTAAGTGTTGACAGCTTTTTAAAAGCCTGTCTTATGTATTATTTTCAAGGAAAAACGGTTGGGAAAATTCAAAAATGGTTTGGGGAATTTACTGTTAATCACTGTTTAGAGAGTGTTGCACAGTGACGACTTCAAAGCAAACTATAAATATCGTTGTGGTTTGAGAATTTTCTCAGGATGTTTTGCCTGTAAGAGGATAAGTACAGTACAAGGAATATGATAAGTAACATTTCATACACGAATTACACAGTTTCTTTAGCAACCTTCAACAATGTTACCGAGTCACTTTAAAGGGATCCGGTAACTTTGTCTTAGATCCTTTAGGAATAATCCTTGATTTATCTCATGCTGCAATGGTAATTATAAACCTTTAGGTCAGTCTGGAACTCCATGACTTTTACAAGCCGATCGCCTGTCTGATTATCAAGATATTAATGATTGGAATTACAAATTTTGAAAACCGTTCGCCGAACGGTTTTCACTACACTACAGTCTATTGGGGAAAACGAGAATGGTAAAACCGGTCACTCAAAGATTTTTACTTTTTGATCATTTTGAAGCGCGATTTTCGGGGGGGGGGGGGGCTTCAATATTACACCATATCACAGACACTGGTAACATGTAGGACCGTGTTTCTCATATTTAAAATTGTTAAACGATCCCTTTCATGTTGTCATATACAAAGCGCACACACACGCAAACGCAGTTCATATATGTTATCTTCAAATAGCCTCTTTTAAATTTCAATGACTTTGCATGAACAAAATTTCCCTGGCAAGGAAATAACTGCCAATCGGTGCCATTGTTTAGTGTAAATTAAATGCAAATTATTACGTGTCTTATATACCTGGTTTCGTAAAGACGACAGTTGGAGGGAGAGATGTTCGATTGCCTGTGAAATGTATTTGTAACAAGCACATGTCAATTTGGTTTGTTAATTAATTAATTTGTTTATTTATTCTGTATTCAGTTGTTTATTTAGTCTATACCTTACTAACTGTCATTTCCCTTCTAATGTTAAATTGATTTAGTTCAATGTTTTTATTGATTTATTTAACATATTTATCTACGATGAAAGTTTAAAGTAGTGTGTCTACAGTCTGTAACTTACAAACTGCTTTTGCGTTTGTAGTATTTGTATTTGTTAAGGTTATTTACTGATAAAAAAAATATCAACAATTATGTACGGCAAAAATGATTTCCAAAAACGTGGGAAAACGATGGCGAAGAAGTAATATCTACTTCAGCATTGATGAGTGATCTGTTTCATACTTTCCATTACCGTTACTGGTAACGTCATTTTTATTATCATTGGTACTAGTATATTGTAATTATTGTAGCAACAATTACAGTTCTGTAGGTAATAATAAAATAATAAACACATAAAAGGGTGGAGGATACTACCACTACTACTACTACTACTACTACTACTACTACTACTACTACTATTACTACTACTACTACTAATATTATTATCACTACTACTACTTTTATTACTACTACCTATACTACTAAAACCAGTACTACTACAATTACGACATCTAATATTACTACTTCTACAACTACTTCCAGTGCTACTACTACTACTACTTGTACTACTACTATTACTACTACTTTTTAAAATAATACCACCTATTTTAATAATAATGATAACAATATTTCTAAATCTTATCAAATAAATGGAATAACTAAGTACAGCTCGGGATTCTTTTTTTAATACTTATAATAGCAAGATAAAACAATTAAGTCCCTGCATAATCCAGTATTGCCAAATCATTTTGTTGTAATATTTCTCAACATCAATGATGTCTTTCAACTTTGAACGGGATGAAAATCAAAGAAAATACTGCAAATGAATAACCTTGTAAATCTCCATCAATTGTTGTCATTGCATGATTTTCCTTAGAACCTGTCTCCAGAGATTTGCTGTTGGTAGTGAATTCTCCTACACATTTTTAGTAACCAAAAAACACGTCGTTTTACAATTTTGAAGTATTTTTTTCATTTACAGAAACACTATAGCCACCAAAAAAGGGTGCACATAAACCACGCATGCAATCTATTTCTTGTTTGTGTCACTAATCGATGTTGAATTTTGTTTACTATATTCTATTTCAATTCGTAGCTCGGAGTTTTGTATACCCATACGCTCAATAACGGAGGTGCCCATGGATATTCTCGAAATATTAGTAACAGTGTACAGAGGAGACGAGATCTTGTCATGACAGGATGTGAAGGGGGAATGGGGATCGAAGAAAATGTAGTATCTTTGAGGGTACACCCTTCACTTTTTTCCACAATAAGATTAAAATTCAAATAGCAATTTATTGAAATAGAATCCACATTTCTGGATTATTTGGAGTATTAGAACAAGCAGAATTGACAAAAGACTTAACTCCGTTTCGTTGACAATCAACCGTGCATGAAGTCTTTCGTTTACGGCTGATTGCCAACGGAACGGAATTAAGTCTTTTGTTAATTCCGTCTGTTGCTACGGAAAGCAGCCAGTGAAAACGAATTCGTTTAATAACATTATGGAAATGCAAGCACTAATTTAACCCAACATAACTTTGTTATTCCTAGCCTATTCTTCTTGGTTGAGGTGTCATATGAAAGGGCAGAAACTCAACTTTTTTTAAATGTAATTTTCTCTTTGTAATTCAAATACAGTCCGCCAAATGACTTTTTGGTTTCTTCTCTTCGATTTCATTTTAATCACTCATGCGTGAAAAATGAATTATATGAGTTGCATTAAATAAAAGAGAGGGATCTAAGCTTTACAAATATGTGTCATTTATTATTTATGATTGTGATTAAGTTATGATAAAACAGCGATAATTATCGGGTTCGTTTTGTTCTGGGTCGCACTGTATACTGATCAGGTTACTCTAAATCTCTGTATCGCCTTAATTTGATCGCATAAGAAAAATCGTGACTTTACATTCCAATGTGTCTAATTGTATTTCTAAACAAGAATATATTTTACTCATCAACTTCTGAGTGTGAATAAACAAACTTGGTCATGAATCATTTTATCAGTGGCACATTTTCACACTAATAAACAGGTACTGACCGGTATGTACTGTTTCCTAGAAAAGAGAATTATTGAAATTCTTACCTTCATGTTTAATGAGGATTGATCTCTGAATGTGATCAAAAGCTGAGTTGCTAGCCACCTTGCAAGTTAGCTCAATAGCTTCATCATATGCATACGTTGGTGTAAAGTGTATTTTCCTTGTAGGCACAAGAAGACGTTCATCATGTCCATCAGTAACATTTCTTTGAGATTCAAAATAAACATTTAACTCCTCTGGAAACACCCACTCCAAATTGACGAATGGTTTCACCGGTGATGTGGTTTTACAGACTAATGTCTTGTTTACCCCTTCTTCAACCGTGAGTGAGCCTTTAGTCTGCAGAAATGTATCATCAACTTGTTCAACCAGGATCAAACCCTTCGGTGGAACTTTAACCAAAATAAACGAAGTTAAAATAATGACGTTATTACGCCATTTGATAAAAAGTAATGATGTCAAGCTGCGATAAATTCATGACGATTTCTGTTTACTTGGAACTCCAAGAGAAATGCTAATTAATCAACAACGAAAAATCGCTTAATAAGTGAAATCCAACCCCTCTTCTCCCCCTGCTGCTTATACAATAATATAAATGTAAATTATAATTCTTTGATGAGACCCATTTCAATTATAGTAGACCTGGCACTATGGTTAACAAATACAAGTTGCTTGTGCTGCATTTGTTAGTGTCGAAATCATTAATTGAATACTGTGCATAAATATTTACCATTTACTGTCAGGTTGATTTTACAAGTCTGTCTGTAGTTTGGAGAAAGCATATAGAAATTATATTCATCTTCATGAACCAACGAAACGTTACGAATTGTCACAGTGCTGATAAATGCATGTTTCCTTATAAGTCGGTGTATCGGAGTATTTGTTTCGCAGACTGGAGATGTGTTGCAGTTGAATAATACCGAGCCATTACTTCGTCTCCAAGTTATCGACAATATTGGCTCGGTTGTCGTAGTTCCGTTGCATTGTAAGGTCAGGTCCTTCCCAGCAATTGTTTCCAGATAGGTTTCATCTTTAATGCAAACAGATCACATATTACAAGACTTACACTGAAGCCTTTTCCTGCTAGTTTTGTTATTTAATTTTCATCGTTTCATTTAAAAACATGTTTACATATTCAAAAGACTTTTTGAAAACTGCGATATTTTCTGATCCACGGAAGAAATAAAATGAAATCAATAAAAATTCACGTTGTTTAATCCTGATCTGGTTTAAAAAAAAATATATTGAATAGAAGTGAAAAGTCTATCTCATTCTGTTTCGTTGTTCTTGAAGAAAAACCAACAGGTAAACATAAAGAACATGACTTATTAGATATGAATAGTGATGTTTATATGTTACAGTACTATAAATGAGTTTGCGTCACTATGGCCTTGGACGGGGAAACACAACTTAATCACCATCCATTTCTACACTAGTAATGAGGTATCAAATCATAACATGAAAATAAGAAGAAAAATGAACACATGGCTGCGGTATTTAAGGTATATAGAGTTCAGAAAAAAATAATTACATATTGTAGTTTGTATGGAATAATTCAATAACTAATAAAGCTGTGTACACCAAAACATATCCAGACTATTGTACGTCATACTTACCAGCGGAACAAAATACGAATCCAATAATAAATACAAACAACTGCCTCATAGTTCCTTTATATTTTACTCCGGTATACAAACTCGCAAAGAAAATATTTCAATTGGAGAAGTAAACAGTTTGTCTAAACGTCTACAAGACATAAATACAACCAAGTGGCGAACGGTCATGCGTTATCACAGTCGTGCAGTACGTAGACTATTTTGAAGATGGCGCTATATAACTCACACTGAAAACCATGTTAGAAGGGCTCGATAGATAGTCATAAAAGGTTCATAGAGGGTGTCTCAATGTGACTGGAATTACTTTCATTCTAAACTCTTCTGACCCTGTCGAGTTGTTTAGGCATAGAATGTAATAGACAGGTGCTAGCTGAATGGATGTGGTCGGTGGCAATTTAGGCAGTAACTAGGCCTAGGTCAACTAACTGGGGTTCTCTGGTGTAGCAGGTGTTTGTCTTTGTCTGTGTGTGTGTTGAAAGGATGAGGAGAATGTTGATAGAACAGTTTTGTATAGAGGAATATGAAGAATGTTAAAGAGGTTACTATTGAGAGAGCCAAAGTGGGTTGGAGATTTAGGGCAGTTTAGTCAGATTGCTTATGAGATCTCGAGAGGATCAGACCTTTCTGAACTTGGTTTGAGGAGTGAATGAGGGGTGTTGGCCACGAAGGTGAATGTTAGAGCCACAGGCTATATGCATGCTGCTGCTGGCATAGCAGACTTTCCCTATATTATGGGACCAGGCAAGAACCAGGCAGCACAGGCCGTACGTGGTAGAAGCCTCATCAGCACTCGCCTCATCTTGAATCATTGTTTGGACATCTGAACTGTAAGTTACATAAATAAATGTGTTACCTTATTTGTAATTATCTGGAAGTAAGGTTAATTTCATACATTTCATAAAGAGAAAGATATTTTCTATGTACTACGAGATAATGGATTTTTGTTTAATCTTGCATGTTAAATAAGGAAGAGTTAACCTTGATTAGTTTGTTTGTTTAGAATATATGAGGTTTAATAATTGTATTGCATTGAAAAGTTATATATGTATAACTATATGTAAAGACATATGTGTTATTTTATAATTTCCAGGTGAAAGATACCGTACATGGTCGTTTATAAATGTCGCCTATTTAAGTGTTCTATGTCAGTGAAGCAAAGCTCTAGTGATTGTAAATGATTGTTGTAAATTATTAGGATTTATATCGTTATAGCTATCGTGTTTATTTTGGTAGAAGGTTGGCTATTTTATTCGATGTAATTTTGTTAGGGACAAGCTGGGCTCGTAGCCATAAGCCTATGCACACATCAATGGACATGTGCTCGTAGTCGACACGCTCAGACAACGTACTCGCGTCAAGTCGTCGTGTCAACGCCCGTTGCGGTCGTATACCGGTTAGGTTGGACATGCTTAGCAGTTCATATACCACAGCACCGGGTTACTTTGTACACCAGAGTACTTCGTTACACCTACTCAGAAACAGGAAAAGGTTGTTTTTTTGGAACTATAAATCGGGACTCGCTAACCCAACAGTTTACTTTATATACAAAGACCGGGCTAGAGTCGGTGGATTATTTATTGTATGTAATACCTCGAAGGATGACTTGGTCAACAGGTTTTTTTTTTGTGAAATAAATCTTTATTCAAATAAAATCATGGATAACATCGTAATACATAAATATTCATAACAAAGCACGTAATCACATGTCTAAATGAGGTCAAATCAAATTATATCTTGATAGCAGATTTTAAATTAGTAATTGTCTTCTTCCACTTAATAATATTCAAATTCGTTGTCTTAGTTTTGTTTTCCTCTACTTCTATTTTGTATTTCAACATAAACAAAAAATAATTACTTATTATTCTCGTCACTACATTTTTATTAAATTGATTTCCAACACTCGCTTTATTGATTGCAAATAAAGCATAATGAAGTATTAAATCAATATCTGTAACATTTTCTTTTGCGTCATGTAAACCATATACAACAAAAATGGGTGAGAATTTAAAATCTTTACAGAAGGAGTTACATAATAATATTTCAATAACGTTCCAAAATCGGTAAATATTTTCGCAAAAAAAATACATGTATAATAGTACCAGGTTTATTACAGTAATAACACAAATTGTTTTCTTTGATTTTCCATTTGAATAAATTAACAGGTGTTGGTAAAATATTATACATAAATTTAAAGTTGAATTGTATCAAATAATTATCACGAGCATATTTCAATTTGAATAACCATAAAGAATCCCACTTAATAGTAAAATTTGTCTGTAAGGTTTTGTTCCAGAAGTCTACCGCCCTAGATGGTTTTTGGATTAACTTTATGAGTTTCGTATATATTTTTTTACAGTAATAGAGTGTATTGAAAATTCAAAACTATTCAAATTCAAATTAGAGTATATAACTGATTTACGTTTGTAATCGTTGAAATCATAAACTTGTTTGCCATATTTTATGATTCGCCTCCATCTTTGTTGTATTGCGGTTCTTATTTTGGCATATTCACTCAAACATCTACCATCATAATAGATAAGTTTATCTTTCAATTCTTTGACTGTCAAAAATCTATTTCCTATCACTATATCCCCTAAAAATAATATACCCGATTTTGTCCAATTTTTATACAACAATGCTTTTTCTTTAAGTTTGATATTACAATTTAACCAAATCATTTCTTTTGTAACACTTCCATTGGTGTGGTGTATATCTTTAACATAATTAACTTGCTTTACAGTATTAACCATGTACAAAGTAAGTCACAATAAAAATCAGGTATTTTCCCTTTATAAGAAGTCACATATTTTGGTAAACATTTACAGTTCATAATAATATCAATCCCTCCCAGTTTTTCAATCCAATACTCAAAAAAAATATCCACTTCCCTTTCTTTTCTTGGGGTTCTTTAAAACTTAAGAAGTTAAACAACCATTTTATTCGTAAAGACATAAATTGCGTACACATGTCGACCATATTAATGCCTCCATTTTGAAGAGTATTTATCATGTTTTCTTTTTTCACTTTTGCTCTATTACCCCATAAAAAGTAATAAAATAACTTTCCATACGCTTTTATCCATTCCATAGGGCATGATAAAACTTGAGCTGTATTAATCAATTTTGAAATAACAAGGTTTTTTAAGATAATTACTTTCCAAGAATTTAGAAGCTGTTGTATTTTAATGAATCTTTCTTGAGACCAATTCATATTCACACTCAAAGACTTATTCTTACTGAAGTATGTACCCAGAGATTTAACAAAAGTATCACACCAACTTATATTCTTTATTGTCTCTGAAGGAGAAGTTTTGCCCAACCATATAGCTTTAGTTTTATTCGTATTTAAATGTATTCCCGATACCCTTTCAAAATTTTCAATCACATTTATTACCTTCCTTCCAGATTTGACGTCTTGTACAAAAATTGTCATATCATCAGCCATTTGAGCTACCTTAATTTCTGTTTTGTGTCTTCCGATAGTAATACCTTTAATATTTACATTTTTGTTGCTTAAAACTTCGACACTCAGGATAAAAAGGACAACCTTGCGTTATGTCTCTAGATGGTTTAATATTACCAGTAAACCATCCATTTACTGTAACTGATAAGCCTGGATTTGAATATAACAATCCAATCCATTGCCGAAATGATTGCCTAAAACCATATAACTGCAAATACTTGTCAATGTATATCCATTCCAAAGAGTCGAAAGCTTTTCTAAAATCTGTGAAAATAATTGCCCCATCTTTAGCCGTTAAATGATGGTAGTCAACCACGTCTTGAACTAGTCTAGCATTATAAATACCGCTTCTACCCTTTAAATAGCCTACTTGATCTTCATTAATAATGTCTGCTAACACATTTTGTAACCTTTTGGTCAAAACTTCATTCGTCATATAATAAACATACATGATTAAAACATTGATATTTACAGATAAGTAAAGTACATACAAATAACATAACGAAAGACAAACATAAAATACAAATATATATACGAATGAGGAACCAGCAAGAAAGAACAATTAAGTCTTGTGTGGGGCTGGTCCCTAGCGACAATTTTAACCTATAACACTTAACACCTAACACCTAACAACTAACACCTAACATCTAACACCTGGTTGCATATATAAAAACTAATAAAATACTATTCACAAAAACGTAATTGTTTGTATCTTCTTTTAAATGTATTCAGAGTAGGGCTTGATTTAACGTTAGGAGGTAACTCATTCCATAAAATTGGTCCTTTAAAGAAAATTGAATTTTTAGAGACAGAAGTTTTGATAAGTGGTAAATGAAAATGAGATGATTGTCTAGTTATATATGAATGTACTTCAGAATTTAAAATAAATTTGTTTGATAGACTAGGAGGAATAATACCTTTATGACATAAAAACATAAATATAACAATATTATAGTCATTCAATTCAAATACATTAAAACATTTAAAACGGACAAAAATAGGTTTTGTATGGGCAAGATAATGGGATCCTGAGATAATACGTATTGCCTTCTTTTTTAATTTATATAATCTATTCATACAATAATCATTTGAATTTGCCCAAACAATATTGCAATAATTCAAATGTGATAAAAACAATGCATTGTATATCATTAATAAAATCTTATAAGGGAATTGTTTTAATTTGTATAAAATACCGACTACCTTCGAGAGTTTATTACAAATTGCTTCAATATGAACGTGCCATGGCATTTTATAATCAATTTGAATTCCTAGAAATGTCAATGAACTACAACGCTGTACAACATTTATATTAATCTTTACTTCAATATTATCAGTTCTAATGTTTTTGTTTGTAAAAATTATATAATTAGTTTTCTTTACATTTAAGATTAATTTATTAATATTCAACCATTGAGAAATGTTTTGAAGCTCATCATTAAATCGTATCACTAATCTATCTACATCGTTATCAGACAAACATAAACTTGAATCATCGGCATACAATATACATTGTAATATTTGTGAAGCCTGAGTAATATCATTCATGTATACAATAAATAATAAGGGTCCCAATATCGAGCCTTGAGGCACTCCACATCCTATGGTTTTAAAATCAGATTCAATGTTATTAAAAAGAACATATTGTTTTCGGTTTGTTAAATAGCTTTCAAACCATTTTAACAAAACACCTCGTATTCCATAATTGAACAATTTATCTAAGAGAATTTTATGATCCAACGTATCAAATGCCTTACTAAGATCGAGAAATATTCCTAACATAATTTGTTTATTATCTAAGGCATTTGAAACTTTAAAAACAAAATCAATTAGTGCAGAGGATGTGGAGTGACCAGCTCTAAAACCATATTGACTATCCGATAATAAATTACATTGGTTCAAAAAATATATCAATCTATTATAAAAACATTTTTCTAAGATTTTTGAAAATACTGGCAAGACTGATATTGGTCGATAATTACTCATTGTATCGAATGATCCATTTTTATATACAGGAATAACTTTTGCTATTTTTAACTTTTCCGGAAAAATACCTTGATTCATAGATTCATTAAAAATACGACACAGCGGATAGCATATAATGTGAACAACCCTTTTAACGATGACAATATCAATTTCATCATAACCAGTACTAGAAAGTTGTGTTTCTGCCCTTTCATATGACACCTCAATCAGGAAAAATGAGCTAGGAATAGCAAAGTTCTGTTGTTTAAAGTAGTGCTTGCATTTCCATAATTTCATTAAACGAATTCGTTTTCACTGGCATCAACAAACGAAATTAACAAAAGACTTAACTCCGTTTCGTTGACAATCAGCCGTAGACGAAAGACTTCATGCATGGCTGATTGTCAACGAAACGGAGTTAAGTCTGTTGTCAATTCTGCTGTTTGCTACGGCAGGCAGCCAGTGAAAACGAATTTGTTTGCTAAAATTATGAAAATGTAAGGGCTACTTTAAAGGCCCACTGCACTACTTGTAGCTACTTGCGCCCTCTATATAACAAACAATGCCTAATCAGTGACCATTGGTCCCCCATGATCCTCTTTTTCTAATGTTAACTGAGAGCTGAGTTAATGAGATAACCACCTGTCCAGTGACCTTGCAGGGCAGTCTAATCCCTCCTGTAAACTACGGCAGATAAGCTTTAAACAAACAGGACTTTGTCATTCCTTACTCATTTTTACAAATTGAGGTGTCATATGAAAGGGCAAAAACCCAACTTTCTAGAAATGTGATTTTCTCTTTGAAATTCAGATACCGCCCGCCAAATGACTTTTCGGTTTCCTCTCTTCAAATTTATTTTAATCACTCATGCGTGACATATGCATCATATGAGTTGCATCAAATGAACTAGGAGGATCTAAGCTTTCCAAATATGTGTCATTTATTAATTATAAATGTGATTAAGTTATGATAAAACATCGATAATTCTCGGTTTCGTTTTTTCTGGGACGCACTGTAGTTATAATGAAATCTAGGAGTTAAAAAAAAAATGCACCATATCATTATATGTAAATATAACAAATGTTGTTATCTGGGTTATGGAGCAGCACCTTCACCCTATACTTTTCCCTTATATAAGAAAATCTTTGTTCAGATTGCTTAATATAATTGAACTAATTAATTTGCATAGAAGATGTGTTGTAAAAATTGTTCCATTTTATAATGTTGTATCCAAACATATTAATATGAAGTATTACCGTCACCTTTTTCCCTTTTTAAAGGAATTGTAGCACAATTTGTACACTTGATTGAATGTGTACTAAATTAGTTTGGATACTTATGGAAAAAAAATTAAAAATATGTCTGTGTTTATAATGTATGAGACAATGTACTACATGTATGTTTATACTGTAAGAACAATTGTGTTCCTATTCATCATTTTGTATAATTATGAAAATCTGAATAAAGGCAGAAAAGCTTTTTTTTTTTTTTATGTTAGAAGGGCTCGATAGATAGTCATGAAGGGTTCATAGAGGGTGCATAATGTAGTAATACAAAGACCCTATCAGGATTCTAGAGAGGGATTTAAATAGATATATAAATTGAAACCACCAAGAATTGTATTTGCTAATTAGAGGAAACCAAAAGTTCCCACCCAACTGTATTTGCCATTTTGAGGACACCATAAGTTACCGATCTAACTTTCGTTGGTATTCACATTGATTTCTAGCAATGTTAAGTATAAATCATTGGAGCAGGACCCACGGGAAATCCGCAGGATTCTAGGGGGGAGGGAGAGGGTTGTAAATAGATATAGAGACTTTCTAAATTAAAACCACCAAGAACTGTATTTGCAAATTAGAGCACACCATAAGTTCCACACCAAATTGATTTACCGTTTAAAGGACACCGATCCAACTCTAGTTATTATTTAAGCGTTGCATAGAGAAGAGTTGTATAGTGTGGCATACCGACTACGCCAAATTTGGCTGCGTATTAATGAAAACAATGTTGCTTCGGCGTGTTCCCTGCGTAAGTTATGAAGAGGCAGGCATACGATGGCAAATTACGTACCCTGTGCATAGGCATCACTTTTACGTAGGCCTGGCGTATAGGTTTGATTACGGTTGCTTACTGTGTGCGCAAGCTTTTACTGCTCCGTTGATCTGGCGTAGGGTAGCGTACTGTTTCGTAGGCAAGGCGTACAATAGCGTAGTGTTGCGTGAAAAGGGCATCCTTTCTGCGTAAAGTGTCTACGCCGAAAGTACTCGACAAATTGTTAACATTTTTAATAATTTGCGTCCATTTCACGTACCCCTTTGTGTCCCTCAGCGTATAGTAACATAGGCAAGCGTAGGGCAGTGTACGCTTGGCGAATTCTGTACACAACACAACGAAACTCTTACTATTGTCCCCACACCAAGTGACCTGCCACTGTCACAAATAAGGTATACAAAATATGCTCATCTGACCGTAATTGAATGCCCAAAGCCCCTGAGCTTTCGGGGGTTCAGCCCCTTGAAACCCGTGGACCCCTCGCCTATATACACTCAACTCGCTTTGCTCGCTGCAATCTACCTGATCCCCTCCCTCCCCCACCCCCCCCCCCCTCACTTTGAAAAAACGTTTCTTGGGGCCTGCAGGTAACATATGAGAATGATGCATGGTGATACGGGTTTTTTCTGCTGCCCCCCCCCCCCCCCCCCCCATCGAGATACGCAACTGACTGTTTAGCTTTGTTTTTTGGGCAATGCATGAAGTCACACATCATCTGTTTAGTGGTTTTTGAACTATTATGTTTTAATGTACAATGCCTTTTTGTATGTTACTGTAGATATAAGATAACATTGGTCTCAGATGGCTGAGTAGACGTAAGGTCATGTAGTTGTATATTTGTGAAAGTTGTGTACGAATAATTGCATGCTTGACCCCTCCCCCCCCCCCCCCCCCCACCATAAGTATCTTCGACTCTAGCTCACACAGTCAAAATTCCGACAGCAGCTGCAGCGCAGTTGTACTGTACGTGTGTTGACTCAAGGCAGCTTGCGACTGAACTGTCAGTCACGATGATTTTCTTGTGAAAACTTTACTTTGAAAATGATTATCAAAATTCAGTAAACATGGCCAGAATAATCACAAAATAAGCTTCGATTTCATACCTCTATTCATGAAAACTATAAAAATATCGCGGCAATCATGATGGAGATGGGTCTATCTCTGTCTAAGTTTGGACGTGTATCTCTCTGGCTTATGTGTGTAGTGCCTACAAAGCATATCATATAGCAAGATGCCTGACGCAGTGTAAGCCATACCCGTTGCACCGTGCATTTCCTACATCACATTAAGTGAGTGGATCATCATTTGCCGTGTATATCTTTGTGCTGCGTGAAACTGTACGGATTGTGTAGCTTGTAGCGAATCGAACGTTAAATAGGCATGCCGTGCCTCTTTCGTCACGCATATCATGCATTATGCATACCGAGTCTGTTTTCGCCCTGGACGTCGACACGGAGGCGGACATCGGGCGGAGTATAGCCAATTCCATAGAATTGACTCGACTCTCCCAAAGACGATGGCACCGGGCACCGGTAACCCGTGGGGACGGTTCACGAGAAGATAGCTGCACTTTGGGTCGCCGAACTCATTAAAAAACAATAGAATACATGGGCTCACGGAGACGTCATGCCCCCCGCGGCGATTAAGCGTGTTACTATATATATATATATATATCCTACAAGAACACCTTCACAAAATATACTCAAGAACCTTCACTGGCTTCCAATAGAACAGCGTATCAAATATAAAATTCTACTAATCACCTACCGTTCACTAAATGGATCAGTCCCTGAATATATTTCCTCTCTTCTTAATATCTCTTTAAGTTCTCGTGCAGGTCTTCGTTCCTCTAATTTAACAAATTTAACACAATTAAGAACAAAGAGGAGTTGGGGAGACAGAGCTTTTACAGCTGCTGCACCCCGGTTATGGAACTCCCTATCCCATTAGTGCCCGTTAGTAGCCGGCGAGACCCGGCAAGACCCGGCGAAAGTATTGGCTATCCCTTAAACATTCGCCGTGTGCCACCGCTTGTACCCACACGGCGAGAACCTGGTATGAGGACGGTAAGAGGACAATATAAGGACCGTTACGTACTCGTTCGTGAGGGCGCACAGTGGGCCAGAATCGCCTCAAAGTGTGCCAAAATTCAAAATTGGCGAATGTGAATTTTTATATTTTTTTCATTCGCTTGGGGAAGAAAACATTCTAAAGAATATTTTTCCACCCATATTTTAATATTTAGCGAGTTTTAAAAGTGTCATATACCTCTGCGAACATGAGAAAATCTATATGTTGCTCCAAAAATGATAAAAGAGGCAACTTTACAATAGGTGTTGAGAATTTATGAAGGGAAAAGCAATCAACTTGATACTGCGTGCACTTCTTGACTATTGGTAACCCAATTAGAAAATACAATGACCAAATTTATGGAAGCTTCATTTTGGGAAAAATGAGCATTCAATTTCACAAAAAAGGGAAAAATTGCAATGTTTATATTAAAGTAGCATGTTTATTAGGATTCCGGCCGATTCCCGCAGTGATGTTAATCTCAAAATGTCCGCCCAAACCTAAGCTTTCCATGTATGGTATTTCTTTTTGCCAGAATTTGCAACACTGCATGTGCAGGCGCTTTTCCTCCCCACGTCCATCGATTATTATTAGGCATAATCGGTACACATTTGTACTGTTTACGTTTACGCACAGCCGATTCAACGCTCGTCCGCGTAACCATGGCAACGGTTACGTGAGTGTAGAGCGTATAGCGTAGTGCATATTGCTTTCACACGTTGATGCAATTCGCAATCATATATGGTATCATTCTAGGTAACACTTTGAGGAATACCTCAGTAAAATGTTTAATTCCGGTATGCTCAATAAGGGTATAAATTTACTCCTTCAAACAGCAAAATCCTACATATTCACAGTTTTAGTGCAAAAGTGACTTATTTTATAAATCTTTTAATTTGAAGTTTTTAAGTTATTGATATGAAATTGCTCTCACATATTCCTGATAGTTCATTTCGTTGCATGAATGGGTTAAAATTAATAGAAACACAATCTTCATGATAAACTATAGGGTAATTCACTGAAAAATGGACTAATCATCCATGTTTTTTATAAATCCATAGGAAATGTTTAGAGTTCCGCTGAGTTCCGCTTAAATTTTAATACCACCATTTTCTCTGATGTCTAAGCTTGAAGTTGATACCAAATTTGGCTGCCCGATCTTTCCCGTTGTTATGTTAGTGCCGATTTCCCTTGCCACATTGCCCCGAAAAATGTTGTTTTTGGGGTCCGCGGCTGAATCATGAAGGATTCGCGGTCATAAATCACGGCGCGTGGGGGCGCGAGACACTTGTTCTGCCACCGCGGACCAAAATAAACAAATTTTTCGGTGCAATGTTGCAAGGAAAACGGCTCTAACATAATAACGGGCAGAATCGGGCAGTCAAATCTGGTATCAACTTAAAGCTTAGATATTAGAGAAAATGTTGGTAATCAAATTTAAGCGGAAATCCCTGGAAATCCAAACATTTCCTCTGGATTTATAAAAGATATATCCCCAAAAATGAGTTTTGGCACACTTTGAGGCGATTCTGGCCCACTGTGGGGCGGTGAGAACGGTGACGACGTGTCATGTTTCGTCTAATGGGTTGTTACCGTGTTCATCATGAAAATCATGACACTACTTATAATTTTAGAAATAATTGAACAAAAAGCAATAGTTCGCTTCGTTTTAAGATCAAAGCGGCTGTTAGTATCAAAACAATTACATTCATTTTTCCCCATATATTCTCTTTTCCCTTTTCTTGCACCAATAAAGCCCACATTACTTGTAACTAAATTGACCATTTAAATTTTCTAACAAATCGGTGATCGCCCCCAGCATCACATGGCAGCTGGCACCCCCTCACCTATGCCGGAGGGATCTAGGTTTAAAACCGAAAGTCAGCGAAATACACCTCAAAGACTGGTAAGATGGCATTTTGAAAAGGGTGGGGGTGAGTGCGAAGTACACATGTGCATACAGAGGTGATATTTGAGCGCGCACGCGCGCGTAAACACAAGTACGTACAACTTGCTAGGCCGTCTCTTTCCAAATGTATTCATTTATATAATTTTCTCCAAAAAAAAAATATATATACAAGAAAATAAGCAGAAGTAAAGGGGATGGAAGGAAAAAGAATCCTAAAAATAATCATTTATGTCATGTAATTGTACATTATGCATATATATATATATATATAAATAATTCATAAAATAGCGTGTGGCAAAAATAGTCAACTGTGACCGATTGCCAAACAAAATTAAATCAAGAAGGAAAGAAAGCAATCACTTAAGTCACTTCGACAACTTCGTTAAGGACGAATTCCTGGGGGCGGTGAGAACGCACAAAATCGCACGATCCTCGTGCAATGCAGAAGTTTGAACATTGTGAAATGTATATAAATGTCGGTTGGCCGTGGTCCTTACGCAATAGACCAGTTCACGGTTAGCACATATCCACAGATCTTCAAAACATGAAGAGGTCCCACTTTGATCATCTTGAAATGATCACTCCTCCAGTGATGAAGGTGCTACATAAATAGCCTTTGTCTCCCCTTTTCAAAGAATAATTCCACCTGTGTATGATTGGAGTGCACTACTTGTGCAGAAATGAATAATGATATCATAACTTTCATGAGCACGTATCCAGTATTTTGTCTCGTGTGTATTTCCCAATTTGTTCTGCAATGACCTTTATCTGCTCATGCTCAGACTGCAACCGTGAACTATCTGGAGAGGACCACAGGGGCGGATCCAGGCGGCAGGGGAGGGGGCCCAATTCGTGAGAAAATATTTAGCGGCGAAACAGCCATTCGATAATTCGCTCAGTGGGGGGGGGGGGGGGGGGGGGGGGGTAGTGAGCACTAATTTTTTTGTTTGGCCCTCGAAAATTCCCCCTCCCCCCTTGAGCGCCAGGGGAAGGGGTTCATCTCCAAACAAAAGGTAAAATTAACGGGTTTTTACAATTTCTCCCCCTGGATCCGCCACTGAATGACCAAGTCCCTGGATGTGTGGGCCAACGTACAATACCATCAGGCACCATTACCAAGCCATCCAGAGCAGCCGGGACACGTCTTGTTTTTTTCGTACGCTATCGAGCTCAGATTCCTATTATACCATGTAATTTCATGACGCGGGTTGGGAAAAAAGTATCCCTCTCTTGAGTATTCATGTATGATCAAAGACGTTTAGAGCGCATGCGGTTTGCTTTGATTTCATGCACGCCAATTTTCATCAAACTGTTGCTAGCGGTTTATTTCAATTTTGCTCTATTAATCACCAATTGGTCTATAATTGATTCGCCCAATTGCCATTTGGCCACTCAGTCACCAAGGGGTCTTATCCCAATTACAAATGAGCATTTTTTTTTCTATATATCATTTAGTCTAAAATTTCAATTTGGTCCAATTTCATTTTGATCTAGTTACTGTTTTGATTTAAACCTGTCTGCACTACTTGAGCCCTATGTATAGCAAACAATTCCTAAGCGGTACCTGTTGTCCCCCCCCCCCCCATGATCCCATTTTGATATGTTAATTGAGAGCTGCTTTGATGAGATAACCATCTGTCAGCTAATCCCTCTTTGCCACAAGATCTAGTGCAGACAGGCTTGAGCAAATAGTGCATTAGATTTATTGTTATTAACAGGGCCTATTGTTATAGGCCCCTGTTATTAATATAAGTTGTAGCAGTAGTAGTAGTAGTAGTAGTAGCAGTAGTACAAATAGCAGGTGAAAGAGTTGCATGGCGTGCTCTTGTGAAGACCACAGCAGCGCTTTACAGCGCCACCTGAAGTTGATGATGATGATGTTGTTCATGTCATCTTATAGCGAATACACATGCAGAACTTCACGTTCATTCATTTTGATGAGGAATGTACTTGAGTAAGGATGTATTGTGTCATACATCAAGTTGGCAAGGTCCACACACACACTGTAACATGTAGTCCGTAACCTCTGCAGTTGGTGTGGTACAAGCAGTACAGAAGTCGCAATGAATCAACTTAAGAAGATTACTAGGTGCAGCCTCCGTATTTGACATCAGTGGAACCAGATGATTATCCTCTAATTTCCAGCCCCAGTCTGTGACGTCCATCCTCACTCTCGATCCATGCCATGACTTGGTAGCCCGGGGGGGGGGGGGGGGGGACTCACATATTAAGACGTACGGGCGTGTGCCGCTCTAATGGGTCACTTTTTCATCAACCATCCCTAAACATTGGTCCCATTTTTAACAAAAATATCCCTAAACATAGGTCCGTGTTTTCAAAATTCACAAATTGTCGGGTATTTGCATTGTGAAAATTGTGAAAATGGGTTTTACTTCAAGAAAAATGACCACTTAAACTGGGTAGGTGTTTCGAGACTTAAGCGGCACACCCCCGGCCAAACCAAACCTACCCCCCCCCCCCCCAAACCCGGGCTTGGTAGTATGTTCTGAGGGAGTTAATTTGGCGGAGGCTGGCGTAGGCGGGAGTGGCATTGACAATTTTCTTGACGAACAAGTTGTATCATAATAATGATTCAACTCATTCAAGTCATTACACCGGCAACCAAACATATCACAGACATTGCTTTGACACTAAGTTCCACTAAACTAGTTACTTTGGCTGACTTGGTAGAAGGAAAGTACTAGGACAGGATCCAAAAGAGAAGTTGCATTTCTCAAGCTTCTTGAAGACTGCTTTCTTTCCTATTCCGAATATCCGGGAAGTCGAATCGCAATCGATGTAGGCATCCAGAAAAAGTAGTTAGGAGCACAGATTCCGTACCCAGGTCCACTTTCAACTGCCTAGAGTTTTACAACTACGGAGCCTTGGCTACATTGTAAGAGTGGAAGTATAATTCCCTGCTATCTGTTTTAAGGATTTTGTGAAGTCCGTTCCTTTCATCAGGGTACCGGTTGCTTCCAGCACAATCATGGAGGTCTGGAAGCAACCTAATTGCAATTCAATCTCTTTCAATGGGCTATATTCTAGGGTACATCGATGATTATAGCTCAGCGGCCTTCCAATATGCTGTTTTCATAGTCTCGTTCAAAAGGAAAGACCAAGCTACGAGTCTGAGAGAGATTTCGAAAGTAAAAATTGTACCTGAACAAACCATAAATGCTGCTTTGCTTTGCTGTTTCAAAGGTTCCTCGTAGTTTAAAAAACAAGGGAACTTGAAATAGCATAGGTAATGAGCTTTGATCTCAGTGCGTTCCTATACCTGCACTTTTCGAGGCTAGGAATGTCTTTCGGAAGGCTGAAAAGTCTCAGCTAGCTCATGCTATAACCGATCATGCAAGTAAAGTTTCGAGTAAAGCCGTGACAGAACACAAAGCAGTATATCCTTGATGGTGGTTCCTTAGTAATCGGATACCATGGAAGACACGAGACAGCTTTGGCAGAATAGCACGATGATATGCTGATTTCACAACCCCCCACTATATGGTTCTGCAAAAGTAGTTTTTGACGGCTATGGTGGAGGGCCGTCAATTAATGATAGTACACACCAGCGACGTGGGCAGAATGCCCATCCAGTTGTCAGATGCAATGCAGACACAGTATTCTCAGGCAAGAAGCATGAGTTTTTATCAAGAGACTGCAATAAGCAGGGACTCATAAAACTCATTAGTGAGGAACTGAGGAAGAGTAATTGCACCGTCATAAATTTATCCGGGGATGCAGATGTACATATTACTAAAGCTACAGTGAATTCTTCTCGTCGTCAGTCTACTATTCTGATTTGATAGGGCACTGACATATTGGTGTTACTCTTGCACAACACTGATGTAGATAGCAGGGAACTATACTTCCGGTCTGACAATGTAGCCAAGACTCCGAAAGTGTATAACATTATGCAGTTGAAAGTGGACCTGGGTAAGGATCTATGCTCACAAGTCACAACTACTTTTTCGACATGTCTACACTGGCTGCGATTCGACTTCCAGGCTATTCCGAATCGGAAAGAGAGCAGTCTTCCAGAAGCTTGTGAAATGCAGCCCCACTTAATAATCCAGTGCTAGTACTTTCCTTTCTTCCAAGTCAGCCAAAGGAACTAATAGAGGAACTTGGTATCACAGCAATGTCTTTCATGTTTGGTTGCTGCTGTAATGACTCACTTGCATCATTACGATACAACTTGTTCGTCAAGAAAATTGCCAATGAGACTCGCTCCTACGCCAGCCTCCACCAAATTCCACTCCCTCAGAACATACTACCAAGTCATGGCATGGATGGAGAGTGAATTATAAGACATGGACGTCACAGACTGGGGCTGGAAAATAGAGGACAATTATCTGGTTCCGGTGATGTTGAATAAGGAGGCTGTACCTAGTAATATTCTTATTTGTATCTTATTAGTTGATTCATTGCAACTGCTGTACCTGCAGATGTTACGGATTACCATGTAACAGTGTGTGTGCATGGACCTTGCCAACTTGATGTACAGTGTATGCCACAATCCATAGAACGAGTCACTTGATAGTGAATCAGAAGATGATTTATTCTTACTCAAGTACATTCCTCATCAAAATGAAGGGGCGTGAAGATCTGCATGTGTGTTTGATATAAGATTACATGAACAACACGAGGTTTTAAACATTTGTAATCGTATGGCGGTTGGGTATTATGAATGTGTGTCTAGATATTATTATTAAGTTGTTACTTTGTCTTGTCAGTTCCCCCTCCCCCAGTGTTAACAATGACCTGTCAATAGTAGAATTGACCCTTTTTCTGGGGGGAGGGGGTCGTTGACACCATAAGGGTGAGAGAGAAACATTATAAGTTCATTTCCTGTTTATACAGTGCGCCCTCTATTGAGAAATATCATTGGTTTTGTGGCCCTTTGGACGCCATATTCGATTGTGTGGTTTCCTGAACCACTGCTTAACGTTTTTACTTATCTTAATAGATTATATGACCCCGATAACCATAGCATAGACACCCAAATTATGTCTCTCGGATGGATTATAAGTGACTTATTGCCAATGTTATGTTATGGCGGACATTTTGGACGCCGTCTTGGATTTTGGGGTTTTCTAGACCATCACAAAGCATTCTTACTTGTCTCAATGGATTATCTGACCCCCCGAAACCATGAGATAGACACCAAAATTATGTCTCTGAGAATGATAATAAGCGATGTATGGCCATTTTAGGTATCGGCGGCCATCTTGGACGCCATCTTGAAAATAACAGCTTTCTGAACCTTCGATTTTGATATACTTTTAGTATGTTATTCCTGAGGTCGAATACTACTAGAAACCGTTGAAAAACCTTTTGTTGCAATTTGTTGGGTTCAAACCTTATCTTGACCTGACTTAATGTAGTAGAACACAAGTAGGTCAAAGGAGCATCTGTGATGTAAGTTTCTTTATTGCATAATGTATGTAGTAGAACACAAGGACAAAGGAACATCTGTAATGTAAGTTTTTTTCGACTGTAATTAGCATGTGTTTTTTTACAAATTTCTTTAGATTTGAACTACAACTTTAGATTTGATTATCGTGAAAAATGTATCACGAGGACAACGAAATGTGTTCATGTTAGTATCCTTTTCACCTTCCCTGAAGTATAGTCATGTATGTGTGATTAAGTCATGCTTGTTTTTTCCCAAAATTTGAATGGATGAGTATGATTAGATAATGTTCGAAACATGGTTTGGAACTCTGCAACTTTGCACAGACTTTGTCCAGTGGCCTAACATGTACGTTAGCCTATGGACTTTTACCCCCCAAAATCGATAAAAAAATCATTTTTTGTTTAAACGAAAAGCACATCCACCCCGACGTACATTATCACTACCTCTTTCATTGGAACCCTCATGTCCCATTGACTTTTGAAAGTTCACCCACCGTAATTTTATCAAAATAGGTCGCAAGCTCGCCATTGCCTATATAACACATGTACAACAAGTCGAACTTTGGACTCAATTTACCACGCGATTGTAAGGTTATAGGTCAAGCACACGAAGGATAACAAGCATGAATTATCATAGATCAGTTCTGATATCTTCATTATATCCATTTCATCCAACCCCCCACCGTAATTTTTCCATTTAGTATAGGCAAGCATTTTGCCGAGGTAAGCAAAAACATGAATATTCATGACCACCATGGACTATTCGATTATTAACAGACGGGTGCAATTGTGCACCACATCAAATTCCCCTACCTTCAGTCAAGTATTTCATTGTATTATGTAGTTTCGTAGGTTTATTTTACTAGTTGTTTAATTATCAGATATCAATGATAATTTAAAGATATGGAAAAGATTCTTGTATTTTATATTTAGCAAAGCAATCTCACATACAAAATCACTCTCATGTGTCGTCTGCTATAAACGCGAACTAGCCTACGTTTGTGCTGGCGAAAATGAGACAACCGGAGTAATATGATTGATGGGTGAGGGAGGGGGGCATTTTTCTTTTCATTTAATACTTAACGATGAAGTAAGGCCTACATATTTTATTGACATAGTTGTTATGTCAAGGAGGTGATGTCGTTTAATAAAGGATGTACTGAGCATGTTGAGAGGAAAAAACGAATATGTACGAATATGTAGGCTTTCACTCATTACTACAAATATCCATACTGCTGTTTCTAGGATTTGATTGAATGAAAGTAATCAATTAAATATTCCCCAAATTTGTAAAATTGCAAAAGAACTGCAATTTAAAAAAATAATAATATATGTGATTATGCTATACTTTCCTGATTACAATGTACCCATAAATGTTGGTCTCACAGGTCATTGGTCCAATTGTCTTTCAATACGAGGAAAGACGGACAGGATTTTGGAATTAAGTGTCAGTCCCAACTTTAGCCTTTGCCCTACTCTCAACACTTCCTTTCTCTTAACATATATAATTCTTAGTGAAAACATTAACCGCTCCCTCATCCAAATATGTCTCACCAATCCTTCATGGTGTATGCCACGAAGAGAGATTACTTGGACCAGTAGTCCGGCAGCCAAATCCAGATTATTGGCCTAACCTTGTTTTAGGGTCTATATTATTTTTTTCAATGGATTTTGATTGCCTAAAGCTTCTATTTCAAGAATCCAATTGCTGACACTCTGTCAGCCTTGAGCAATTTAAGATATATGACGTCATACAAAATGGCCGCCAAAGTACATGATTTTCCTTTAAAAATGAATAATAAATATATAATAAGGATTTTTTTCTACAATTTTGGGCAGCCAAATGTCTGTATCACTCTAGGACCATCACTGAAAAAATGTTTTGTGATGTTGCATGGCCATAGATGACCAGCTTATTTGCATATTTTGAAATAGCGCCCTCTATAAACATATTAATTTGAATAAAATATGTGTGCCAGCCAAATGCCAATTTCTTAAATCTATGTAACGTTGAAATCATATTAAATGCTTTTTTTTGCAACAATTGCAGTTGTGCTGCATTCATCTTTCATCTTGTTTGGTCCAAATTTACATAGGGTAGGTGTGGGGAATTGGAGACCCTTAAGCACATTTGCATAATTTACATAAACATGAACAATGTTACACATACAGAAAGTTTTGTATTCTCTTCAGTAACTTTTTCTCTTTATTTGGTAACAAAATTGTGGTCATGATGGAACTGATTAATAAGATAATAATGATTAATGACGTCATCACCAAAGGTCTCTCATTACCTACATGTGTAGGTAATAAGGGACAGTTACAAATCAAGACATTTTAAATACAATTTCAATGAAAATGGGATTGTTATAGTCAGTTCAAACACTTTTTAAAAGAGATACATGCAGCCAATGAATTTACTGTAATTTTGAAACGATTTTAGAACAATGTGGCCCAAAATATTTCTGTATTTTTTTGTTTACAGTAATAAAGGTGCTTTAAATTATGTTTAAATACTTTCAGAATAATGTTCTGGTAATGTGACTTTTACATTGATCAAACTCACAGCATAGAAACAACTTCTTTAAATGAAATGCATTCAAATTAGAATGGTGACACGAACAACCAAATATGTTTCATGATAGTGCCTTTCAACATGAAATGGACAACTGGGGGAAAGTAGGCCCCCATCTTGGATCTGGTGTCCCTCATTGCCTACACACATTTCTGATCAGACACCATTCATAATGTGCATTGCAACACCTATTCACAACACACAATGGCCATAAGTTTTCAGTGATGATTGGCACACTTCATAACTTCCTTTTAAAACTAATTTTTAAGAGCCACCCCTAAATATCTGCATACACAACAACATTCAGTGAAATTGTGTTTTTATATCAGAGCAAAATTTTCCGATCAAAATTGCTTATCTTGGTCAAAGAACGCATTGTAGTCTTCGTAATGAATTGGATATATGCAGTAGTGTTGTTAAAGGCCACATATGGCACTATAGCAATATTAGAGCCAACACGGACAGACAGTGATGGGTTCAAGCTTGGTGGTCTCCAATTCCCTACGGTCTCCAATTCCCTACACTTACTCTACATATGTCAAGAAACAAAAATGGCTATGAAAGAATTTATTTTTCATCAAATCGGCGAGAAGTGGTTTTACGGCACATATTATTGTTCCATTGATAGGCTTTATTTAGACCAGCATTGCTCCGACGTCAGTGATTGTGGATACAGCAGTTGACATTGGTACTAGACAGATGCATGAGTTTCAAAATAAATTACCTGGTGGATTCTATGACACAATTTCCAAGAAAGTTCAAACCATGAAGAAGCCAATTAATGTTGGGGGTACGAAAGTCTATGAAAAGTTGATGTACTCCAGAGTAATAGAACTGCAGGACTGCAAGTTCAAGAGAGGTCAATGTCAAGGACATTTTGTCATAAGAGCTTTCACCAGTCCCAACAGAACTCTTTGATGATTCTGGAAACGAGCACTCCTATGTCAAAGGAGGACTTATAGAATTTGACAAAAGTTGAGATGTCAGCCAGGCATGAGACACTGGAACTACCTTGTACAGTCATTTATGGTTGTGCTCTACTGTGGATGAAAATCTGATGATGTTTGCTTGGTGTTTGACAGATCCAAGAGTATCTAGAGGTCATAACGAGTCGAAAGTCTTCTAACTGAGTCCCGCGTCACTGCTGCCCGCCAAGAAAGTATCTCTCACTGTTCGTCATTGGCGTCGTCGTTGTCATATAGATCATGGCTCACCCTTGTGACCCGTTTGAAGAGACCCTTTCGATCGGCATCTGTCTCCTGCAATCCGGTAGAGTATATTTGGTATTTAGAGGGTGGCTAGTGATTTCCCTAAGGTCGTCACTCCATCTGAGCTTGAGTCTTTCTTTGTTACGTGTTCCTTCAAAGGTACCTTGAATGATAATTTGTCAAGGTTGTCTCCTGATCTTCTGCTAACGTGACCAAACTATTGTAGCTTGTACTTGTCAATCCTGGTAGCAAGTGGCTGTTGATCTCCGATGATGGACATTATGTGTCCATTGGTGATGTAATCTCTTCATGATATCCCAAGTAGCCTTCTCCAACACCACATTTCAAAGGCAAATATTGCTCCCCTGTCTGCCTTTCCTAATGCCCATGTCTCGCAGCCTTAGAGTTCCTACTTGGAAAAACAATACCTTCATTACACGGATCTTAGTGGCCAAGGTGAGGTTCCTGTCCTTCCAGATATTTGACAGTGTTGAGGCCGGTTTTTTAGCAATGGCCAGTTCTCTTTTGATATCTACCGAGCTTCCACCCTCCTTGACAATCATTGACCCAAGGCCAAGAACATTATATAAACTTGTCCACTTGATCAACTTCTTCTCCATCAACCACCATGCTCTGTTGCATGTAGTTAATTTCCACCAATCATGATCTTGGTCTTTTTCACATTAAGGTAGAGTCCAAATTATTCACTTGCATCCTTCACTCTTTTTTAAGGAGTTCTAGTAGTTCTTCTGATGTTCTTGTTATAAGTGTTGTCAGTGGCATAATGAGCAAGGCAGAAAAACAATCTGCATCACCACCACTCATACATGTTACATGCAGGCCCCGCGGAACGTTCTTAAAAGCGGGGGGGGGGGGGGGGGCTAAAGTATTTACGATCAGGAAGAATGGAGCGCAAACTGGCGTGGGATCCAGGGGCAAAACCACGGTGGGGGTCAAGGGGGAGCCTCGAAAAGATCGGGGGTTTTAGGCAGCTAATAATTGTCACATGAGCATCCATGCAGGGGCCTGCCTTAAGGCCCTAGCTGGGGTTCAAGGGGCACAGCCCCCGGAAGCTCAGGGGTTTTAGGCATTTAATAACTGTCAGATGAGCATATTTTGATACCTCATTTCACCTCGGTTCACTTTCTTTCCTTCTTTCTAGTTCTCTTTAACATACTTTATACAAAAAGTGAGGGGGCTCGAGTCCCCTGAGCCCCGCCCTGACATGTAGGCTTTTATATAAGCATATTTTTAGCTTGACTGTGAATTTAGGGATTTGTCATTTTCCAACATACGCTTTAACAAACCAAATTATAATTTCCTAAACAGTGAGAAAAACCCAGGAAAATCATGTCACTCCAGCAACATTTGTAAATCACTGGTATCGAATATGAAGAAAAAAACAGTTTGAATTTATTTGGGGGGTCAACTGCCTCCCAAGCCCCCCCCACCCCCCCCCCCCCTCCCCCAACATTACGCCAGTGAGTGTTGTATTGTCGACGTATCTTAGGTTGGTGATCGTTCGTCCACCAACAGAAACTTGACCATAAAAAGCCTTTCTCATGTTGAAAAGTTATGGTGATAGGATGCAGCCTTGACGGACAACTTGACCAATAGTGAACCATTTGGTGTAGCCATTCTCTGATCCTACTGTTGCTTCTGGGTCTTGGTAGAGCGACTGGATGAGTTGAATAATATGTGCTGGAAAGCCCATCTAGCTCATAATCTTCCATAGGCGTTTACGTTGTACGCAGTCAAGCTAGGGAGTGAAGTTGTTGAAATTCTCTGCTTTTCTCCATCAAATTTTCGAGATTGCCAATTTGGTTTCTTGTCCCTCTTTCTTTTCTGAACCCTGTTTGTTTCTAATTCTTTCAGCAATTAAGTGAAGAAGAATCTTGCTGGCATGCCGAATAATAGAAATAGTGCGGGTGTTGGCACATTCATTTTGTAACACCTTTCTTTGGGAGTGGGAGAAAACAGTTCTATCCCAGTCTTGTGGCCATATTCTCTGTCTCCATATTTTGTTACACATAATTATGCATGATCTTTACGCCCTCCTCTCCACTCTCTTTGAAAAGCTTCGCAGGGATTTTTCAATATCAGGTGCTTTCCCCAGGTCTCAGATGATTTATTGCTTCCTTCGCTCCATTTTGTAAGATGCCAGGTTCAAGCATGGGCTCGTCCTCGACGCTTACTCCTTCATGAGTATCAACTTCTTCAGTTTCTTTTGCAGTATACGATTTTACACAATATTACTTCTTCCACCTTGCCTTTATTTCTTCATCCTCTGTTAAAATTTTCCCATTTTCATCCTTCAAGACATTAAGTTTGGGTGTAGGTTTCTTGGTCAGTGACTTGATGTGTTTAAACATGTCTCTAGTGTTGCTAACTTCACTATCTTTTTCACTGTTAGTGACAAACAAACTGCAGTTGATCGACACCATATATGCGCGAGTCTACAGGATGATTGGGTGTTCAGAAATAGGCAAAAGTACAAGCTGGTCATTACCGTCAAGATGAGGTTCTTGTTGAAGTGATTCCAGGCAGTGATGTCATGCCAAGGAAAGGTCTATCCACAACATATAAAGAAGAAGGCAACATCATAGTACAGCAAGCGATTCGAATTGCTGCTAATGAGCAGATGTATGTTAGGGTCCTAGTGAATGACACAGACGTCTATGTACTACTTTTGCATCATTATCTACATGACGGACTTATAAAACGCCAACGACCATGGAGACGCCTATCAAAGAGCGATCTGTTATTGCTGTTCCTGCCACTGTAGAAAAGTCATTCCATCGATGTTGGCAGGACATGCGTTGACGGGATGCGACACTCTTGGGGCATACTTTGGCATTGGATAGGGTACAATGCTGAAAGTGATGAAGCAGAAGATTCGACTCCCTTAGGACTCAGTTGGCAATGTTGATGCAGCATGGTCATATGTCATCACTCAACCTACTCAATTCTTTGCTTCATGTTATGAACAGTCAACAGCCAGCTCAATGTCAGAGGCTCGTATCAACATGTGACTATCAAGGGTCCGAAGACTAGGAGCTACAAATACCCCAAACCTTGCCTCACTACCTCAAACTACAGAAGCCTTTGTAGAAAATGTTAAGAGAGCTCATTTGCAAACATGTGTGTGGAAGTACGCCTTACAGTCACGACCTCACTACGAACACATTTGTTTTGAATATATTTTCAGAATTAAGTGTTAAATGACACCCCTCTTCCGCATGGAATATTTTAGGGTTCCCAACACTTTAGAGGGCCTTTAAACAAATTTCAAGATTTTGAAGCAAACTTATAAACGGATATTTGGTACTTGGTACTTGGTACTTGGTAGGATTCCTCCTGTTTCGTATTGGTAGTTCGAAATGTTTAGGTTCATATAAAAGAATCTAGTATCTTAGAATACAAATCTAGTTTCTTAACGCTGTCACTGAAAACGGGCATTTTTCACCATATGCCACCTCATATCTATGGGACAGAGAGCATAACATTCTATTGTGTTTTCTTCGAGTATTAAATTACAAAAAAAAAAAAAATGTGCAGCACAATTTTTACTCACTGTATCCAGTGCATCTGACTCATGACATATGATAATCTCATGTTAGAAATTGGTATTTGGCCATCATTTTGAAGTTTGCAAGTTAATGTGTCTATAGAGGGCGCCATTCCGAATTATGCAAATCTACATATCATTTGTGATCATACAACATCGCAATTTTTATTTAGTGATGATTCTAGAAAAAAATCAAGATATTTGACTGCCATTTAATGTAGTAAAATGCTGTTAACACTTTTTATATCATTAATTTTGGTTAAAAGGGGGATTTTGGCGGCCATTTTGTATGACGTCACATATCTCAAATTGCTCAATGCTGACAGAGTGTCAGCAATCGGATTCTTCAAATTGATGGTCTAAGGAACTATAATCCAAAAAAAAAAAACTATAGAACCTAAAACAAGGTATATCGAGATGGCTGCCGGACTACAGTGAGCTATTGGACTATTTTACTTTACAAACTATCTCACTATGGTGTACGTGGAAAGGCCTTGGAGTGGTTCAGGAGTTACCTCTCTAACAGAAAGCAATATGTACACTTAAACGAGCATGCATCTGAATTATGCAATATTAGTTGTGGTGTCCAACAAGGTAGTCTGCTAGGCCCGCTATTCTTTGTTCTTTATATAAATGACTTTTGTAAATGAACATAGAGAAGAAAAAAAAAGGAAAAAAAAGTCTTGCATGTAACAGTGTATAATAACAGTAGAGGAAGGTTTAAAGTTACATATTACCATCCTATCACAACACTCTCACACCCCCCCCCCCCCCCCCTCTAGCCCATCCACACCACACCCCCTTTCACACACATAAACACACATACAAACACAAACACACACTGCATGCGACCTGTTCCCTCAACTCACACCACACAAACTTTTCACCCCCCCCCCCCCTAGCCCACCCATCTCACACCCCCTTCACGCCGACACATACTGCATGCAACCTGTTCCGGTTTGTCCACCTGTACACGAGAGAGAATTAATAATACTAATAATAATAATAATACCCACATCCATTAAAGTAAAAATGCATCGACTTGTTTCCATTTCTGTAAGTGCATCCCCAGTTTCCCCTTTTTGAAGGTTATTTTGTATTCCTCGTCTCTGTAATTTTTAAGCATATGTACTGTTTTCTGTACAGATGGCAAAGTTCCTTCTTTTCTAGAAATAAAAATGATATACTTTACTAAAAATATGATACGATTTATTACAAATATTCTAGCAGTATTGCCGGATATTCCCATAAAAATGGGTTTCCAATCATCAATGTAAATTTCGATCAAATGTAACTTTTGAATTACCTCCTGCCATAATCTTTTAACTTTAAGACAATCTAAAAATAAATGTTGGTATGTCTCTACTTCTAGTCTACAAAAGGAACAAAAATGGTCTGACTCAAAACCAAATTTAAAGAGCTCTCCTTTCGTATATACAGCCCCTTGTAATTGTTTGTATTGAAACTCTCTATGTTTATTACAAAGCATTGCACATTTCATCCTTGTGAAAGTTTCTTTCAACTCCGTCATTCCAAGATCAAATTGACAGTTGCCATCTGTAACATGTAATGTATACTCTTTTTGAAGGTCTTCAATGAAGTAATCATATAACCGCCTAGATTTTATATCACATAGTTTCTGTAAACGTCCAAATATCATCAATTCTATTTCAAAATGTTCAGTGTCCACTTCCATAAAATCACTTTGTATCCATTCGTTTCTGATTGATGAAAAGATCTTTTGAATTCTAAGCAAGCTTTTAGTTGCAAAACCCAAATTTAAAAAATGTAAGATCGGTTTTAAATGACCTCTGACAATTATATCTGATGCTTGAAGTATACCTTTCTGAAATAGTTCGACATCAAAAAATGTTTTATTGCTGAGACATATACACTTATTGCTAAATATAATCGGATTATTCTTATTTTCTCCAAAGTGTCTGCATTTATCTAATTCTTGCCATGCCTTCAACATGTCTTTATAAAAAGATGGTATACCCTTCAAGTCCATTTTATTTATATCATAATTACAAAGAAATATAATTCGACCCCCCAGTGATCTGAAAAAGTGGTCAAAGGTTACTTTCCAACCTGAATACTTTTCTCCATAGAGCAACCGTTTGATCCACATTATTCTCTGAGTCTTGATAAATATCTTAAAATTCGTTACCCTGAGTCCCCCAGCGCAGTAATCTTGATATAATATTTTCCGTTTTATTCTGTCTCTCCCTCCCCAAATAAAATTAAAAGAAATCTTTTCGATTTCTTCATAAATGTTTTGTGGGACTGTCATAAGAGACGAAACATAATTTAGTTTTGAAAATACATATATCTTCAACACTTTAATTTTGCCAAACATCGTTAAATCTCGTTGCTTCCACCAACCGATTAGTCTTTTGATTTTGCTCAAAATTTCCTTATAGTTCAGATCATTTTTTATTTTGGAATGACGTGCGAAATATACCCCTAGGATCTTTATATCTTGTACCCTATGTCCAAAAGAAGGTAAACCCGGCCTATCACTTTCCTCTCCTAACCACATAAAATTTGTCTTATCCATATTTATCTTCAATCCACTTAATTTTTCAAAGTTTTTGAAAACTTTCTTCACTTTATTAATTGAATCCATATCTTTTAAAAACAATGTAATATCATCTGCATACAAAACTTGCTTTATTTCTTTATTCCCGAATCCTACCCCTTTAATGCTCTCATCTTTCCTAATATAACGAGCTAGTAATTCGATAACTATTACAAATAAATATGGAGATAGGGGGTCACCTTGTCTTACCCCTCTATTAATTCCAAAATATCATGTTGAGTGTCCCCCGTTCATCACGCAACTGCTAACATTAGTGTAGAGGGTTTTAACCCAAGAACACAAAACTTTACCAAACCCAAACTGTTCCAAAGCTTTAAATAAAAGTTTATGGGAAATGCAATCGAAAGCCTTTTCAAAATCTACGGCAATTAAAAAGCCTACAGGCTGATACAAGGACTGAAAGAATGTATCATCAATTAACCAAACCGCTTCCCTAATATTCCGATCTTTAACATAGCCCACCTGATCGTAATAAATAATATCCTCCAATACCTCCTTTACCCTTGTATCTAATACTTTCGACAATATTTTATAATCTACATTTAAGAGAGTAATTGGCCTATAGTTTTTCATGTACAAAGGATCTTTGCCTTCTTTCTCAATTAGTGTAATTACCCCCTGTCTCTGTGAGTTTGATAACATTTTTGTTTCAAAACCTTCATTAAAAGCCTCCACTATTGTTTTCCCTAAAATTGGCCAGAACGTGAAATAAAACTCAGTCGAGAAGCCGTCATTGCCTGTTGATTTGTTCCATTTCATTTCCTTTACTGCCTGATAGCATTCTGCCAGTGTTATCTTGCCTTCACAATACTCTTTATTTTCTTTACTTAATTTGGGTAATTCATTTAAGAACATTTTTTTCAATATCCTATGTAATTTCACCATTTTTACATGCATATAAATTCTCGTAAAACTCCCTGATAATCTTCAAAATCCCTTTGCCATCCCTCACAGTTTCCTTATTTTCATTATATATCTCCTTAATCACACTTTTCCTTTTATTTGACTTTAGTAATTGTTCAAAAAACTTTGATTTTTTTTTCTCCATCTTCAGACCATTCTGTCCTTGAACGGACTTTTAACCCTTGACGTGAATAGTCGAAAAGCTTCTCTAATTCCATTTTTTTCATGTCAATTTCATCCTGAATACTTTAATGACAATTAATATTGATCGTCAATCGATATTCCAGGTCTTTAATTTCTTTTTCCAATTTTTCAATGTGGACTCTTCTGAGTTTTGCTCTTTCACGGGATAATTTCATTATATATTCTCTTAATTTCATTTTCATAAAATCCCAAAATTTAATTTTGCTCGTTAATTGATTCCGCCAAGTTTCCTCTATTTCAGAAATCTTCTTTTTTACCCCATCTACAAAATCTTTTTCATTACATAGACTACTATTAAACTTCCAATACGATTTCCCATAAACAAAACTATCGACTAAATTGTTAAATTCTATTCTAACTCCAGCATGGTCAGGTGTAATAAAAGGCAAAATTTCAGACTTTCTTATCAACTTGTCTACTTTCGAAGAAATGAAGATATAATCCAATCTACTCTGAACTAATGGCTGCTTCTGTCTGAAAGTGAATTCTTTCTTATCAGGATGACGCTTACGCCACACATCAATTAAATCAAGCTTATCAAGAAAGTCTAATAATGAGTCCCTATATTTGCTTTTCGAAATATTACTTGCACCCATGTAATCCAAATTATGATTCATAATAACATTGAAGTCCCTTGTGGGAAAGTACACGCTTCCTAATATTAGCTTTTCGCCTTGACATTTGCCTTTAATGATGACGTATCTTCCGCCTTCGTCAATTAAGGTTTTTTCCACCACAAAAGTAATACCTGGTTTAAACATTACAATAACCCCCCTACTGTGGTTACTCCTGTGGCTAAAAAACATTGAGCCTTCCCAATCACCCTTCCAACTGTATTCAATGTCTTCTGTGCTAAAGGTTTCCTGCAAGAATATCATATTTGCCTACATTTTGCACCACTGAAAAATCTTCTTTCTTTTGACTCTATCTCTCAGTCCTCTGACATTAACTGAGAGTAATTTTAAATTAACCGACATCAAGAACTATGAATCTATACCTGTAACAAAGAACCTTTAGAAATGTACATAGTGGTGACAGTTTCACAGTAGATGGGAAGCTTGATGCATTTCCAACTCTAGGAAAAACAAACACTTTCAAGTTAGATTGCAAATTAAACAAGTACAGGCAGACATCGGAACCGGAAAACATACCACACATACCATCACCCCACCCTTCAACACTATCAACCACATACATACACATCAGCATAATATATGCTGTCATGTTCGAAACCCCTCCCATCACTTATTCTAAATCATGGCGTGGCAGCCTTTTACACAAAGTATTAATACAGTCTTCTTACTGTGACAAAAAAAACCAACACCGAAAATAAAACAGAGCAATTTATCATAACTCCAGACGATATAACTTGACCTCATAATTAACGGATTCAGATCCCGTGCATACTTTAAGCTTCAACAGCTTGTACCACACCAAATGGCTTTTGATACCATTATAAACTTTACAGTATATAAGGAGTTTCTTCCCCTCCCATCTTTTTATTTTATTTTTATTTTAAGAAAACGAATAAATTAACTTTGAACTATTCCTCTTCTTTTTTTCTTTTTTACTGTTAACGACCGGCTTAAGGTAATCGTAAAAGGGCATTATTTATTTTTCCCTTTTAAATTCTCTCAAAACAGAGTCTAGATATAAAATTTATAGTTAATTTAAAGACCTCGCTGGTGTCTAAGACCGGCTGGGGACGAGACTTTTCTAAATAAAAGAACAACGTCCCGGCCACCTGCCGTTATAGACAGTGACCACAAGCAGCCGGTGACGAGATCTAAAGAGCCACTCTCGTCCTCCAGCTCTCGCAGGCCAATCAAAGATGAAAAAGTATCTCACGCGTCCAAATCATTTATGCTTTCCAAAAATATTTCTATTCACCAGCTGTGCTTCACAAGGCACTAACGTTAATCCTCCTGCTAAGATTGTAAGATTACATGGATATTTACTATTGAAGGGGGGGGGAAGAGCAGAAACAAATCGACAATTATGTTGTATATTTCAGATGCCATTTATCTCGATCAACTGAAGTGTCTAAGACCAGCTGGGGACGAGACTTGTCTCAAAACACGTCCCGCCCTCGTGCCGTCGCAAAGACCATTCAGCCAATCAGCATGTCCGGCGTTGGTGACCACAAGAAGCCGGTGACGAAAAAAACAAAAGAAACACTTTCGCCCTCCAGCTCTCGCGGACCAATCATAGCTGAGGAAGCCTCTCACGTGTTCATGGCTATTGATTAGTTGGATTACTTTGCTTACCAAATGGAAAAGGAAAGAAAAATGCGATGTACATGTATGTATGTAAGTTACACACACACACACACACACACACACATGCACACAAAACCACTCCCCCTCTCCATTTGTAAATATCTCTAAAAAGAACCTGTTCTATAATTTGCGTTGTACAGTGTTCACATTCCTCTAATGACACATTTTAAAGATTAAGTAACAAGCTAGACATCTCATGGAATGCAATAAGGCAAACCTATGCCTACATTAGTACAAATTGGCGGGTACTATTTTCTCTTTACATTCATGAGTTTTGACTGGTGCTTTAAATTGCATGGTATTTCCAACCAGATTACAAGGCTTACATTCTTGAGTCTTAAAATCTATACCTCCAAGTACGATATGGCGGGGATTTTTTTTTTCACTTTACATTCCTGAATTTTCGACGTTTGGAGAATTCGTTAATGCAAAAACAAAAGTTCCCACAACAGTTCTTTTCCAAAATACACATATCCAGGGATTGAACTTTAATATAATTACTGTTTTGGTATGAAATTGTTGTTTTTCATATTATTAAGGAAATTCAATCGTTGTAAAGGTATTTATTTTGAGACCGATTTTTCCCGTTACTTTTGTAAGCTCAAACAGTATTTTCTTTGGATTTTTCATTCTAAAGATACCGTAGCAATTTCTTTCACGGTGGTTTTAGAACGGCATGTTCAGTTGTCACTCACTTTCATTTCAACACGTTGACAGGAAGGAATTGTCAGCTCGTCATCCTTTGCTTGTTTTCAGCATGTTTAATTTGTGTCCCGCCACAGAAGTAAGTTCTATCGATAAATGATATAATTATGTAAATAATGTGTTGATGATGTGATTATGTAAAAACAAGAAAGAAAAGGAAAGTTATTAACAAAAGTCAAAGTTCTTTGTAAAATATTGTACACGTGAAAATAGGTTGAAGTTAGGAGAACAATCTCTGTGTCAAGATCAATGTATATCGTTGCCAATTTGTCTCAAAATGTAGATTCTTTTCTATGTATATATAAAGAAAACATAAATAAGAACCAGGTCACACAAAGAAGTGTATATTTCAAACCATTTATTAAGAACATTTCAGACTCAGAGTATGAACAAGATAACTCAAAATATGTTATTTTGTGTGCATTATCTTTACAGATTGAATAAATACCTACACCAGTAGGAACTATACATTCTAACGGGCACATCTCGGCTTGTTCACTGATCTAACCATAATTCAATTTCTTCTGAAACTCCGGGATTGGAATCAGACGGACAAGATGGCTGAAACTGCAGGCGAGCTGAAAGTTAAGAGGAGAACGGCAAAAGGGAAGCTCACAAGGGGGTATGAACCAACTACAGGCCCTTTTGAACACTGAAAGATCCATCAAGGAGGTAGATGAGAGCTATCACGAATTCCGCAAATTGTATGAAAATGTGGAGGCAAAGCATGATGCCTATTGTGAGGTTCTCGATGACACCGCGTATGAAGCAGAGCAGGCGTGGATGGAGGACTGCATGAATAGCCTCATGCAGATGAAGTTGAAGGTTGTGGACTATGTAGGCAATAGTACCGGCGTGGATGACACGGTTGACACCACAAGAGAGGCTGAAAGCCCAAGGTCAGAAGTGAGAAACACAACAGCATGTCACGTACAGATAGAGAAGCCAAAGTTGCCACGTTTCTCAGGAGACATCAGAGAGTACCAGACCTTCAAATCGGACTTTAAACATATTATCGAGTCCAGATACGCGGAGAGGGACTGTATAACCATTCTGCGTACTAGTTTACAAGTCAAAGCACTTGAAGTGATTCAAGGTATAGGAACAGACTACAACGCAGCTTGGGAGCAACTGGATGTCATCTACGGTGATCAGAAGAATGTCGCAGATGCTGTTATCTACAACATCACGAAGTTCAAGAACTTGAAAGACGGCGATGATAAAGGGTTCATTGAACTAGCAGGGTTAGTGAGGAGGAGCTACAACACTCTGAAGGAAATCAACAAGGAGGAGGACATGAACAATTCTCACATGTTGTCATTGATAGAGCGAAAGCTTACGAATGAAGATCGTAAAATCTGGTTACGTCAACAGAAGTCGCCAACTTTGAAGTGCTTAATGGAATGGTTGAGCCAGGAGTTGCAAACTCGAATCAGGGCAACTGCATCGATTCGAGAAGGAAGGTCAGATAGCAAGTCAAAGCAGGGTGCCTTCATACACCATTTGACACAGGAGGACAAAGGAAATGATGGTCGCAAACCAGACTTTAAGTGTTGGCTCTGCAAATCCAATGATCATTGGGTCGATAAGTGTCAGAAGGTCGTTAAGATGAGCCAGCAGGAGAGGTACGAGTTGATGAAGGAAAACAGGGCTTGTTTTAGCTGTCTGAAACGGGCTGGCAAGGAACATCGGATGACTACATGTCGGAGAAGGAAGAAGTGTGATCGATGTTCCTTTCACCATCCTGTGTTACATTCAACCATAAAGATCCGGGAATCTACTGTGGATGTTGCAAGCACCGGATCGAGTGAAACTCTTCTGCCAATTCTTACAGTCAAGGTTCGTGGTCCAAAGGGAGCAGTCGTTGAAAACTGTTTATTGGACTCGGGTTCTCAGGTGACACTCATCAGGAAGGGAGTAGCAGAAAAGCTCAACCTGGAGGGTGATCCGGTTCAAATAATGATCACAAAGGTCGGCGGAGATGGAGAGACTACTAATTCTAAGTGGTATCGGGTGAAGGTAGAGTCTTTGGACAATCATCGAGTTGTTAATGTGAAAGCTATTGGACTAGATGTGATCAACGACAACATCACAAGTGTTGAAGTTCGGGAGCTTGCAAGGATTTTCGATCTTGATAAGCTCAACAGAGGAAACGGGTCAGTTGATTTACTCATCGGTGCTGATTATGCAAGACTACATCTTGGTGACGTCAAGTCAAGAGAAAGAGGACATCTAGTGGCTACGCGAACTCCACTAGGTTGGGTGGTATTTGGCGGCAAGCCAGGACAGAGCAGTGGAAGTGTACTTAATGTACAGGTGGTTAGAAATCCTATTGACCTGCAGGATTTCTGGACGACGGAGTCCATGGGTGTGGCTTGTCCAGCTAGTGAGACAGATGAACAGAAGTTAATCACCGAGGCCTGTCAGAAGAAAGGACAGCAGTGGCTGGTTCCGTACCCATGGTTGAAAGATCCTAGAGAACTTCCAGACAATAAGGTTCTAGTGGAGAAAATGCTCTGTGCTACTGAGAAAAGGCTGATGAAGGATGCAGAGCATGCAAAGGCCTATGACCATCAGATCAAGGAGATGGTTCAGATGGATTTTGCTAAGAAGCTAACGGCCGAGGAGATGGAGTCGTACAACGGCCCTGTGCATTACATCCCTCATCACGCCGTATTGAGACCTGAGAAAAAGAGCACACCGATACGAATTGTCTTCAACTCTTCATCAGTGTACCAAGGCAAGTGTCTAAATGATTTCTGGATGAAGGGGCCTGACCTGTTGAACAATTTGTTTGGAGTTATCCTACGATTTCGGGAGAAGCCAGTAGCAGTCTGTGCGGACATCTCCAAAATGTATCATAGGGTGCTGATACCGGAATCTGATCAACACGTACACAGATTTTTGTGGAGAGATTTGCAAGTTGACAGAAAGCCTGATACGTATGTGATGCAAGTTGTTACCTTCGGTGACAAACCGGCTTCAGCAATGGCGCAGACAGCATTGAGGCTCACTGCAGAAGAGGGACGCACTCAGTCCCCAGAGGCCGCAGATGTATTGAGGAGAGACACATACATGGATGATATCTGCACATCTACAAATACGAGAGAGGAAGCTCAAGCCTTAACTGAGAGCATTGACAATATTCTTGCTAATGGTGGGTTTAAGGTGAAAGGCTGGACTTCAAGCACACAGCTAAAGGGAGCAGGAGGAGATGAAATGGAGAAAACTCTGATGGAGAGTCTAGCAGAGGAAAAGGTGCTAGGAGTCTTCTGGGACAGTAAAATGGATGAGTTCTCTTACAGGGTGAAAGTTGAGAAGTTCTTGGATAAGGAGCTAACCAAGAGAATCATCCTAGGCCAGGTTTCTCGAATCTTTGATCCTATTGGCTACACAGCACCGTTTGTCATCCGAGCAAAGATAGGACTACAGAAGATGTGGGAAGCTGGCTATGACTGGGATGCAGTTCTTCCAGAGGAATGCCAGATAGAGTGGAAGAGATTCTTTCAAGAGATGGAAGAGCTCAAGGAAGTAACGTTTGAGAGATGTTTGACTCCGAAGGATGTAGTTGGGAAGCCGCTACTATGTATCTTCAGTGATGCATCAATGCACGCCTTCAGAGCATGTGCATACCTGAGGTGGGAGACGGAGGATGGAGATTACAAGACAAGATTTGTGGCAGCGAAATCACGAGTAGCACCACTCAAGCCACTGATGGTTCCGCGCCTTGAACTTCAGGCTGCAGTTCTTGCGAGCCGACTGTACAATACGATAGTCGAGAAGCTGACTATGGAGATAGATGATGTCATCCTCTTTACAGACAGTATGATAGCCCTCTCATGGGTAAGGTCTAAGGCTAGGAACTTCAAGACGTGCATTGCTACTAGGGTAGGAGAGATCCAGAGCAACACAGACCCCAGCAAATGGCGACATATCTCAGGAGTAGACAACATAGCAGATGTGTTGTCAAGAGGACTGAAGGCAAGTGAACTGAAGGGGTCACGGCAACACGGTTCAGACTTCCTACAACAGTCAATATCTGATTGGCCTGAGGAAGTGAAGGTTCTTACGAATCTACCTGACGTTGAGAAGGAGAGGCGTCATGAGAAGACGGTTCTAGCTGTGGGTTTAAGTTGTGACCTAATCGATTATGAGAGGTTCTCCAGCTGGAGGAAACTGGTCAGAGTCGCAACATTGGTGTTAAAGTTTGTGAAGAAACTAAAGGCTAGACGGGGAAATAAGGAGAAAGAGACCAGTAAAGGAATGACTCCCGCAGAACTAGAGGAGGGAGAAAGGTACATCATCAGAGACGTACAGAAAGGCATGGAATCACGAATCAAGAAGGGAGAACTGAAGTCCTTGAGTCCCTTCATTGATGACTATAGAGTCATTCGAGTAGGAGGCAGGATAGATAAAGCGATGACATCATTCGAGCACAAGCATCCTGCTCTTCTTCCGTATGGACATCATGTTTCCAGGCTGATTACTCGTCATGTTCATGAGATGAGTCATAGTGGAGTAGCTGCAACCATGGCAAAGATAAGGCTAAATCACTGGATTCTTCGGGGTCATAAACTTATCAAAACGCTCAAGTACAGATGTTCAAATTGCAGAGCTTTTCTGCACAAAACTGAGACCCAACAGATGGCCGAGCTACCGAGGGAGATATTAGCCCCGAATACACCACCGTTCCACTTCACTTCGTGCGATTACTTCGGGCCACTAACCGTGCGAGTGGGACGCAACAAGACGTCGAAGCATTACGGAGTCATCTTTACCTGCTTGAACACAAGGGCCGTTCATCTCGAGCTGGCAGTAGATTGCAGCTCCATGGAATTTATGCAGGTACTGCGACGGTTTTTCGCAATCAGAGGTCAGCCAGCCAGCATACTTAGCGACAATGGTACAAATTTTGTTGGCATTCAACGAGAGTTGAGGAAGATGATTGAAGGGCTGTCCAACGAAGAGCTTAAGGACTTCTGTGCTGAGAGAGGCACCGTATGGAGGTTTACCACTCCAGGGGCACCCCATCAGAACGGCTGTGCGGAGGCTTTAGTTAAAAGCTGCAAACATGCTTTGAAGAAGGCAATTGGGGAGCAAGTGTTGGCACCATTTGAGCTTTTAACTTGTCTGGCTGAGGTGGCGAATCTGGTCAACCGGAGACCAATTGGCAGGCTGTCAACCGATCCCGATGATGGCGGATATATCTCACCAAATGACATGCTTCTGGGACGAGCATCAGGGAACGTAGCGCAAGGTCCATTCTTGGAAACGCGAAATCCGAGGCACAGAGTGGAACTGGTTCAGCGCATCGTAGAATCATTCTGGCAACGCTGGACGCTGGACGTATCGCCACTGTTAACTCCTAGAAGAAAATGGAATGTGCATCGACGTAATGTACGCGTTGATGATATCGTTATGTTCGCAGACGCGAGCTCTGTACGTAGTAAGTGGACAATCGCTCGCATAATCGAGGTGTTTCCGGGTGATGACGGTAAAGTACGGAACGTGAAAGTAAAGACTATGAACTCTGAGTACCGTCGCCCGATCACGAAGATTGCTGTAATCTATCCCGCAGAGGGTTACGAAGATTAGGTTACTTACTTTACTTTACTTTATCAGCCGTTGTCAATCCACTGCAGGATGAAGGCCTCAACATGATGTTTCCAAATGCCTCTGTTCAGCGCCTGTTGGTGCCAATTTGTCTGTCCCCAGAACTGTTTTCTTTGACGTCCCCTGTTTCGTTTTCCCTCATATGGTGTCCAGTGAGTGATTGCTGAGCTCCAGCGATTGTCCTTCCTACGGTTGATGTGGCCCGCCCAATTCCATTTCCTTCTTTTTACTGTTTCAAGGGTGTCCTGGACTTTTGTCTGTTCCCTGATCCATTTGTTCGTTTTTCTGTCTTTGTATGTGATGCTTAGGATACTTCTTTCCATGTTGTGTTGAGAGGCTGCTAGCTTTCTTTCCATTTTTGATGTTAGTGTCCATGTTTCTGCAGCGTATGAGATTGCTGGGATGATGCACTGGTTATATACTTTCTTTTTCAGGCATAATGGAAGTTTGCCTTAGGTTACACGAGAACTTTAAGTTTGAAACATTGAAACCTAAGAGCAGATTTAGCTTTGCATTATATTGGATGTAAGATTTTCTTCATTTATTATGAGGAAAAATTCCCTCATTGGGTGGGGAGGATGTTTTGGTATGAAATTGTTGTTGTTCATATTATTAAGGAAATTCAATCGTTGTAAAGGTATTTATTTTGAGACCGATTTTTCCCGTTACTTTTGTAAGCTCAAACAGTATTTTCTTTGGATTTTTCATTCTCAAGATACCGTAGCAATTTCTTTCACGGTGGTTTTAGTACGGCATGTTCAGTTGTCACTCACTTTCATTTCAACACGTTGACAGGAAGGAATTGTCAGCTCGTCATCCTTTGCTTGTTTTCAGCATGTTTAATTTGTGTCCCGCCACAGAAGTAAGTTCTATCGATAAATGATATAATTATGTAAATAATGTGTTGATGATGTGATTATGTAAAAACAAGAAGGAAAAGGAAAGTTATTAACAAAAGTCAAAGTTCTTTGTAAAATATTGTACACGTGAAAATAGGTTGAAGTTAGGAGAACAATCTCTGTGTCAAGGTCAATGTATATCGTTGCCAATTTGTCTCAAAATGTAGATTCTTTTCTATGTATATATAAAGAAAACATAAATAAGAACCAGGGGGCCGTTTCTCGAAACCAACTCCATGACAGTCATATCTTTGTCGCCGACCTACGGAGATGTCATGAAGTGGATAAACCGTTTCACAAAGCCATGACAGACATGATATCGATATATCGCGATACTAGCAGCTCAAGAAGATAGTCTTTGTCACGATCCATTTGATTTATCAAGAATAACCTAAAACAAGTTTTGGGATTAAAATTGTTCAAAAAGAAATATATACATATAAATTCTCCTAAAATAAATAATAAATAGTGTCATTATCGAATATAGATCATCAAACGATTTGCATATTTCTGTAAAGATTCTTAAATTGAAGAAAAACCGGTGAGTGTTTTTTTTCGACAGTCGAATCAAAAGTTAGTTGAAGGATACCGTAGTGTGAAAGTTTATCAATACGTACTTTTTTGTTTATTGTGACGAGGAAATTTAGGCAAAATACCTTTTCTCAGCCAGTTTTTATTCCAGAGTCTCATAAATACTCGTTATATAATTGATTTGATATTGAAAATATAATTTGGAAGAAGAAATTAGAGAGGGAATAATAATGCACATAGGCCCCAAAGGTATGACGGTATCCTAAGAAAAGACTATGGATCGACTACGGAAAACGGTGTGTAACATTCTTACCTATCTTATTTATATGTTATAGTTTAATGATTTGTGATTTAATGTTTATATTCAGCTTTTTAAAGTTTCTGTATAATTTGTATTCTCACTTTTGTACATTTGCATTTCACTTCCCAGAGAATTACGTACCGAACTCGTCTATATTTTTCTCAAAATGAGAGTGAAACTATTCGTACATTTCGCGGCCCATGGAATGGCAACAAACTGACCTGTGATGGCGCTTTACAGCAATTAAAAAGATATGACGGGTTCGGAGCAGTGACGTTCATCTTGGCAAAGACGGCTTCGTGAAACACTTAGCTGACAAGTTGCGTGACAGTGGCGAGATGTCGTTGATCTTGTAGTTATGACGGTTTCGAGAAACGGCCCCCAGGTCACACAAAGAAGTATATATTTCAAACCATTTATTAAGAACATTTCAGACTCAGAGTATGAACAAGATAACTCAAAATGTTATTTTTTGTGCATTATCTTTACAGATTGAATAAATACCTACACCAGTAGGAACTATACATTTTAACGGGCACATCTCGGCTTGTTCACTGATCTAACCAATTACAGTTTTTGTAATGCATATTTCCAGCTGGAGTAAAATACATCTCTTAACCCACCAAGGTTGCATAGATTTCCACTCAATAATGGAGACTAAGGGGGAATAATAACCTCTTCCTTCCGTTTACCCTGACTTCATTCTCAGATCCATACCTCAATTGTTGATGAGGCATTCCTATTCACCTTAGGTTCACAGGTGTGTTCAGATCTTCTTTTCATTATCTGTTACATAATCCATTATAATTACCATTTTCTTTCAAACGTTCAATGAACACACTTCTCACAACATCAAGGGAATGTCAACGCCCCTTTCTCAATATCAAAGTGAATTTTCCTTCCCAAACGTAGCCCCAGTAAATTAATGGCACCACAATATTTTCAACGATGTCAAATATGAATGCGTATTTTTATTTATCAAGAAATAAGGAGTATAATCCATCTTCGTAAGGAGTTGATAATCCCTCAAATTGCATGAACTGCTAGACAAAGCCTTTTGTCCCTCAAAATGCTGCCCCTGACGTCACTATATGTTATTCATTTATGTGACTGGTGCTTTAAGTTACGGTACATGTACTTTCAACCAGATTACATCTCGTGGAATGTCACAATGAAGGCTTAAATTCTTGATTCGTAAAATCTTTACATACAAATACGATATGGCGGGAAATGTTTTCACTTTACATTCCTGAATATATTACCGTTTGGAAAATGTATTTATGCAAAACAAAAGTTCTCACAACAGTTCTTTTCCAAAATAAACATTTCCAGGGATGGTACTTTTAATATAATTACAGTTTTTGTACTGCATACTTCCAGCAGGAGTTAAATACATCTCTAATCACCCCCGTGTTGCATATGATTTTCACTCAGTGATGGAGACTAAGGGGAAGTAATGACCTCTTACTTACGTTTACCCTGACTTCATTCTCAGATCCCTATACCCCCGCCCCCCACCCCCCCCCCCCCACTACGATAACGGACGGACCCCATGCGTGTTGCCAAAATGTCCTTTTCGTAACAAAAGAAAAAGGTCGACCCGTATTGACTTTACACACCGGACTTTTGCTGAAAAGGGGGGGTGCTGAAAAAGGCTCGTATACAAAAGAAAAAGGTCGAGCCGTATTGACTTTACACACCGGACTTTTGCTGAAAAGGGGGGGGGGGGGGTCGGTTGGAACACGCATATGCGTACCCTAAATAACACTGAGTGGGGGGGGGCGGGCCTATACCTCATTTGTTGATGAGGCATTCCTACTCACCCATAGCTTTAAATTGTATACGCAGTTCAAAAGAGACATTTTCATCTTAGGTTCACAGGTGTGTTCAGATTCTCATTTTCATTATCTGTTACATAATCCATTATAATTACCATTTTCTTTCAACGTTCAATAAACACACTTCTCACAACATCAAGGGAATGTCAACGCCCCTTTCTCAATAGCAAAGTGAATTTTCCTTCCCAATCTTAGCCCCAGTAAATAATGGTACCACAATATTTTCAACGATTTCAAATGTGAATGCGTATTTTTATATGAAAAGAAATAAGGAATATAATAGATTTTTATGAGGAGTTGATATTCCCTCAAATTGAAGTTACCAAACAAACTATATACGGGTAGATATAAACAAAAAAACTACTTGCTTTTTATTTCCTCCTTTTACCCCAGACGGACAATTGACACAAGAATTTCCAAGATAAAAAAATAAATAAAAAAAAAGACTCGGAAACATGCTAGTATCAGTTTACCCAGTAAGAACATACTGAGTACAGAGGAAGGGTCAATACCTTACATGTAAACAAAATAGCATATTTGGCAAAAAAAAGGAAAGAAGGATTTCTTTTCTTTCTTTTCTTTCATTTTCCTTCACTCGGCTCCTATGTTTGCAAATTCCACCCCACTTTATAAAGCTTCACCTTATGATTTCCCATGAAATTAAAGCATAGCTTGAATAGCTCATTTTTTCCACTCGTTCACGCATCAGCTGTATACGATGATCTGCCAGTATCAGTTCACCCAGTAGAAACATACTGAGTACAGAAGAAGGGTCAATACCTTCCAGGTAAACAAAATAGCATATTTGGTAAGAAAACGAAAGAAAGAAAGAATACTTTCCTTCATTTTCCCCTTTAAAGGTTACAGGTTGAGCAAAAACAAACACACACTTTCGCATCCATCGGGTAATTTTCCTTTATATCCTAACTCTTTCAAGTAAGCTTTAAAGCAACATGCCTCTTAATATATGATATATACCTTGCATTGTTCAGCTTTGACTGTATAAACAAAAAACACTTCCTTTAAACATGTTAAAGTCATGGCAATACCTCATCGTTTTTTCTTAGTCACTTGTCTCTTTAAGGTTTTATTTTCTTACAGTTCTTTATCATGCTTATTCTTATTTTTTTCTGGTATACATTTACCTCCATCGTTTCTCATCCAGCGGTGTTACTCTTATCGTTTGTAGTATCTGTTCCCTGCTCCTCCTCTTGGTTATTGACGATGCATACAGTCCTCAACAGCTGGAGTAATGTCCCTTCTTTACAGATTACCGCTAATGATGTTTGCCTCACCTTGTCCCAATCACAGGACTGGATGAAAATCATACACATGGCTCCTATGTTTGCAAATTCAAGCACACTTTATAGAGCTTCACCTTATGATTTCCCACGAAATTAAAGCAGAGCTTGAATAGCTCATTTTTCCACTCGTTCACGCATCAGCTATATACGATCATCTGGGAAAACTGGATACCTAACAAACCAGACAAATTAAAATCCACACTTTCCATGGTTTTGTATACTATCAAACGCAACAATAACAAATTATTGATTCCATGAAAAACCTACTTTCTCCGAATGTTTTCGGCTTGAATGGTGTCGTAACATTAACACTGCACTTTCATGATGATTCTTTATGATTTTGTCGTTATTCACAATTCCATTAAATCATCAAACTATAACTCCATGGCACCGGTGTCTCCCGTCATCACTGTATCTCCCTTTATGGCTCCCGCTGTAGCTCCCTCAGTGAAACTCGCTATGGCTGACACGGTGACTCCCGCTGTAGCTCCCGCCATAGCACTCAATGTCGGGATCTTCGTTAACGGTAGCTTCCTTCTAGCCCCTTGCTGGCGTTCGAGATTCCCTTGCTGGCGTTCCAAATTCCCTTGTTGGCGTTCGAAATTCCCTTGCATCTCCCGGACAAAGGCTTCTTGCTGATTTGGAGGCATATACACTTTGTCGATAAAAAGTTTTGCGGGATCAGCCCGCGAGAAAAAGGCTAACTTCCCGACTCGTCTCGCGGCTTTCAAAGCAGCAATTTGAGGTTGCCGCGCCTCTCGTACCCTCTTTGGCATATCTTCGGATATATACATGGTTGTTCCTTTTAAGTTTTTAGCATGTTGCTGCACTAACACTCTATCCGCGTACCTCACGAAACGGGCTTTGATGGCTCTTGGTCTCCCTCTCGCTCCAGCATTCCCGAACAGGCGATGTACTCGCTGGTATTCTATCTTGTCGGCAAGTTCGACGGGAATCTGAAGCTGTTCAACATGCAGATTCTGAAGGACCTGCTTAACATTCTCATTCTGCACCTCTGGAATTCCAGTATAAATCAAGTTCTCCCTGGCTACATAAGCACTTAACCTTTCAATCTCATCTTGAAGTAGTTTTTCCTTTAAACTTAGCTCCTTCTCTACGCGGTCCACTTTTCCCTTCGCTTCCTGTACTTTTTTGCTTTGAAATTCAGCAGCTTCCTTTAATCCATTTCTCGTTGCTTCTAAATTTCTCATCCTCTGTCCAAAAATATCTTCCAGAACGTCCAATCTGCTCTCTATTCTGTCCCATTGATTATCTAGGAGCATACGTATGGATGGTATCAAGCTAGCGTCGGGGCTGGGCGGCGTTGTCGCCCTAGCCCGTTTCGATGCGTTAGCCTTTCCGCCTCTTTGAGAAGTCATGGTTCCACGTGTTACATAAATGCAGAGATGAGAGAGGCCCGAGAAAACACGTCTTACTTCCTCACGAACATAGCGAACTCTCCCACGAACATAGCGAATTTATGTTTAATTATAATAATGGTATACTGCCCTCTGTGTTTAATGATATGTTTCTTAAAAACCATGCTATTCATAGATATCCCACTCGACAATCCGATGAGTTTCACTTACCTCTTTTGAGAACATGTTCTGCACAGAACAAGTTCATTTTTGAAGGCCCTACATTTTGGAATACTCTGCATAACGGTTTGAAAACTTCCCCTTCATTAATTGCTTTTTTAAAAAAAGTAAAAATTTTCCTTATTACAATCTTATAATATTTAGAAATCTATTGTGATAGAACATCTCCTTCCCAATTTTGTTTTCTTTCCCTCTTTTCTTCAGCCCATCTCAAAAAAAAATACTTGCCATCATGTTCTTGCTCTCTTTGTTTCAGCAATCTCAAGGATTTTGTGCGCTCCCTATTTCGTGCTCGATCTCTACAACTTTCCTTTTCTCTCCTCTCCTTCCCTCCAAACGCAACCCGCATTTTTTCCCTTCGTTTTCTTCTTTTTTTGTCTTCATCATATAACTTGTTACGTCTTCTTGTATACAGTCATTACATGTTTTAATAAATGTTCTCTGTTGGCCACTATTCTTCTTTCATTGATTATGTATTCCATATTTTGTTCACACTCATTATTATCTGAGGGGTCCACAATTTACAAGCTCTGCTTTTCAGTGGACCTCTCCATTTCCTCAAAATATAAATACAGTTAAATTTCAAAATTCATTTGTTGTCTTTCTAAAATGTATAAATTATTATTAATATTTGTTTATTACCAATGTAACTATGTTTTGTATACATTTTACATTGTATTCGTTATTATGTATTGTATTTTGTTGGAAATGAAAAAATAAAAATGAAATGAAATGAAATAAAGACAATACTAGAATCATGTAAATGATATGTCTGACAATTGGTCTTTCTCTGTGAAAGGTCACATAGAGTACTTTGGATCTGATCTTCATGCTGCAGATTGTTTGTATCACCATTCATGTAGTCGCAATTTTCGGACTAGTCGGGATGTGCCACTGAAGTTTCAGAGTGCGCCTGAAGCCAAGCGGAAAAAATCTGGAAGACCAAAAGCTCTGGATCCGGAGCAGGCATTCTCAAAAGTGTGCTCATATATTGAGACCCATGACGAAGAACAACTTACTATATTTGATCTCAGTAATAAGATGAAAGAGTTTCTAACGGATGAAGATTTACTTCCCTATGGCAATCAGTACCTCAAAAGCAAATTGAAGGACATATATGGAAACTCTCTTTATATTGCAGAAGGTGAAGGTCTGCATGACATTGTGACTATGAGAGAAAAGGCATCTGAGATACTCAGGTCATACTTCAAACATCAAGAGGGTGATGAAGAATCCAAAAAAGAGCTATCATTGAAACAGCTGCAATGCTCCTCAAAAGTGACATTAAAAATAATGTGCCTTCCGTGACTGATCAGTACCCTAGTTCTGAGATGTTCAAGCTCGATTCAACCCTCGCCTACATCCTAGAAACTCTTCATTTATTGTTAGATTCCTTGTCTGTAGGTACAGACGATCGACGTAAAGGTGCAAGTATTGGTCAGGCAATCACTCAGACAATTCGACCACAAGCTACTAGGGTGCCATTGCAGATCAGTCTCGGTATATAAACACATCATTTGAATCGTCCAAAGTTCCATACAGATACGCTGCATGAGATGGCCTTTAGTTCCTCCTATGGTGAAGTTCTACGATTTGACATAAATGCAGCTAGTTGTGTTGCTCCAGACATCTTGGGTAAGAATGTGGATCTACAAGATACTACAGTGCTATTTGCTGCTGAAAATGTTGACTATAACATTACAAAACACATGCCTTTAAAAGAAAAGCGTTCCAATTTACGAAAAGCGTTCCAATTATAACAATAGACGGCAACGGAACATTTCACGGAATGGGCATGGTTGCCGCTTTGACACCAGCAAAGAAAATGAGCCGCATCATTTCGAGGCGAAATACTTCAGACTTGATTATCACATATAATTCGAGAGTTGAGATCATAATAAATCTACGATTTGCCAAACATGTATGTCGCATTATGAAATATCAAGGCTCCCAAAGCTGATTCTTGACTTTGATATGAGAATTGACATCCTTTGGGGGCTCGCATTCAACTCCAGACGGGGAACCCGAACTGGCCGGGCATGATGCACACTTTTCATCGAAGGAAAGGTCATCCTGGTCAGTCCTCTGTGATTTTCCTCCCCATGATAGACATGTATTCTTGGTACAAGATCTGCATTCTTTCTACGTTGGAATTTCTTAGCAATTTGGCATCAAAGCATCACGTTTCTCGAGTCATAACATTTGATCAGCCCCTATAATCATCGATGCACCTCAGGATAGCCCACTGAAAGTGTTTGTCTTGCGCTTAGGTTGCTTCCACACCTTCATGAATTTCCTGGGAGCAATCAGTGCCCTGATGGAAGGAACTGGACTTCGCGAAATCCTTGGAACAGTCTATGGTGATAATTCTGTAACCCATATGATGACAGGAAAGTCGGTTCAAAGAGCATTCCGTGGACATATGCAGGTAGACAACTGTCTGAATGGCATATTTGTAACAGCCATGATAGATGAGAGTCCCGTGTTTGCATCGCTTTTTGATCACGCAGAGGACATGTATTCTGAGGTGTTGGCAGGCGAAAGAACTTCGGAGAGCACGAACACATCTGATCTCATAGCTAAGATCAAATAGGAAATTGACACGAAAAAGAAGGAAATGCAAGGGAGGTCTTAGACCAGTCAGTTGTGCCTAAACTATCAGAAGATGATGCAAGTTGCTAGAATACTGATTACCGCATATCGCATAGGATCTTGGCCATTGCACCTAGGTGCTGTTGATGATTGCCTTCCAATATTTGCTGCGGCAGGGCATTCCAATTACTTGAAGTGTGCACATTTCTATGTGCAAGAAATGAGTGGCCTTACCAAGCACCCTGGCACCTAAAATATTTCAATGATGGATACCATGTAATTTGTCGCACTGACAAGTTCTTGGCCGGCCTTAGCCTCTTGTCGATGCCCTCGCGCTGTTGGAGTCTCTAAATTCTGAAGAGCGAAGAGAGCCACAGACAAGCGCCTCGGTTTCTATGGCTCTCTTCGCTGCTCTTCAGAATTTAGAGACTCCAACAGCGCGAGGGCATCGACAAGAGGCTAGGCCGGCCTCAGCTCTGATATTGTAATAGAACAGACCTCTCATCTCTCATGGCTACTGGTGGTTTGACACGTGCTAGTGGCATGACTGAGGAACAACGCTCACTATGGACCATGTCTATGCATGTGACCTCGGAATATAACAGTGCAAATCAAGAGTTCACAAACCTCTCATTTACCACCAGTGATCGGCACAAGGACTTAAGTAAAGCAAGGATCAAGAGAGACACATCTGATGTGTCGAAGACCAACGAAAAACTTGCAACTTGCACACCATTTTCTCGGGATCCTTCGTTGAGAAATGTGGTGAATGGTGTAGTGGCTTCATCAGAAGTGAATGTACATGAATATGAGTCATTTGGGAAGAAAATCATGGCAAACATGGTAAGACATGCTTTTTCACAGTCTCGTTCAAAAGGAAAGACAAAGCTACGACTCTGGGAGAGATTTCGAAAGTAAAAAATGCATCTGGACAAACCATAAATGCTGCTTTGCTGTTCAGCGGTTCCTGGTAGTTTAAAAAAACAGGGAAACTTGAACTAGCAGAGCTGATGAGCTATAATCTATGAGCTCAGTCCGTTCCCGCCTTAATTTTTAGAGGCTAGGAATGTCTTCCGGAAGGCTGATAAGCCCTAGCTAGCTCACGATATCACAACAAGTCCACTCCAAGAACATACTACCAAGTCATGGCATGAATGGAGAGTGAATTATAAGACATGGACGTCACATACTGGGGCTGGACATTAGAGGACAATCACTTGGTTTCACTGATGGCGAACATGGAGGCTGCACCTAGTAATCTTCTTAAGTTGATTCATTGCGACTACTGTACTGCTTGTAGCACACTTCGCTGTATCTGCAGAGGTTACGGACTACCATGTAACAGTGTGTGTGGACCTTGCAAACTTGATACATGCCACGATCCATTTAACTAGTCACTTGATAGTGAAGCAGAAGAAGAGTGATGATTTATCCTTACTCAAGTACATTCCTCATCAAAATAAATGTACGTGTATATATGCATGTGTATTTGCTATAAGATGACATGAACAACAGACAAGGTTTAAACATTTGTAATTGTATGGTGGGTATTATGAATGTGTGTCTAGATATTATTATTAAGTTGTTGCTTTGTCTTTGTTACTCTCCCCTCCCCCCGTGTCGACAATGACCTGTCAATGGTTGAATTGGCCCTTGGTGGGGGGGGGGGGGGGTGGTCATAGGCACCATAAGGATGAGAGATATACACTATAATTTGTTTTCCTGTTCATAAAGTGCACCCTCAATTGAGAGATGGTAGTGGTTTTGTGTCCCTTTTGACGCTATATTGGATTGCGTGGTTTCCTAAACCACTGATTAACGTTCTAACTTATCCTAATAAATTCTTTAACCCCGAAAACCTTAGCATAGACACCCAATTATGTCTCTGGGATGGATAATAAGTGACTTACAGCCTTTTTATTTTATAGTCACCAAAATTATGTCTCTATGATAGATAATAAGTAATTTACGGTCATGTTTAGGTATCGGCGGCCATCTTGGACGCCATTTTGAGAATAACAGCTTTCCAAACCTTCGATTTTGGTATCCTTTTAGTATGTTATTCCTGAGGTCGAATACTACTAGAAACCGTTGACAAACCTTTTGTTGCAATTTTTTTTTTTTTTTTTGGGGGGGGGGGGGGGTCGAACCATATCTTGACCTGACTAGTTAGGGTAATTCATCGTGATTCCGGTGTAATTAGGTACTAGTCATTTTGTGTGGACGAGGACGCCGTTCCCGTCCTCTAACGATACGAATTGGCTGCAGTCAACCCATCCTGTTCACTAGTTTATAACCCTTTCCGTTTTTCGTCGACCCCCGTTCTCTACACGATGACGTAATAGCCCCGCGCGCGTCTTATTTTTTCGTACCACGGCGAGGCCGGATTCCTGTTTTATCATGAATATTCATTAGGCAGGGTCGGGGAAAGTCTCGATTCTCTTAAATATTCATATCGAGGTGGGAATGCACGACGCGCGCTATACTCGCACAAAGTGAGAAGATTTAGTTCACGGAGAATGCATATGGGTGAGTAATTGATTGAAATATTAGTAGATTAAGATAATTTAGTCATTAATTTGAAAAAGCTGTAATTCGTGATCTACTGTAATTTCTTTACATTTTGAGACTGTTCTCAACAGATTTTTTGGGAAAAGGCTAGGAAAATATTTCTCTTGAAATTGCACTTTGATTTTCATCGTCGTGAAGTAGACTAGGTCTAGTTTGACTGCGGTTTGCCTTCATGTCACCCTTTAGAGCCCCGGGGTTCCGGCAGGTCCACGTTGGGGAATTTCGGTGCTCATCTGCATCAAGATAAAACTTTCTGATCAGGTTTTATTCCAAATTTGATCGTCATCGTGAATCTAATTCACCAATCATCCATTGAATTTAAATCTAGATTTAACGTTACACCTTAAAATAATCTATGAAGTATGATTTCTTTAATAATCCAAGAGGGTTAATTCTTGTTTATATCTTTAGTAGATGTCGACTCTGTTGGCTATACTAGATCTAGTATTACTAAGACTAAGTGCTATCCGTTCGCTCAGTTGCATCATTGGTGCGTGTCAACTTTTAGACCAAAATTGTTTGTGACCATGGATAATCAAACAGCTCCAAACCATATTTCATTTAGACATAAACCTGGAACTTATTAATAAAAATATTCAAAAACAAACAAACTAGACCTAGGATTCATTTATTTAATGTTCAGATGTTGTGTGTGTCCAGTGTGCTTGTCAAGTTGTCATAACCTTTCTAGATCTAGACCTATATTAAAGATTTTTTCTTCTCCAAAGTGTGCGGTTCATTTGATAAATCTAGTTTTTGTTGGACGTTGTATAAGAGAAGACCCCTAGGGTAGTCGACAATTATGTTTACTTATACGCAGAGGCGGCGGAGCCTTTGGGCGGAGCAACTTCCAAAGTGGGGGGGGGGGGGGGGCACCAACAAAAAGGGCACTTTCTTGAAAAAAGGGCACCTTCAGAGGGAAAATATACCATTTTTTTGACATTGGTATATACCCCTATTTTGTGATTACATTATCAGGGATGATTTCAATATTTGTTTCTCTTAATACAGCATTTAAGATATTGCTTAAGTATCATACTTTGCAGTTTTTGGCTTGCAGTGCGAAAAATTACATCTTATTAAGAGGAAAACCCAATCCTGATGGGGTTATAAGCACAATCTCATAACGGAAGACTGAATAGATCTGTGATAAGTTACATAATTATAACATCTATAACTATGGGCAAGCGTAGCGAGCGAGCTTTGTGGGAAATTGCTTTTAGTCGCTTGAAATTAGGGACACGTTTAATGATGAGAGGAAAAGGGGACACTTATCGAAAGGGTTAAGACACTTATCAGAAAAGAAAAGAAGCATGTGTCAAAATACAAAGGCTAATTATCAGAGGTGAAAATGGGGCACTTCTTACACCTAAACAAAGAGGCATGCACCAGGGATGATAAGAACATGGGCATTTGTCGACGGAAAAGAGGCACCCATCAGATTTTGATAGGGGGCATTTATAAGCAGTGAAAAGGGGCATTTATGAAAAAGGGATAGGTTCTTTATAAGAAAGGAAATAGGGTACATATCATTGTTAAAAGGGTAATGAGAAGGGGAAGTGGCTCTTATTAAAAAGAAAAAGTGGCACATGTTTAAATAAACGGGGCACTTATCAAAGATGAAAAGTGGTACGGGTAATTATGATAAGGGGTAAGGGTGCTTATAAGGAAAAAAGGCATTATATAGGAAGGAAAAGGAGGACGTGTCAAAATAAAAGGGGCATTTATAAGAGATGAAAAGAGTACTGACTAGGAGGGGAAGGGGTGCTTGTCAAAGTAAAACGAGTATCTCTCAGAAGTGAATAGGGTCATTTACAAGAGATGAAAAGGGGCACTTAAGAGAATGAAAAGGAACTATTTTCATAGATGAAAAGGGGCATTTATGAGAAGGGAAAGGGCCTATTTTTAAATGGGGGCACTTATAAGAAAAAGGGGCACTTATTAAAAATGAAAGGGAGCACATGTGAAGATATAAGGTGCGCTTATCCACGTTAAAAGGGGTAGTTATTAAAAGGGGAAGGGGCACTTTAAAAACTTAATAGGGGCACTTGTCAGAGTAAAAGGGGCACTTTCCTATGTAAAAAGGTGCGCTTATCCAAGTTAAAAGGGGTAGTTATTAAAAGGGGAAGGGGCACTTTAAAAACTTAATAGGGGCACTTGTCAGAGTAAAAGGGGCACTTTCCTATGTAAAAAGGGGCACTTTTCCTATGCAAAAAGGGGCACTTTTAGGGTACTTGACCAAATGGGAGGGCACTCTGCCCCCCCCCCCCCCTCTCGGAGCGCCGCCTCTGCTTATATGGTATGTAGTCCACCTCTTCTTGTTATAATAAACTAATTCTACTTAGTACTGCTTCGTGTTCATAGGCCATAGAAACCACTGTTTGATGCACAAGTTAAATCTTCCATTTAGTTTTACTTTGAACTGTGGTTCATTAAATAGGAATGTTGATTTCCACACCATATTAAAATTAAGGCCAACCATGACATAAAAATATCTATTAATTTGAATTATGCTAGATCTATTTTATTTTGTTAAGGAGAAAGGGATGCCTTGATTGTCGTATTGATTTTCTTCTTCTTTTTGTTCCAAAAGATTGAAACTGAAGAGCTGGAAGGAGGACATTACAACATCTCTTATATTTGCAAGATGAAGCAGAAAGTCCCATGCAAGGTACAGTTATCAGGTTATTTAGCACACACATATTAAACGACCACCTATTAATTCACTCAAAAGGAAATGGAACTAAGTTGACATTGCAAGCTTATATAGTGGAGGGTATATTTTATTCTAGTTCTGCACCTAGTATACAAATATTGATGTCTTTTCTTTCTATGTTTACAAAGGAAAATTTGTCCTTATTTACAGGAGGTGCTGTGTTTAGAAGAGCCATATCAAACGCACATTGTAAGCACTACATGTAGGGTATACACAGGACCCCTCATTATTTTTTTTTGTAAGGGGTACTTTCACTTCTTGAGCAATGAAGATGAAGAAGAACACAAAATAAGATTGATAAAAGTCTGTTTATAGGATGTATTATGGTTGATATGTATCCATCAGTATCAGTTTTTAATTGAAGTACATGTACCTACTTTGTTTTCTCTCATGTAGGATGATGCCTCTCTACAGTGGATGATGAAGGCATTCTGGTTTGCAAACTCAGGAGAGGAACAAAGAACAGATGTTGACGGGATCATATCTAGAGATGCGGGCCTACTACACTTCATACGAGCAAGTGTGCTAATATACATGAAGGTACCCCCAATACATTTTTGTGGAACAAATGTCATGGAGAAAATTATAGATCTGAAACAGATATTTTTCATTGTCAGTTGACTTGTAAAAGAATAATTGACTTAATATCACAATTGTAATTTAGATTAAAAATTAAATGTCAATATAGATGAAATATAAGTCTACATTACGTATGTTTCAGTAGCATTATTTCCAGTACATTCTCTGGTCAAAGTTGTTTGGTCATTTTATGTCCCATACTTAACCGAGTATTATTCAATTACCGGTATGAGCACGAGTTGTATTACATTGTATTACTTATTTCATACCTTGTCTGATCCGAGCTCCAGCAGGCCTATCGTCTTAATGGGATCATCAGTAATAATTTAAGATGCGGTCAGTATTTAAACTAGTCTTGTACAAAAAATAGTTTAGGTTTGCCCACTAGAACCCCAAGTGAATTTCAGTCCTTCCTTTTTCTGAGCAGGTATCAGGGTGTATGTTATTAGTCATTGTTGATTTTTTTATATCTTATTTCATTTTTCCATTCAACAGACTTGGGTTATATTTTTTTCTGAAAACTAGGCTACAACTTTAGTGATGGATGCAGAAGATATCTACACGAGACTACGTCTTAAAGATGCCACCCTCATATAATGAAAGAGGACAATAGAAATGGGTTTAAACTGGAATATTTACATGATATTTATTTGTTATTTGTATTATATGTTTGTAGAATACTACATTCAATAAAGCTAATGAAGTTTATCATCTTGTCGACTTTCAAATAATTAAAGATAACTAATCCTCAACGAATAAACATTAAAATTCTAACAATGTCAACTACCATCTTATAGGATGAAACTGAGGACTGGGCAGAAAGATTCTCCTTCAAATTTGATTGATAAAGGTCTATCAGTCTATATCAAAGATTGAATTAATCAATGATATTTTGATTATAATTATACATGTTAAAATTCATTTACCTCTATGGACTTCTGTATGGGAAGTTTTGTAGATTATGAAATTATTGCTACTTCAAGTATTGTATGTAAGAAGGTTTGAAAGACAACACTCTAAATGCATACATGCCAACTGTTCAGATTAAAGAGGAACATTCCTCTTTTTGGGGAGAAGATAATTATCATTTTAATGCAGGTGTACCCTTCCTGTTCAAATTTGTCTGTAGTATTGAATAGGAGAGTTAGGATTGTTCCTCTTTTTTTTGAAAATAGCATAATTTGTACAGATTTCTGATTTTCAAATGTTGGCATGTATGTAAATGCATTAAATATGGAAACTGCTAATCCTCATTGCCTTTCGTATCCAAACTGGTAGCTTTCATAGAATCATGTTTCGATGCTTCCCAACTAAAGAAAACAGGGAGTGGGGGGGGGGGGGGGGGCTTGCTATCCTCTTATCTTATCCTCTGTACAAATCTGATTATATGTTTATATTAGAAGGATTTAGAAAGTGAAATTTTGAATTATAGCATTACTGTTGGTAGAAGTAATGGCAGTGTCGATTGTTAATGTGGGGGAGGGGGGGGGATCCTGGTGAAATTTACGGTATGCCAATGTCAAATTAATAAAAAAGAGAAAACTATTCTTAAGAATAAAAATTATACAGTACATGGGCCTCCTAACAAAAACCCTGGTACCACTGTTGTGTTTTGAGTGTGTTTTTTTTTTTTTTTTGGGGGGGGGGGGGGGGGGGGGCTGGCAAACCAATTACAAATTTCCAGTGTTAAATTCAAATTTTTTCTTTAACAAAATTATGTCAATATATTGTAATTAAACAATGTTTCACTTTCCTTTTTTTCAAGTAAGATATTTGAATAAAATGATTAACATACTTTCCGGTTTCTCTGGCCTCTACATTAAAAATGTTCTACTTCTAGCAAAGCTCCTGGAAAGGCTGCAAAAAGGGAGAGTGAAGAGAATGAAATTGATATGTGGATGGAGTAATGGAGTGAATATGGAATGGTTGATGGTAGTTGATAACGAGTGAATGCAAATGAGTGGCAACAAGTACGACTGAAAGTGAGACAAGAAAGGAATTGCAACAGGTTGCTCAGTCAAGAGAACAAACCTTGCAGAAGATAGTTTTCGAAAGACAGAGAAAGAGAGAAAAGGGGAATTATAAAAAAAGGAAAAGGGGGCATGTGTCAAAGGGGCATTTATGAGAAAGGGTTGGGGTTGGGGCTCCTATTAAACAGGGAAAGGGGCACATATCAAAAGGTAAAAGGGCACTTGTTAGAAAGTTTAAGGGGACGCGTGTCAAAGTAAAAAAAATGAAAGGGCTTTTATCAGATATCACAAGGGGCACTTATGAAAATGGAACAGTGGCACTTATTATGAAGTTAAAGGGGCATTTGTTGAAGAAAAAGGGGCACCTGTCAGATTTGAATAGTGGGTAATTATCGCCAGGGCCGCAGCCAGAGTTTGGGGGGGGGGGGGGGGCACATACATGTAATTGATCGACGTCCTGGGGAGGGGTCAAAAAGAGTTCAACCGATCTTGGATTTTTGTTCTTTTTTTTCTTCAATGTATGTGAAAGAATGTGTAGTTTTCTCTCGAGTTTGTCTCATCATGCGTGGGATCTGTGGGTGCTGGGGTTCCTGCAGCAACCCTATACATGGATTTTCTTCAGTGGGTGCATATAACTCATGGACTTCACATTGTAAACCTTCAAATGATGAATTATCATCGAGTCCCCCACCCCCCTCCCTTCCCTCATTATTTTAGAAAGAAACCAAAGAGAACTTTTAAGAGAAAAAGAGAAAGGAAAGGAAAAAATGGTAGCTAGGCCTAAACAAAAACAAGAGGCAAGATAAAAGAAAACAAGATTGAAGATATGGTATCAATATTATCTTGCTCCTTTCCAAGTTTTTCTTTTGTCTTCTTTTCATTTCAATTTTCTTGCAATTTATTTCTTTCTTCCTTGGTATCTATTCCGTATTCTTTATTTCTTCCATTCATTTATTATTTATATATATTTTACTTTTTAACTTTGTTATTCTTCTTTCTAATCCCATTTTTCTTTCTTCCTTTTCTTCCTTATGCAGTTAAGTGAGCATAGATCATAGAAATAATTTAAGTGCAATACACAAGTATTTTATTTTTGATAAATGTCTGTATGTAGGCCTATTCTTGTTATCTATTTTATACAGTTTATAATACTGTATCACATATTCAATACCATAATGCAACCTCTGCTTGTAATATTTAAAAAGCAAACCTAGAACTGATTATTTACCAATTCATGAAAAGAACTAGACTCCCATTAATCTCAGAAAAGTAGGCCTAGGCTACTCACAAATTGCCTATCAAGACTCTTACTTGAAATATATGCTATATATCTTGTCTACCGGTACTGACATTTTGGAATTTACTAGTAATTAAACACAGCATTTATGACTGTATTATCGAAATGAACATGACATTGCTTTTCTATGTCATATTATAGGCCTGCCATTAATCCAACGTACTTGTTACACACGATATTCGATGCTGCGCATGCCTCGATCATACATGAATATTCAAGAGAATCGAGACTTTCCCCGGCCCTGCCTAATGAATATTCATGATAAAACAGGAATCCGGGCTCGCCGTGGTACGAAAAAATAAGACGCGCCCCGCGCGCATTTATTCAATTTCTCATTCTTTCACTTCTTATGTTATTTTTCGTTTATTGTTCTTTCAATTTTTTAATCTTTCGTCATGTTATTCTTTGTTTTTTTTTCTATCATTTTCTCTTTCTGTTTTTCTTATGTTTTTCTTCGCTTTTCCATCTTTCATCTATTCTTCTATCTTTCCATTATCTGTTCTTTATCGTTTTCTCTTTCTGTCTTTCCTTATGTTATTCTTTGTTTATTCCTTCTACTGTTATGTTATTCTTTGTTTGTATTTTCCTTGTTTTTACTTCTATCACTTTCTCTTATATAGTTCTTTATTTGTATCGTTCTATCATTTTTTCATACCATTCCTTATGTTATTCTTATTTTTTCCATCTTTCATCTTCTCTTCTATCTTTCTATTATCTATTCTTTATCATTTTTTCTTTCTGTCTTTCCTATATCATGTTATTCTTTGTTTCTTCCTTTTTTACCTTATTTTATGTTATTCTTTGTTTTAAGCATTCTATCAAGGTCTCTTTCTGTCTATCATTATGTTATTCTTTGTTTCTTTCTTCTATCACATTTTCTTTCTGTCTTTCCTTATGTTATTATTTGTTCCTTCCTTCCATCACCATCTATTATGGTATTCTATGTTTTGATCGTTCTATCATTTTTTTCCTACCGTTACTTATGTTATTCATTTTTTTTCCATCGTTCATCTTCTCTTCTTTCTTTCAATTATCTGTTTTTTATAATTTTCTCTTTCTGTCTTTCCCTATGTTATTATTTGCTTCTTCCTTCTATTCTTGTGTTATTCTTTGTTATTATTATTCTTTGTTTCTTCCTTCTATCACCTTCTTTTTTGATATTCTGTGTTTTATTATTATATCACTTTCTCTTTCTGTCTTTCCTTATGTTATTCTGTGTTTCTTCCTTCTATCACCTTCTCTTTTGTTATTCTGTGTTTTAATCATTATATCATTTTCTCTTTCTGTCTTTCATTATGTTATTCTTTGTTTCTTTCTTATATTCTTACTTATATTCTTTGTTATATTATTCTTTGTTTTTTCTTCTATCACTCTTTCTTATGTAATTCTTTGTTTTTATCATTCGATCACTTTCTCTTTCTGTCTTTCCTTATGTTATTCTTTGTTTCTTCCTTATATCACTTTCTCCTTCTATATTTCCTCATGTTATTTTTTGTTTCTTCCTTCTTTCACCTTTTCTCATGTTATTCTTTGTGTTTATCATTCTATCACTTTCTCTTTCTGACTTTCCTTATGTTATTCTTTGTTTCTTCCTTTTATAAGACGGGTTATAGAATCTAAGCAATCCGATTGGTCAATTGACATCACGTGGGCGTGCATTAGTTTTTCCCAGCGTGCAAAAAAGCTCCAATTAAAAATTGATAACACAAGCTCGATACCTGCCAATATCGCTTTCGCGTAATTCAGCCAAATTTAATTGTGCATATTTGTCAATATCTAGATCTTTATCTAAAATATTCTAGGCCTAGATCTAATACGATCTAACTTAGATATATATTTAATATCTATCTATACTCTAGATCTAGACTTTATTGTAAGAATGTATTGCCGACCCGTCTTATAAAACAAATAATGCACTGTTTCGCTCGTGTTTATAAATGGCAGTTCCAGTGCACTCAGGTTATAGTCATTGCGATATCGATCTAATGCATTTGATATGCGGGCGCGTGCATTATCACCTATATGCACTGATTAAACTTCGTGCATTGGCCTTGCCCTTACACACTCGCAACAGTGCACTATTTGTATACTATCACCTTCTCTTATATTATTCTTTGTTTTTATAATTCTACCACTTTCTTTATGTTGTCTTTCCTTTCTGATTTCTTTTCTGTGATTTTGACGACGGGGTTCAAATCGTGAAAAAACGCGTACTCAAATTTGGCCTGACGACGTGAGATGACCTGACGCACTACATACGCAAATTTCGCCGAAATGACGTCACATCTTTGACGTCGTTTATTTAGACGTGCCAAACGAAAAGGCCGTATTTAAACGTCTGGTCAGTGAGGCTGGTACTTTCAAAGAGAAAGAGTATCTCCTTACTCTCATCGGTGAAACTTCCAAAGAATCCATGACACATGCTCCGTCGACGATTGATTCGCCGACATTTACTCCGCAAAACGCGACAATTGCTCCGCGACATTTGCTCCAACGTCAAATGCTCTTAGTCTTCTTTCATTTTCTTCTACCCCTCGAGTTCTATTTCTCTCATGAAATTGTAACCTAATGTAGTACATGATTCCACTAAACAATTTCCATGATACACATATGTTATATAATAGGTTGACATCCTTTTCTGAAAGACTGTGTGATCATAATTATCTTCATATTGTTTCAACCTAATTCTTTTACAAACTGTATAGGCCTAACTTTCATGATCCTAACATCATTTTATACTCGGTTTATATTCATCTTATCTCAATTCCAATCAAATTTGTATTGGAGTTCTGTACATCCAATTACATTTCGAAATAAATAATTTCAAAGCATTGTGAAATTAGATTAGGTGTACATAAACAAGATTTAGGGATTATCGAATCGATAAACGTGCACACGAAAGTCTCCCTCAGGCACTTGCGCTGCATGCAGAAACGAGTAGTAGTATATGGGACCAAACTTAATTTGTTCTGGCATAAATGTTCAGCCCGAACAATTCAGCTATTTCTTGACATAAGGCCTTTGACGAGCAACCCCTTTCAGGGAACGTTTTAAAAATTATAACATTCTTCCTAACTGAGAAGGAAATAAAATGTGAAAACACAAACAAAAAATACTTTTCCCAGAACTTAAAAGGATAGTTGAGTTCTGTTTTCAGACCGCAAATGCCTTCAAAGTGCATGGTTATTGCTCCTATTCTTATATATGACATTTCTAGTGCCCTTTTAGAACCTAAAATTGCTATGAAGGTAATTTTAGACCCCAACATCTGGCCACTGGGGACAATTACTCGTCACTCTCCTATGCGTTCCGGTGCAGTAAAGCAGCCATCTGCCATATGGTGCCAGAAGTGTGCAAGGCCATCGAGGAAGCCTACAAGGACGGAGTGTTCGCCGTTCCTGTGACACCCGATGAGTGGAGAGCCCTTGCCCAGGAGTTTGAAGACAAGCGAAATGTACCTCACGCCGTGGGAGCTCTGGACGGGAAGCATATTGCTATCAGCAAGCCACCCAACACAGGCTCCTTGTACCACAACTACAAGGTTTTTTTTCAGTATCCCTCTCCTCGCCTTGGTGGATGCCCAGTATCGTTTTTTATGAATTGAAGTTTGTGGAGTGGGACACATGTCTGATGCCCAAATCTATCATGACTCAGAGCTCAGAGAACTTCTCGAAGAAGGCCGGATAGGGTTGCCACCACCATGCCCTCTGCTTAACGATCACCAGAACCAGGACATCCCTTACTTCATCCTGGGAGACGACTGATGAAGCCGTATGGGAGAAGAGCGATGCCAAGAGGAAAACACATCTTCAATTACCGGATCTCCCGTGGAAGACGTGTGGTAGAGAATGCCTTCGGGATCCCGGCCAAACGATTCAGATGCTTCCTTGGAACTTTGGAACAAACACCAGACACAGGTATTATCTCATTATGTTATTGCACCAGTGTTTTCATAAATAATTGTAATAATATTTTGGTACATTGTTATGATATATGTAAATAAATAGTTTGATGATGTTTATTTGTAATGTACTGAATACAGATATTTTCTGCATGTATGATAAATCAATTCCAAATGTATTACAGTGCGAGACAACATTGAGGCTGCTGTCGTGCTCCAACCTCCTGAGGAGAAGGGTTCTAGTGAGCGAGGTGGACCATGAAGATGAGGAACTCAATCTGGTCCCAGGCAACTGGAGAGATGAGGTCCAATGGCAGGACGTGGACGCACCACTAGAAGGAAGGAAGGAAGGAATAGAGACACTCTAGACGCGAAGGAACAACGGGAGTACCTTAACAGGTACTTCAACTCCCCTGCTGGTTCCGTAGAGTGGCAGGACAGAATGATCACTCCCCAGTGAAAGACACTACACATCTAAAGACACAGGACCTATTAAACGAGACGACCATTTCCTCTCAAAGTTTAAATGGTTATGCATTTATATGCGATTGTGATGAATCATGCACAGCATTTTTTGTTTAAGTTGTTAAACCTTTTCTTATATGCCATGTACTTCTCCCTTTTTCCTTTCTCTCCTATATAAATCTCTCTTATCTTCTTCTAATTCATCTCCTTATCTCCCTCTCTCACCTTTTCTTTCTGTTACTTTCCTTTCTTTTCCCCTTCTTCTTTCCATTTCTCTCCCTAGTCTATCTGTCTGTTCGTACTTGTTTGAAGGAGAGTGAAGCCTTGGTGGTGATGTGGAGGGGGGGGGGGGGTCGGTTTTAGAGTTTCTTTACCCCGGGGCTACATTCTCCTTTAAACCTCTCATTCTATATTCTTCTCTATTTCCTCCTTTTTGTCTTCTTCGCTTTAACCTTATGTTCTATGTAATTTGTGTTATATGTATGTATTATTTATTTATTCATAATTGTTATGCATTTGATATGTTGATATGATTGTATTTATATTATACATTTTGTAAAGTTGTGTATTTGTATATATGGTCATTTGGAAGGAAAGTTTCTCCTTTTTTCTTTGGAAGAAGACGTGATATAAATGATATATTCTATTCAATTCTTTCATCCACTTCAATCATTCGTAATGAGTTAAACGACCAGAGTCTGAAAATGCTTTTGTTGAGATACTCAAGTTCAAGTTTAATCAAACCAAATCAAACATAAACAATAGTACAAGATATAACAGCAAGGAACACAAGAATGATAGGTTTGGGACCCCAGTGAAGCACAGCTTGTGAACGGGGCCCCTTTACACAGTAGACTATACAGTAGGTATATAATGGCAAGGAGTAACATATTTACAACGAATATAACTCATGCGTATGTAACAATGTAACAACATAACAAATTATGCAGATGAGTATACCCCCCCCCACGCCCAATTACAACACAAACACAAACACACACACACACACACACATAACGTACACTTCATACATAACTACATCATCTCGTTTTATACATTCATGTATCTGATAGCAATCTGTCGAAAAGGTGTTTTTTACAAGATATTTTAAACCGAGACAATGTAGTACTACTAATTATATTATGGGGTAACCTATTCCACTTTTTAACACAGACAGTTCTAAAAGATTTTAAGGCAGTATGGGTCCTGGCGTATGACTGATGGATAAGGTTACTCTGACGAGTATGATAATGATGGATGGAAGAGTTTTCTACAAACACATTAGTCCAAAATGTATACTGGAGTGATTGACATTTAAACCACCGCGGCTATATAACCAGCCAGCCTCTTAGAGTACAGCGTAGAATACTGCTGGAGGAAGTCTATGATGAGTTCCTTCTCATCCTCCGTAAAGGTGGTGACGACCCTGGGGGCTCCCCTCCTCCTAGCTGGTGTGTCTTCCTCAGCCTCCCCAGCCTCCTCACCCTCAGGTTCAGGTTCCAGTTCAGGGACTGGGTCAGCAGCAGCAGCAGCATGCTCCTCTTCATATGGCGGGGGTGAACGACGAGGATCTTCAGGCTGTTTCTGCTCCTCTACTACTGGTGGTGGTGCAGGACGGAGGGCCTTCGAACGTCTTGGCTTCTTTGGTGGCATAGCTTGACTTCTTTCTTCGTATTGTAGATGCAGTAATGTGTCGTCGATTGCTCAGACTCGAATGAAGCTCCTGCCGCACCCGTCTTATATATACTACCTTCCGCCGGGATGCGCCGTGATTAAACGCGACAAAACGGCTACCGTACACCCTCTGGCCTGCCGTGAGAACCGTGGCAAACCGTGGCCAACCGTGGCGAACCATGGAAAAACGAGACAACATGTGCAGCAACCGTGAAGCAACCGTGACAAAACGTGCACTAAACGTGGCAGAACGTGACAAAACTTGAAAGACCGTAAAATGCCCGGAATGTGCGGGCCTCCCGTCCCACTACGAACCACCTCCAAGTTTTGTTACGGCCTAGTACGGACTGTCACGTTTTGTTACGTTCACCCCGTTTTACTACGGCCTACTAGGTTTCTCATCCGCACCGTGACTGCCGTGGCAAATTTGTTGACAGTTTAAAAATCTGACACGGTATCCACGGCAATCACGGCCTGGTATGTTTGCCCATACGGTCCCCCGCGTTGTGTCACGTCAATCCCGATTCGTCCACGGTGGCCTGAAACGTGGTTGCCGTGGCCGCCGGGAACATAGTGTTAACGTAACATTAAGGCAGTGCTTCATACAAAAGAAACTCAAAGTAATTTAAAATTCAAATGAGATAGGTCGCCACTCGGCTATAAAAAGCGGGAATCTGATAAGGTATTCTTTTCATTGCCTAATAATTCGGTAACCCGACACATGCTCTGGCGACGAATACTTCGGTGACAAATGCTCCGCAAAAAGCGACAATACACCAGTTTACGGTTGTATCAGTGCGCATGCGCAGACAGTTGACCAAATGATGATGTGCGCGCACAACGCAGCGCGTAGGCAGTGATGTCATCATAATTTGCATGGGCGCAATCTTAATTTACGCATAAGTACATGACCTCATAGGTCATTGGCTTTGTTTAAAATGGCGCACACAACCGTAAACTGGTGTATTGCTCCGCGAAATTTGCTCCACAAACAATTACTCCGCCGACATTTGCTCCGATGACATTTGCTCCGCCGTCATTAGCTCCGACAACTGCTCCGCCGACATCTGCTCCGCCGACAATTGCTCCGCCGACATTTGTTCCGCCGACAAATGTTCCGCCGATAATATTTTGTTCATGGTTTAATTTTGGTTTTGGTTTTGTGCGATTTGTTTTGTTGTTTTAGATGGGGGATGCGTTTTAATTCCCTGATCAGAAGACACTGATTGAAAAAAAAAGTGATAAACCTTTGCGAAAGACGCAATTCTTTTTTCTTTTCTTTTTTTGTTTGGGGGGGGGGGGAGCAGGTGCAGAAGCTTTTTAATAAATAGAAACATTTTTCTCAACCTTGAGTCGACCTCCTTTCAACATTTTTTTTTTTCTTAGGCACATTATAATTTACGGTGATATTTATTCCCTTTTGGTAATCGATGGTACATAGCGAGAGATAAAGAGAGAGCTAAAAATGTAGACTTATCATTAATAATGAATAGCATCTTCCTGCTTATTTCCCTCCTTAAGCCTCGGTCACAAATGCCATTACGAACTGCTACGAACGCCGTAGGAATGATTTTCAGACAATGGAAATTCAGAAAGACAATGGAAAACCAGGGAGATTCGTGCGAAATATTCGTTTGTACGAACCTTTGTGACCGTAGCTTTAATTAAATGAGCATGTTTATACCATAAACTGGCGAGCGAGCGTTTTAAACCAAATAATTATTTTCAACAATAATAAGTATCAATAAAGAGTTTTCTTGTTGCAGGACGGGTCGGGCACATTCATTATGAAGGCGATGTCAATTTCATTTTTAGCGAGCGGGCGGTTTTGAGCTTATTTTATATTAAATAGCATCTACCTGCCTTCCACCCTTCTTCGTCTGACGTTTAGGAGCTGCTCATTCGTCAGATGAATATGTTTAAAATAATTATCGCGAGTAAGCGTAGCAAGACAGTGAGCGATTATTTTTTGTTTGCACTTCTCTTTTGATAATAATTATAGGCATATTTTTTCCATAAAGTAACTGTGTCTTCTTGTCCCGTGAAAGGGAGGGCACAAACACATTTAAGGGGACGTTTTTTGTTTGTTTTTATTTTTTTTTTAATTGGCGAACAAGGAAGGTAAAAAACATAAGTTATAATCTTGAATAGAATCTTTCTACATTACGCCCCTTTTGAATCAAATGGGCAAGTATTATTTCAGGATTATTGTTTATTCCTTGTTCGTAAGCGAGCTTAGCGAATGGTCGAAATTCTTTGGCTTGCCATTTCATATTGAAAAGCATCTCCGTGCCTAGCATCGCTTTTTAATCACCGAGGTACAAAATGTATAATCTATAGCGTAGCGAGCAAGCGAATTTTCATTCTTTTCATATAATAACTGAAAAACATCTGCCTACCACCCCTTTTTTAATCAATGATTATTTCACGAGCATATAGGCCTATATTTCATACTCCATTTTATTTCTCATTTCCCCCCGCCGTATCGCGACGCCGCGCCGGCAGGATTTACCGTCATTAATTATACCGACACCGTCCCGAAACAAAGTTATAGGCCAATGTAAAAATATGGAAATTAAATCTTCCTATATTCTATTTTGTGTCCATTTTCCCTTGCCTTTAGCCTTTTCTTTTCTCTTTTCTTGACCTATCCTTTTCCGTGTTTTCTTGACCTTTTCTTTTCTATTCTCTTCCTTTCTTCCTATCTTTTTTCTTTTGCTGCATAATGGAGCATTTGTTTTTTTACGGGGCACTCTTGCTCCGTCGGCGGAGCATTTGTCTTTAACGAGGTACTTTGCGGAACGAGCAATGTTGGAGCAATTGAATTTTACAGGGCACATTTTTGGACGGAGCTTCCGGAGGAGCAATATTGTCGGCGGAGCAAATGTCGGCGGAGCAATTGTCGGCGGAGCTACTGTCGGCGGAGCATTTGACGTCGGAGCAAATGTCGCGGAGCAAATGTTGCGGAGCAATTCTCGCTACCCTAAATAGGTACGAAAATCTCGAAATTCGCGAGACGAGGTAATTTTCACTCTCTCGGGTCGTCACTACAACTTCCGGTATAGAGTCCCATCCCAAGTCACGGCCTTCATCCACCCCCATTTTTCAGGGTTCTTACGCTTGGAATCATGAGCCCAGCACTGTGCAGCCTCACAAAAGAAAACCATCGTCACTGATGTCAAAAGACGCAAAAAACAACGAATGAAATGTTCAAATAAACGTTGAAATATTTGCGAAAAAAAAAACAAGACCGAGCAGACGACATATTCGGTGCATACGCTATCGCGCCTAGTAATATAGCGCCTGCACAGGAAGCTGTAATGTCGAAAAGCTATCCCATAATGCAATGCGCGTTTTCAGGATTTTCCCCGGATCTCGGCAGAATCGCTATTTGGGGTAGCGAGAATTGTCGATTTGTGCGGAGCATTTGTCGGCGGAACAATCGTCGGCGGAGCATGTGTCATGGATTCAATAATTCTGCTTGTGCATGATGATAACATTTCCAACATTCTACATGGCAGCAAGACTACCACTGCATGTAATTGACATAGAAATGTTCAATCTTAATGTAACAGTAAAAGCTTCAGACTAACATAATAATATGTATTTTGTTTGTCTTGGTTGTATGAGGGCTTTACTCAATTAGGAGTGCAGACATAATGTAAACAGTATTGTTTTTTACTGGGCCTGGACAAAAAAATTGTTACTTTTCAGGCTTTATTGAACCTTCAACACCAGTCTAAGTGCTACTTTAAACACTTTAAGTGTAAGCCTTTTTACACTTCTGGTGATATATAACACATGTCACAATGTATAAAATGCATGTGAGTTAGATTGCAGTAAGGTAAACCTAATGGGAGAATGCTTTGTATATAACCAGACACTGACTGCTGGAATCCAGCAGTGTTGTTGTATAATCATGTTTGGTCTCTTATTTTATCCATAATGATGACTTTCCAGTGATGAACAGCTGAGTTGAGCTTAAATGTTTTATCAGTATGCATGAAACAGTTTTGTGTTTTTACCCTTGGATAAAAATACACGAATTACTTTTTGAAGGGATGATGTGATTTTACAATGTTTTTTTTCAATAAAGAAGTGAGTCTCAATGTGACTACCCATTCGTTACCATAAGTGTGGCATGTGGCGTCTTGATGGGTATGTTTTAGGTGCTTAAAGTGGGCTGAATTTTTTTAGGGCTGTTTAACAGAAGGGTGAGTTTTCAGCACTACAGGTGCGATTTTGTAAATGCTGTTTGTGTGTGTTCTTTAGCACTATATTGGGTGCAAAAGTGTTAGCACTAGTAGAGCCGTTTGGGGGGCTCTAAAATGGTTTATTTACTACGCTAGAAGGGTGGTTTTGGCGAGCTGCATGCGTCTAACACCAGAAGTGTAAAAAGGCTTACACTTAAAGTGTTTAAAGTAGCACTTAGACTGGTGTTGAACTATAGCCCGTGCGCAATTTGGGCAGTCCCTATGCGTGCCCTTACAGGCGCTGCCTCCAAATATTGAGGTGCTAAAATTAGCACTTGATTTTTTAGACTGTAACTCTAGAAGATCATCACATATCACTCCTATCTTGAAATCTCTGCACTGGCTCCCTGTTCAACAGCGTGTGATCTATATAATTCTACTCTTAACCTATCATGCACTAAATGATTTAGCTCCAGAATATATTTCATCCCTTCCATCACCCCACTCCGCAGGTCGTTCTGGTTTACGTTCATCACATAATATTAGGCTGAAAGAAATACGTACCAACAGAAATTGGGGGGATAGAGCATTTACATCAACAGCTTCTTCTTTGTGGAATAAGTTACCTTTCTTTATTCAGACGGCCAACACTCTTTCTACTTTCAAAACTGGGCTCAAAACTCACTCAATGCATATTGTTAAATTGCAATGTTCTCTTTATACAGTGCGTCCCAGAAAAAACGAAACCGAGAATTATCGATGTTTTATCATAACTTAACCCCAATTATAATTGATAAATGACACATATTTGGAAAGCTTAGATCCTCTTCTTTCATTTAATGCAACTCATATAATGCATATTTCACGCATGAGTGATTCAAATTAATTTGAAGAGTGGAAAACAAAAAGTCATTTGGCGGACGGTATCTGAATTTCAAGGAGAAAATCACATTTCTAGAAAGTTGAGTTTCTGCCCTTTAATATCAGGTTAAAAAAGCAAAAACAAAATACTTTGGTGATAGGTCTTTTTCATGCACTGTGTGGCTGCAGCGAGGTTGAAAATAAATAAACAAGTCTAAACAAAGGCTTTTACGGGAATCTGTAGCTTTTAATGATTTGAGTAACCATTTCGTTCCGTTTCATTCCGTTCCATTCCATGAAAACTGGATAAATCACAGATAAAGAATCATAAATACAAGTACATCATAGCATCATCAATATAGCAATAACACAGTCTCTTTGAGAAACTTATACAATAATGTACATTGTGTTATGATTTTAATAACTTATTAAAGTAACCCAAGTCACTATTCTAGTCCATCTGCATTATGGCTTTACATAAATACAAACTTTCACTTCAAGTGCCTCATCTAGACTAAATTATAGCTTGGTTAAACAATAAACTAGACAATAATAAATTACAAATCTCTACTTAGTGCTTCAGCACTCTCATAATATATCTTAAAATTATTTAACAGTATCATCACTGTTATCATTGTTCTTGATACAAGGTAAAATGTACATACATCATATTAAACCAGCATTGGCTTGTATTTCTTACATTTCATTACATACTATAAACATCAACATCTCTCAGTATGAGGGTAAAAACACACACACTAATTTACACTTTATGTTTCGACAATTCATAGGAATACATTAAATATATAACAAAACTAACCTCTTTGCCTGACTTAATGACAATATTAAGACTGAAATATCCTTGATGCTCTTGCCAAAAGGGGATCCTTGTACCTCAACACAACCATGTTCATTTAGCCTTCTGAGTGCTTAATATCAAGTGAACAGTAATAGATGGTCCTATACTAGGCACATTGCCTGAGGAAGTGCTATTAAAAAAAAAAATGTATTCATGTCATGCATCAATACTACAATAAACAAATGACTTGGATGATAAAGTATTTATAAGTGCACTGTCACAACATGGCAACATGTGCAAGGAGATTAAGAATGTGGAGATACACCATTTCTGTGATGCAAGCAACCTTGGTTACGGCCACTGTTCTTACCTGAGATTGACAAATGAGAATGGGGAAGTACATTGTACGCTCGTGATAGGTAAATCCAGAGTTGCTCCAATCAAGATAGTCATATTACAGTGCCAAGGTTGGAACTCACCGCAGCTGTCTTGTCAGTGGGAATGGGCTCATTTCTTCGAACGGAACTAGATCTCAAAATTTACAGAGAGGTCTTTTGGACTGACAGCCGAGTGGTTTTGGGGTACATCAAGAACGAGTCAAGACGCTTTCAAATATTTTTCGCAAATAGAGTACGCCAGATCAGAGACGAATCATCACCTTTGCAGTGGAATCATCACCTTTGCAGTGGAGGCATATTGGCACTAGGTTTAATCCAGCTGACGAAGCATCAAGAGGGCTCATGGGTGATCGATTTGAGGCATCAAAGTGGCTTGCAGGTCTAGACTTCCTTTGGGAAAATGAAATTCCAGATGAGGGAAAGGGGGAAGTTGTAGATTTTTTCTAAAGATCCTGAAGTGAAAAGTGCAGAAAGAAGATGAGCTCGAGTTGGAACGATTTGATCATCTCTCCAATCTCTCCAATTGGTATCGAGCGAGGAAAGCTGTGACAGACTGTCTACGTCTCAGATGCTACAATGACGTTGCTACGTTGCTATCTTTCTGAAATTATTCAGTTATACACGCCCAATAGGCCCCTTCGTTCTCCAGCCGCCATTCGTTGCATTTCTGATATTACTCTGTTTAGATCAAAATAAAAAACCAATCTCATGGAAAAGGCATATTCAACCTAGTTCTTAAATTGTTACCTTACCTTGTTATCTTTTGTTTGATAATTTCACTTTTGTTCTTTTGTCATTTCTCTGTTCAATTTTACTTGCATCAATATTGTAAAGCGCTTTGGAATAATTATTTAATGAAAAGCGCTATATAAGTAAAAGTTATTAATATTATTATTTAAAAAATCCATAATTTATGTGTTATACATATTGGACTATTGGAGGAGGGCGGGTGATTGTCCGTTAGCTCTTCCGCAGAAAATACTTCCGACTAGGTGATATTTCATCAAAAGTTAGATGGATAAGTATTACACGCATATTGTTGATTGTGACCGTCTGCAAGAAGTCTAGTCTGCTATTGTCGTAGCCATCTAAGGCGAGGCGTCAAAAATAACGATATAAACAAAATCACGTGAAAATCACGTCAATATCAAGGTATCGACTTGAGGAGAGTTACGTTCTTCAAACACCTGACAGGGTTACCTGACTAGGTAACTTAAAACACACGTACACTAAATCACGCAATTGTCACTGCAATATCACCATTATAATAACGTGATTATCCCTACCTTGGAGACCATGGTTTGTAAACCTAATACTCCCGTGTTTTTTTGGTTATGAAATTACATCTTCATAAACGAAATTATCGCGTCACAGAAACACGTGAAGCGTTAGTGATAGTTTTAGTCAAAATATCTGCGTGAAATTCACGTGAATATTACGAGGCTGACTTGAGATGAATCATGTTCTTCATTCACGTGAAGTTTACGTCGAAGAGGAAATATGTTACTGTAACCCGCGTTCAACCCAATATTTACGCAATTGTTACACAATAAATGAACCAAAATAATGACGTTCTCATCCCGTTTCTAAACATCGTGTCTTGGATCTTCCATAATTACGTCCAGGCGCGCCGGAAGCAGTTGGGATTAGAGGGGGTGGGGGCGGGGGGGGGGGGGTGGGTGCAAACATCCCAGAAGAGAAAGCAAGTTGCAACTGGTCCAGTTGATGAACCAGTTAATGCCAACTGGTAAACCTGGACATTAAAATGGGCTAAGAGATCCAGTTGATCCAGGCCAGTTAGGATTCAGCTGGTCTAGCTGAGCCATTAGAATCATTTGGTAAAACTTCCAACCAGTTCAACAGCAACAACACTTCAATACTGGTACGTCTGTATTTCCAATGTAAAGGTATTGGTAATAAGTAGACCTACATAATTTAATTAATCGATTTTTTTTTCATATACTTGTATTTTATTAGCATTATTTTAGTTCATAGTTAATGTTTCCCTTATTCATGTTTAACTAATGTAATGTATACGAAGTAGCGAAATGTCCTAATAACTGGTAATTTATATTTGTAGTATTTTCGAAATGAATTGCATATAACTAAATCATCAGTAATTAAGAAATATGCTGTAAATTCAGATAAATTGTTTAAAAAACATAGATCTGCACGCACCCCATATTCAATATGCAAATTAATTGCTGTCAGCTGGTTCGACTGGAAATATGCCAACAGTCAGTCTTCAACTGGTGCAACTGGAAATATGCACACTCCAGTTATCAACTGGTGCAATGAAAATATGCCAACAGTCAGTTATCAACTGGTGAACATAGAAATATGCCAACAGTCACGGGATTATCACCACGGAACTTAAATGGTAACTGTGAAACCATCAAGACACCCAAGAATAACTCATTTTCACCCCTGGATTAATTTTCACTAATTGCGACAGGCTGGGCTTAGAGTTTTACCCCAGAATCTTTAATCGACCCATCCCCCCCCCCCCCCCCTGCCTGCCGCCATGCTCCATATTTGCTCAGCCAGCTGCCGCCGAATGCAGGTTGTTAAAGTTGCAAATTTAAAGTTTGCAGCTGGCGGCCACCGTACGGAGACGCTTAAAGTTGTAGCTGACGGCAGCCAGCCGGAGATGCTTGAAGTTGCAACTTGTTGCAGCGTACTGAGCTTTCCCTCGAAAATGGCGCTCATTTCCCCATTGTGACGTCATTTAAAGATATGTTTACATTTCTGTTACCTGCGGCCTTTGCGGAAAAACGGGATGATGGACGTGAAGCAACGAGGGGGAGGGATACGTGATAGACCTTGAGAGAAACTTAGCAACACCCAACAAATCTTGAATACGGACCACTATGTTTCAGGCAAATGTGTCTGCCGTGGCGCCGGGAACATAGTTTAGACGTAGCTTTGAGGGCGATTGTTATCGCGCATGTTCAAAGCGAAACGCACCTTTTTTTTTAGATTGCTTAGATAAGCAAGTGTGCGCTTGTAAAAATGACGCTTGGCTGGAATGCTCCCCCAGGGAGTAGAGAATGTGCATACATTATGTGCGGCAAAGCCTAAATCCGATGACCGGGGTAATAATATATAATTTTAAAGCGCTTCGAGAAGGCCTTCGGTCCTGAAAAGCGCTATTAGGGACTTTTAGATTTGCACGTAAACAGCTTTGACTGCAACGTGTGACGTCATTTTAAGGCACTGCGCATGCGTTACGTCGTCTCAGTCGGCGTTCGAGAATGCGTCAACCTTGATTTTCTTAAATCTAGTACATGCATACATACATATTGATATTTATATAGCGCCTTTACATGATCAAGGTACTAGTATGCCGCGGGCGCATAAAATATACAGTTCCTCAGGTAGACAAAGAACATCCCTTCCCTGCTATTATGTAAAAATGTGTAGAACAGGTGTCACATGCATGTTCACCTGTTCTACACATTTTCACATAATAGCAGTGAAGGGACGTTCTTTTGTTGAGGGTAGAATGAGGAACTGTATATTTTGTCCTCTTTCTTTGTCCGTGATGTTCATAGTGTTACTTCCTGCATGCATGTATATCGTCGAGTGCAATCTAAAAAAATTCTAATTATAGTCAACATGGGCAGTTAAGTACGTTGACACGCATGATCAGTCGGCGTTCGTCGTGTTCTCGTCCACTCAATCTAAAAGTCCCTAATATAATAATATAAGAACTAGCTATTATCATAATTATTATTAACAATTCCAGTGTATAATTTCAAATATGTCATGTCATTTTATGTCTTTATCCACTTTTTACACCATTTAAACTTTTTGTAAACTAAGGGCGCGGACAAGACGCGGAGTGCAAAATTCATGAATCCGCATTCGTTCAACAACCCAACTGCATATTCCGATCACTATTTGTACGATTCTGAAACGGTAACCCGACACATGCTCCGGTGATAAATGCTTCGCAAAAAGCGACAATTGCTCCGCGACAATTGCTCATACGTCAAATGCTCCGCCGACAGTTGCTCCGCCGACAATTGGTCCGCCGACATTTGCTCCCACGACATTTGCTCCACCGACATTTGCTCCACCAACAATTGCTCCGGCGACATTTGCTCCGCCGACATTTGCTCCGCCGACATTAGCTCCGCCGACAATTGCTCCGCCTATAATATTTCTTTCATGGGTTATTTTGTGTTTTTGTTTGTGTGATTTGTTTTGTTGTTGTTATTCAGGAACGTAGCCAGCATTTTTAGAAGGGGGATGCGTTTTAATTCCCGGATCAGAAGACACTGATGGGAAAAAAGGATGATAAACCTTGCGAAAGACGCAATACTTTTTTTTTTTGGGGGGGGGGGCAGGTGTAGAAGCTTTTAAGTATTAGATAAACTTTTCTCAACCTTGAGTCGACCCTCTTTCAACAACTAGTTGTATTTCTTTTTTGGCACAATATTATTGAACCCTATTAAGGCTGGCGGCCCATTATGCCCTCCCCCCCCCCCCCCCCCCTCCACGGTTTTTCCGATTTATCGGGAACGCATATGGATGGCGCCCCGCCACTCGCTGACTTTTTTTTTTGGAGTCTTGCGCATCTTTAAAAAAAAAAAAATTGAAAATCGGACCTACAGTTATAAGGTCACGTGACCTTTTGTCTTTGCATGTCAGCCTGAAAATCGCTCATTTTTGTCATTTGTGTACAAAATATATGGAAATGTCATTTTTCCTAAAAATAGATCAAACATTGGTAATTGGGTCTTGTTTAAAGTTTAGGTGGTTGTTTTGGGAGTCAAAAATAAAAAAAAAAATACATAAGTTAAAAATCAAGGAAATACATAAGAAATTATCAAAAACAAGAGATAACATAATGAATAAGCTAGCTCTTTCGATTTTTGTTGTCGTATTATTATTCCAAATGGTCTAATAAATATATGTAGTAAAAAAAAATGCTTAAATATGAATGATATATGATTTATGGGTAAAAATGTGATTTAATGACCTTATTTGCATAAATCGCCATAAATAGGCAAATAAGTGAATTTTTCAAAAAATTGAAATTATCATATTATTCTATACACTTCACTTGACATGCGTGCATTTTTTTGCAGAGATCGGCCGTTTCACGGGCGAGATCTTAAGGGGGGCCATAATGCCCCCCCCCCCCCGGCCGTACTAAGACCTCAAATAGCCTGGCCTTTTTAGGGTTAAGGTAATAAATAGTTAATCCCTTTTGGTAAGCGATGGTATATAGCGAGAGAGCGAGAGCGAGATAAAGAGGGCTTAAATGTAGACTTATCATTAAATATAAAGACCAGTTATGGTCATGCGATTGCATTGTGAAAGAAACGTTGTGGAATCGATCAGAAAAGGTTGATCATCTAGCATAATAGTATTTGTGTGTACTGCAAGGTTCTGGAATCATCAAAATGATAAGAAATTTGGCTCAGTCTTCGTAAAGTTACAAGCACTGTATGCAGAAAGATGTATATGGGACTACGCACACGTGCGCGACACGTGCGTTTATCTCTCACACACCAATAGATAAACTAATTTACCAAATATATCAATTAGTAGGCGGTTTCCCGGCAACAATTTTATCATCATGTATTAGTCAAAACATTCTCTTTCACATGATTGGTAATAAGAGCTTCCATGTCATTTTTTGAAGTTGCAGCGTTTCCAATACTGGTCTTTACCTTTCTAACCGCCCACCCCACGCCGTCTTCTATTATAATGAAATAGTAGAATCGAGCTCCGAGTGAAATCAGGTTTTTGTATTGGTCCGCTAGCTATGACTTCCACTCGGGGGAGGGGTTAGTTCATATAAACCACCAATTAAAATTAAAGTCAAAGAATAAGAGCGCTGGGACACGATATAGTATTTAAGGTGTCGTATATGTTTATTTACCAATCACTGACCTGTATCAACTATTCTTCTAACAGTATAGTATTAATGACTGCTTTGAGATAAATAGTTGTTTTTATAAGCTCAATGGAAGGTTAGAATTGTGCAATAGCCCAATTGTAACCTTCCCGAGAGCGTATAAAAACAACTATTTCTCGAATATTAAAGCAGTCATTAATACTTTTATATGCCGAAAAAAAATAGACTAAAAAATAAAAAATAAAAAATACTTTTTTTTTTGTCGAAGATGAGATTCGAACTCTTGCGTACAAAAGGTGATGTAGCTAAAGGCAGCGCCTCAGACCTCTCGGCCATCGCGCGTTGTTAACATGCTTGGCAGTTTTGTACGATATATACATTAAAATGAATTGAAACCGGCTTCGCTGTGATGAATGCTTCGCAAAAGCTCCATATACGGACTCTTCTTTTACTTTTGCAATGCATATTGGCACGAACTTAGATCAAGATCTATCGGCAGATGTTGTTTTTTGGTTTTTGGAAGTTTATTTTCGTCTTCATGTCAACAATGCAAGATAAAATTGTCGGTAAGATCGATCGAGATTCAATTGTATTGAAATTACCGACCAATTATTCGCACACATACGGTATCCTCGATCGCTCAAACCATTTTTTAACATGTAAACCTATGGGGTAACCATGGACACTGAACTATTTTTTTAATAACCATGGTTATTAAAAATATTAAATGTTTTATGCATGGTTACCGGGGATTTTACAGGAACAGTTGAAGTTTATGAATGCAATTTCGACCAATCAGATGGCTGGATTACTTAAGTGAGGTATATAATATTTATTATCAAACAATGTCATGAAAATAGTATCAATAATCCAGAAGATCTCTGTCTTCTCTTCAACATATATTTATATCAAAATACACCTTAAGCTAAAATATACTTTAAAAGCCTTAACTTGTTAATCTAAATAAATGGGACATTAAGGGTCGGGGAGAGGGAGGTTAGTTAGAAAGTGTTAGTACCGTGGCCACTAACATACAGCGCGGAAGACTATTCGCGATTCGAGTAGTTGTACCGATTCGGCCGTTGCAGACGAGATGAAGAGACGGACAACGATGCTACGGGTATGGGAACAGGAAAGATGACGACGTCGAAGACGGGAACGGAATCGGGAACACAGTTGCGGGATCAGGACGACAGGATCAAATTCAGGAACTCAGGATCAAAATCAGGAACACAGCATCAAATTGGCATAGGGTTAATGGTACCTATTTACCGACGTATCTGCAATCAATGTTCCTCCTATCAATGTTCCTCCTTATGAATCAGTTCCTGACACTTTCAGATTAAGTTCCCTTGAAGTATGTTGTATAATTTAGTTGAATATTCCCGACTTGGTGATTTAAGTGACTTGGCTTTCTTGAACGATTCTGGAACAACGCTGTACTTCGATAACTTTGTGAGTCCAGAACTTGTTGATTTTCACATGCAGCAATTAGTTGTTAGTGCAGGGACAGCTTGAGGGAGATGGGAGGACAGGGGTACATGTAAAGGAGACCAAGTCGGGGTGGAGCCAAGTGATCAAAACATCCATGCAAACTACTTTTATACCTCATTAAACATTCATACTTGACTTTTCCTCCGATCATCTTATTGGTCATTACTTTAAAAAGGGGGAAGGGGTCTAATCTAAAACTCTACTCTTATTGGTTCAAGGTCATCACTCATGGCCAAAGACACAGTCCTATGAGGTGTTCTTCAAAGAGCATATTCCAAGAATAGTCACAAAGCATGAATGACCACAAAGAGCCCGTCTGATATCTAAATCCCCTTTCATAGAGCTTAATCTCTATTATTACAGATTCATGAATGGCATTAAAGTACCCTAGTAAATAGTATTGTATCGAACAGGATGGATTAATATTGTGAATGGCAATAGAGTCATAAAGGCTATACCCCAGCATGGGAACAGGATAGCTTCAATAGATAGCTTCAACTAGACATGCCAGCACATTTTATAAATACATCTATAACCAATTAAGACAAAGAAAGATACAGCAGAAAGAGACAAAGATAAAGAGAGAAAGAGAGACAGAGAGAGAAAGAGATTGAGAGAGAATACAACAAGAAGAGAGAAGGACTACATGACCAATATTCCACCATGTTACACCTTTAATATTGAATAGCATCTTCCTGCTTAATTTTCCTCCATAAAAAAGCCCCCATCACACCAAACTAGTTCTTACTACGTTCTGGAACCGTCCTAGAAAATCGTACAACGGGTTATGGTCGGGGCAGAATGTGTAAAAAAAAATGTCTGTAATACGATCCTAGTTCGTTCGTAAACAGTCCTCAATACGTCCATCTCGTTTGTTCCCCGTCCACAGCCAGTTCATATTATGTTCAGATCGGGTGGATTAGGCAGTCCAAGCTGATCCGTAGTCAGTTTTAACCCATTTTTAACTAGTTCTACCTCGTTCCCAATACGTCCTAACCCATTCTAACTAGTTCGCCACTTGTTCTTATTAGTTTTTAACCCGACCACCCCGTTCAGAGGCAGTTCAACTCTTCCTCATCTCGTTCTGAGTGCGTTCGAACGCGCTCCTAGAGCGTGTGCAATCCCGTCCTGACTCGGGAGTAAAACAAACAAGAGCTTTCTCGCCATTCCTCATTCCCGTTCAACTTCAACGCTTTAGGCTTTGCAGATCAAGACGTTCAAGTCAAGCACCTTTCACACCAAACTAGTTCTAACTACGTTCTAGAAAATGTTGCCAAATGGGCTCAAACTGTGTGTGAACGGAGTGAACGTATTATCAACTATTTACGATCTTCATGGACGGGCTCGGACTTGCTCGGACGGGAAGGGTGCTCTAGAACTTTGATCCTGTTCAAAATTCCACCCGTCCTGCGATTGGACGGAGTGACAACGTACTTAAAACAAGATGGGCGTACTACGAACGGAATTGCCGTACTTCGATCCTACTAGGAACGAGTTACCACGTGATGTGGTCGAGCATTAATGAGGAAGAACGCGCTGGGTTTGTATAGCCCTCGAACCAGGACGGGATTGCAAAGCACGATAGAAGCGCGTTCGAACGCACTAAGAACAAGATGAGGACGAGATGAACTGACTCTGAACGGGGTGGTTGGGTTATAAACTAGTTAGAACAAGTTCCGAACTAGTAAAAATGGTTTGGACTGCTTGGAAATATCAAATTTATCCGATCTGAACTTGATATGAACTGACTGTGGACGGGTACAGATGAGTTGGATGTATTGTGGACTGTTAATGAACGAACTAGGATCGTATTAGAGACATAAGTACAGGCCAAAGACATTTGGCGGGCGGTATCTGAATTTCGAAGAGAAATTCACATTTCTAGAAAGTTGAGTTTCTGCCCTTTCATATGACACCTCAATCAGGAAAAATGAGCGAGGAATGACAAAGTTCTGTTTGTTTAAAATAGTGCTTGCATTTCCATAATTTTATAAAACGAATTCGTTTTCACTGGCTGCCTGCCGTATCAATAAACGAAATTAACAAAAGACCTAACTCCGTTTCGTTGACAATCAGCCGTAGACGAGATTCTTCATGCATGGCTGATTGTCAACGAAACGGAGTTAAGTCTTTTGTCAAATCTTTTTGCTACGGCAGGCACCCAGTGAAAACGAATTCGTTTGTTAAAATTATGAACATGTACGGGCTACTTTAAACAAACAGAACTTTGTTATTCCTGGCTCATTTTTCTTGATTGAGGTATCATATTAAAGAGCAGAAAATGAACTTTCTAGAAATATGATTTTTTCTTTGAAATTCAGATACCGCCCGCAAAATTACTTTTTGATTTCCTTCCTTCAAATTGCTTTTAATCACTAATGCGTGAAATATGCATTATCTGAGTAGCATCAACTGAAAGAGGAGACTCTAAGCTTTCTAAATATGTATCATTCATTAATTATGGTTTTGATTAAGTTATGATAAAACATCGATACTTCTCGGTTTCGTTTTTTCTGGGACGCACTGTACAAGTGCATATCGATGGTGAGTTGCGGGCGGGCGCACGCCTGTGTGAAGTTATCTACCGTAATGAGGATCCGAGACATTACTTCACACAGGCGCGCAACCGCCCGCAACCTACCATCGGTTTGTACTTGTATTGTGCAGCGGTTTGCCATGAAAAAGTGTAGGTATACTGATATCATCGTTTTTCCGAAAAATACTCCAAAAATAACAAGAAAATTGACACGAAACAGGTAATAAACATAACAACTTTTAACTCATGATTTTTATTTGGACATTTAATGAATATTTACTTCATTTTGGGTATGTTTTAGTAGGGTATCTCCGTGCCAGAGTTACGTTCAAATTTTGGATAGGTTTTTAAACAAGCGCCATCTTCTTTTATGGGTTGTCCGTCTTCTCGAGGATTTATATTATTATGTGAAAGTCTCTGTACAAACTTAAGTCAATGTAAAATGAATCAATAAAAACATCGCGGAATCCATTTTTCGCATCACCAACGCGTGGATTGGAAATAGGAAACGTCTGCGAAAATGCAGATGATCCTTATTCTTGTACCAGCTTCCCTACTGAATATTGAAGCCCTAAACAAATTTCGCTTGAAAATGATCATGAAGTGGCTCAAAAAAGTAATAATCTTTGAGTGACCGGTTTTACCATACTTATTTTCCTGAATAGACTAGGCTTAGGCCCTAGTTTATAAAAACCGTTAGGAAAACGCAAAGTTTGATTTCGATTTTCCAATCATAAATAACTTGATAATCAGACAGACGATTGGCTTGTTAAAGTCACGGGATTCCTGACAAAAGGGCCGGTCACACAGCCCTCCACGGGCGTATCGCAGCCGAATCACGGCCAAAAATTTCTGCCCGTGAAGCAGACGCTGTTGGACGCTTTGAGGTCGCGATAAAGACGCGATACAGCCGTACTTTACCCGTCGTTACACGCGGTAAGAAATTCACACGCGGTTGGCCGCGCGAAAAAGTTTTGGGCTGCCCAAAAATTTAGACCGCGGGTAATCGCGGGCGGTAAACGTGGTACACGTGGTACACACGCGGTAAAGACGCGGTACAGACGCGGAACGAACGTGCTAGGACGTGCTACGGCCGCGGTTAAGACGTGGTTACACGCGGTAGGACGCAAAATTTTAGCGGGTAATCGCGGGTGGAGCACGGTCATAGCACGTTTGTTCCGCGTCTGTACCGCGTTGTTATCACGTGCATTAGCGTGTGTACCGCGTGTAAGCACGGAGCGGTTATGATTTCTACAGCCCGGTTCGGCTGCTTTATTATACCCGTGGTAGGCCGCGGTACCGCCGCGCTTCACCCGCGATAAGGACGCGGAACAGTCGCCGGCGTCTGTTCCGCGGGCATACCACGGGTAAACCGCGGGTAAGCCAATTTTGCACATTTTCCACCACGGGCAACCGCGGGCAAAAACAAATCGCGAAATTTTACCCGCGATACAGACGCGAAAGGCTGTGTGACCGGGCCAAGACCTAACAGAGGCTAAGCTAAATCTTTAAAGGTTTAAAATTATGATTGCAGCATGAGCTACATCCATGATTTTGTTTCAGAATCTGAGGCAATGTTACTGAGTCACTTTAAGTTAGATCTATATTACTATTAGGTATTTACTAGTCTATTTAGCAAATTACGGCTAGCTCCCAGGCCAGGGGCCAGTTTCTCGAAACCGTCATAAGTCTAACTTCTTGACCAAATCAGCTTTAGTAAGCTACTTGTCCGCTACATGTTTCACGAAGACCTCTTTGCCAAGATTAAGGACAACATCCTGACTAAGTACTACCGTATGTATTTATGACGCCTCTGACACGGTTATATCTCTGTCATAAACTTGATAAAAACATAAGACTCATAACTTTTTAGTCGATGCATGAAGTCTAACCGTAAACGCTAAAGGGTAATCCACTCACAGTGTGATTATCTTACAAAAATTCATCTCTTGGAGTAAAACAAAAAAATGTTTTGATGTTTTTCTTTTTGTTTTATAATGTGCAAAGTTTATCACTAGATGTTGTTTGCATATGTTTCTTTTATTATTCATTCAACAGATTACCTGGTTGGCATTCATGCAAGCAAGCCCTACAACTTGTAGTACAACTGCCATGTATCAACACTCCATACAAACCAGCTCAGGATGATGGGAACTAAGCTGAATGTATCGTTATTGAGTGTATGCGTTGAAATGATAACAAAATAAAAATTATCTTAGATAATGATGGGTTATAGATTGCTAAGCTGCTGTTACAGACACTGATGTTGTTTCCCTTCATATCCCTCGCATTCCCTTCTCTTTAACAACCCCTGGGGGCTGGCCTAATATGTTGTTTTCTTTATGAAGGAGTGTTACTACAGTCGAATGGCTTGTAATACTTTTTTAAAAATTGTCCTTGCTAAAAACCTAGTTCATACATACGATAATATAGATGGGAGAATTCCGGAATTAATCAGATAATTTTTTTCAAATTTTGATCATTAATGATAGCCTGTTTTCACTCAAACTTTCAGATTATCTTTAAATGTATATCGAGCATTGAAGTCACTACCTTATCACCAGTTTCTCTCATCTGAACAATGTTAACAAGAACCTTAAATGAAGCTTGCACAAGAAATACTTTTATTTGTAAAGTTATGAACTAGAAATGTCCAATAGACACCAGTCTAAATATAAAAAGGACTACTTTATTTTAAGACCTTTTAGATCTGTCAATGGAGAATTGGGCAGTTACCCTTTTTGTTTAAAAATTGAAATGCAGTGTACATACCACATGTATGCTCATCTAAAGGTCTGTTAAAATGAGACCTGCTTACTATTCATAAGGACCGCTATTCATAAGGACCACTATTCATAATTTGAGAAAAGGGTCATTATTCATTAGGGTCATTATTCATACATGTAAGAACCGCTATTCATAATCGAAGAAGGGGGTCGCTATTCATAATACGAGAAGAGGGTGGCTATTCATAATACAATAAGAGGGCCGCTATTGATAATACAGAAAGGGTCGCTATTCATAGAAATTAAATAAGCAAAACAAAATTATATTAAAGGTAGTACAAAGCTTTGGTATGGGGTCATGAATTTGGTTCAAATGAACATATTGGAAGCATATGCAATCCTACAGTATTCAGTGAACGTTGTCGCGGTTGAAATCAAGTTTACAAATTACAATAGGTGAATAGGATTATATGTGTGTTGGGTTGTACTGTATTTTTTGTCACCACAGGAGCGGGGCAGATTCATAAGCTACATGAAGGTAATGGCGATGTCTCTATATAATCATCAAAGATAAAAGGTACAATATACTTTAAAAAAAGACATACCGGTAATACAGGGTACGCCATCGTTCGCGTAACGACTAACGGTCACAATATCATATCTTAATGGCTTAAAATCTTGAAAATCTAACTTCCTTACTTTTATGGAAAATATATCTTGCTATATTGTGTATAATTTATGAAAAGATGGTATATAACCAGGCGCGGATCCAGGGGGGGGGGGGGGGGGGCAGCGGGCCTTGCCCCCCCCCCCCCCCCCCCCCCCCGCAAAAAAAAAAGAGAGAGAGAGAAGGAAAAGAAGGGAAAGGGGGAGAAAGGGAAAGAAAGAAGAGGAAGAAGAGTTGCAATTTTCCCGCCAACAAGTTGTAGTTCGGGGGGGGGGGCAAAAAGCCCTTGCCTCCCCCCCCCCCCCCCTTCCCCCGCCCCCGCCCCCAAAAACGGGGGGGGGGGGGGAAGGAAGGGAAAGGGAAATAGGAGAGCTAAAAGGGAACAAAAAAGAAGGGGAGAACAGTTACGATTTTTCAAGCCAATAAGGTGTAGATCGGGGGGGGGGGGGGGCTTGGGGGGTGACAGATGCCCCCCAAATATATTTTAAACATGGTTTATTTCTAATTCGATACCGGTGATTTACAAATGCTGCTGAAATGACATAGTTTTCAGAGATTTTTTCCTCAATGTTTAGTAAATTATACTTTTTTATGCGTTTGTTGGAAAATGGCAAATTCATGAAAAAAGAAAGAAAGAATAGTGACCTGCCTTTGTCACAAAATAATAATGTGTCAAAATTTGCTCATCTGACCTTTATTAAATGCCTAAAACCCCTGAGCTTCGGGGGCTCCACCCATCGACCCCACCAGGGGCCCTGAGGCGGGCCCCTGCATGCTTATGTGACCGTTACAAAATGCCTAAAACCCCTGAACTTCTGGAGGCTCCGTCCCGTGGACCCCACGCCAATTCATGTCCTGCCAGTGTCACAAATAAGGTATCAAAATATGCTCATCTGACCGTAATTTATTGCCCGAAACCTCTGAGCTTCTGGGGGTCGAACTGTACTGGTTATATTGGTATGCTTACGAGTCTTAATGTTCTTTTAATCAGGAACAATGTCACAGACCTAAATGTCTGACCTTTGAAATATTTCAAGTCATACATATTTTCAAGTTATTGTAAATGTGCAATTCATTTGATTTGAACCCCAAAAGTGTTCTGCAATACTTCACTTTATGTGTAAACCATTAGTAGGATCTTAACACATGAGTAACTAGTATTTCAAAGCTAACCACTTGATATAATAGATGTGAAAACAGTTATTTAGTGTATATGAGGATGCTTTTCTAAGTAAAAAAAAAAAATTGTTTTGCTCCTTGATTTCACAAATTCTATAATGCACAGTACTTTACCAGATTGCCTCTTACGGTATCAGGGTATTCATGGAGCATTATCGAGATGGCATCAGGAAGAGAGGTATGAACTATGAAACAATTTTTGTATACGTAATGTTTTTGTATTTGTTCTAATTTTATTTATGGATGTACCTAACCCGAAATATAAATCTTTCAAAAACCTGGAACATTTCTTAATAACGTAAAACCAACCCTCATGTATCATTGCTTTGAATGGCATGCTCATAAAATATCTGATAATGCTATTGCATAATTTTAAATCAACTGTTGGGGGCTCCTGTTTATGTATCATTATATGATTGTTTTGCACATGTAAGCGTTGCTGGGTGGAATATTATTATAGTATATGTTTAATTGTATTTAGGGTTTAAACTGTGATATATTTATCTTTCCCTTTATAGTGTTCGGCAGGTGAAGCGCATTTGTAGAAGCCTCAGACTTCAACGCCACTGCCCAGAATCATCTGAGCAGGACATTGCCTGAGCTATTTGTCCGATGCCCTCTCGCCTTATCCTTGCTGATCACACTGTCCAACACTGCAATGTCATCAAGCTGCTCGGAGTGTTTATGCAGTCCAATCTCAAATGGGACACTGATTGATTGATTTGATGTATTTGTCCACAATGTGGAAATATGCTTCCCACCAGCATTACAATAATACGAGAAACAGAGTACAATAATATAAAACATGCAAAACAATTAAGCAAACAATTTCAGAACAGAAAAGATCTCGTCATTTTTGTAATATGCAATTTGTACTACCAATTCAATTTTAGGAATGCAAATTGCTGTTTGCCTTACCAAAATTGTGTCCTTGTAATGCCCTTATTTAACTGTTAAGCAGCTCAATAAATAGTGTACATTCAGAGCTTCTTTAATCTTATTAAAGGTATTACAAAGTTTTGGTATGGGGTCATGAATTTGGTTCAAATAAACATATTGGAAGCATATACTATCCTACAATATTCAGTGAACGTTGTCGCGGACTCGCGGTTGAAATCGATTCTAAAGTTATGAAATTGTAAATAATTAACTTTTTATGTTGTATAACTCCCTCTCAAGGTCAATATATTAATTAAGCTATAAAACAATGTTTCTTGACTAAAATCGACCAATTAGCTATTCCGGTTTGGAAATTATATATCACAACTACATATTCTAAGATTTTCATGGTCGCAGTTACCATTGTACGGCCGTAGGCGCTATTTGAAATTTATCGAAATTTTTCGGGAGCACCGGTAAATTGTTATATTCAATTTTTCTCGAAAACAGAAATGTTTTAGGGGCTAAATTTGATAGTGCTTATAATACATCCACATGGGCATCCAAATATATCAAAATTGTAAAGAATCACTATCCACCCAATTTTCAAAATTCCCCCAAACTTTGTATTACCTTTAAAGGTACTATGTGCCATTTGCAGGCCAAAACAAATGAAAAGGTTAAATTCCAACGGCATTTGAAAGATAATACTAATTTAAAATTGCCCTAAAGAAAGTGGGGCTTGAAAAAGTCTTCAAATGAGCCAATAAGTAACAGTGTTGATTTTCAGACCATTGTACCGAATGGTCATATGTTTTATGCTGCGCAAAGATTCAATCAGTTTAATTTTGGCCATCACAAGAAGTGGGTTATTGATGTAGACAAATGCTCATGTACCCTTTACAGCTCATTTCATGTTTGTTATTACCAGAGAAGAAAAAAAAGCCAGTCAGTCACTCAATAGTGTCTGACAGTGAAGTCTAGCAAGTAAACGGGTTTCCTTGCATAATTTGAATATTAGGACACTGCTAACGTTTATATTTTACAGAGAGGACATACATGACATATTCATAATTCCTGCAAAGTTCTACAGAATTTGAGGTTGGCTGCAAAAGGGACATAGTACCTTTAATATGAGGATTTTTTTTATTGTTTTTAATTTTTATATATATATATATCGTCGGTGGGGTGACAAAACCTCGTATCTCAAAAATCATGATTTTTCAGGAGAGCGGAAAAACATTTCCTGTCTCAACAGATTTAGTGCTGTGACACCGTCCTTTGTGTGGAATTTGTGAAAAAACCGAGACAGGAGGCGTTCCATGGATTTATCAGGTGGTGTCGTAGGCCATTAGGAACACAATTATGCAAAAAAATCAAAATCTCAACAAATTGAGATACGAGGTTTTGTCACCCCACCGACGATATATATATATATATATATATATTTTTTTTTTTTTTTGGGGGGGGGGGTCTTTAGTAAAGATTAACTTTACTTTTATACCTCTGGCACATATTACAGCAGGAAGCATTAAGGTTAATTGTTCAATTTTTCTTTGAAAAAATACACAACAGAATTTAATCAAATTTGGCAGGGATCATTCATGAGAAATGATAGGTTGTTGAGGTACCTTGCCCCTCAAGGGAACCCCCGAAAATGTCCATACATGTATATAGCAATTTCTTTACTTTGATTCTAAAACTTAATGCTGGCACTCAATAAAATTTGACATTTGAGAGGGGATCTGAATTTGTTTGCATTGATTTCCTTGCCCCTCATGAGGACTCAGGGGCAGTGCTCCCCTAAGGGTCTCAATTGTGGAAAATTATTACTTTTAGGTCTCTTGTACGTAGTGTTGCCAGATGTTTATGCATGAGGGGGGGGGGGTATATTAAACAAATAATCATCTGTGGTACATTTTCGATGTACACTGTCGCTCATAAAAGTGGAATATTTTAGTTTTACCCCAATTTATGGAATTATTTTAAAAATTATTTAAAAATAATAGATATAGATAATAGTATACATTCTCAGATTTTATTGAATAATAACTTGCCAATGTGTGTTTTGCGGAACTGCTAAAGCATGTGTATGCTACTATGCTTATTAACTAGGGGACCTACGCTCTCAAGTCATAAATGACAGTAATGAGGATTAATGCCCCACAAAAGGGCACTAATAAAGCACATCGACACGGTTTTCATCCTGGGGCCTCACAGTTACGAGGCCATTGTTTTGTCACTGAACCATGACTGTACGCAGCAGGGGCTAGGGTAGGGGGCAGTTTCCATAAATTAAAAAAAAAACAGAAAATGCAATAAATTTTCAATAATTTATTGCATATTACCCCGGTCCCCAACATAAACAAATCCTCTGGACGGCCATGCATTATAGCTCAAGGCATGGGCACACAGAATTTTTGTTTATGTTAGGCACCGGGGTTAATTGCAATAAATTATTGAAAATTTATTGCATTTTCTGTGTTTTTTTTAATTTATGGAAACTGCCCCCTACACTAGCCCCCGCTGCGTACAGTCATGGTTCAGTTACAAAGCAATGGCCTCGTAACTGTGAGGCCCCAGGATCAAAAACTGTGTCGATGTGCTATATTAGTGCCCTTTTTTGGGGCATTAATCCTCATTACTGTGATTTATGACTTAAGGGCATAGGTCCCCTAGTTGATCAGCATAGTAGCATACACATGCTTTAGCAGTCACGCAAAACACACATTGGCAAATTACTATTCAATAAAATCTGAGAATGTATACTATTATCTAGATCTATTATTTTTAAATTATTTTTAAAATAATTCCATAAATTGGAATAAAAAACAAATATTCCACCTTTATGAGCGACAGTGTAGTTACCCAAGGGCACAAGTGATAATATAGTAATATAGTATAGTAATTGATGTGGCCACTAATTTCAAAGGCTCTGTTAAATACAAGGTCCATTGATCTCTTGTTATACATGTATGTTGTAATGAAGGTATTGAAATGATATTGATACGCAATTATGGTTTAAGGGGAAAAAATATTTGCATTCATTCCAAAGTTTTCTCTCCACTATTTATACATGTAAATTGTTTAGCAATTGTTCAGCTCTCACATTGCTGAAGCAAATGGTCATTTGATGCCATATAAGATACTCATATGTTTGCAATTTTCCATTCTCAAATAAGCAGGGGCGGCGATCCCTTGGGGACAAGGGGGGACACGTCCCCCCTCAATTTTTTTAGGGGGGATCTTCCCCCCCCCCCCCCCCCCCCTCTGAAAAATTTAAAAAGTGAGACAAAAAGTGTATAGCAAATACTGACTAAAGACTGCAACAAACTTTTAGGCTCTGGAGGGCCCTAGAGTGCAGCGTTTAGACAAATAAAAATGCAAAAATCTTCTCGCTCCGGAGCTACGCTCCCCCGCATAATATTCTTCGAAGTGTACAGTAAATATTCTAGAAAAGTGAAGTGTGAAAAAGGTATATTGCTTGTTTTATACTATTCTTTTGCTAATTAAAGTATGTAATTTGTTAATACAACAAAACTTCAAAAACCTGTGAGGGGATAGTCACTTCCGTAACCTCTACCCCTCTCGTTCACTTTGCTCCCTCGCCTTGGCGTAATGATGAGGGGGGGGGGCTTGGGGGCAGTTGCCCCCCTAATAAAATTCAAACTTGATTTATTTCTAACTCGATACCAGTGATTTACAAATGTTGCTGAAATGGCATGGTTTTTCCCTGAGCTTCCGGGGGGGTCTGCCCTCTGGACCCCACCAGGGGCTCTAAGACAAGCCCCTGGATGCTCATCTGACAGGTATTAAATGCCTAAAACCCCTGAGCTTCATGGGCCTACGCCCCTGGACCACACGCCAATTTACGCTCCACTTGCTATGCTCGCTTTGCTCTACCTAATAAAATACTTTAGCCTCCCCCTCTATGAAAAACGTTCCGCGAGGCCTGCATGTACAATGTTAGAGTGGGGATGCGGATTTTTTTCTCCCCCCCCCCCCCAACGTTTTTGTTCAATATTCGCCACTTCTTCCCCGTCCCTCGCATTTCGTCCCCCCCGGTCATGAAAAGAAATCGCCGCCCCTGCAAATAAGCATTATCGCCAATTATGTTATTAAATGTACTTCTTCTGTTTTGTCTTTCACACTGAATAGATGGGCGTTTCAAGCACCTTTTTTAAATGTTCTTGAAAATCTATTACAAAAGCTGTGTGTATCAACTACAGATCTATTTTCCTATGTTCATACTTGTTTATACAGTTTATATTAAAATAACGTAACAAATGTTACCATAATCATGTTTGGTGTTGGTTATTACTTCATGTGTCAACAAACACTACACGTTTCAAGTGTAATCAGTTTTTGAGAGGTTTCAAGAAATGTAAAGTGTTAGCAGCCCAAATTTTGTGGCAAAAATTAACACACATTTCTGCAAATATTTTTTAAACAAATATGTTTGAAGATGAATATTGATGACAGAATGCCCTATTTGAGTTTACTGTTGTAGGCAGAAAACCCCAATTTCAGTTTCTTAAATTTTGCAGCAGTTTTTGTTTCAATATCACTTTATTAACAATCATGATTATAGTACATACACTTGTATAGATACTACAAGTAGAAAAGAGAAGAAGCCCAGGTCATGTTTTATTATTAACAATGCAGGGCTAATACTTCATATTATTCATAATGGAATTTTTTGATGCATAATGTAGACAAATATTAACAGACACGTTTAACATATCGTCTGTTTGGGGTCACACGGGCCCTGACTCCATGTCAAAGTAATACAGATCAATGCCACTGTGGCTCCAAACAGACAATGTTACATGCATTCAAAATGAATAAATAGAATTTAGAAACAATATATGTGAATGATATGTGTAAATTACATTATAGAGAGAGAAAACAAATTGATTTTATCTGAACTCTACATTCATACAAAAGCTGTAGAACAAGTATGAATGATGAATTAAGCATAACAAGAAACGGGACCAAGAGGAATGATAGGAAGCAGAAGGAGAAGAAGAAAAAAAGTATGAGAGAGGAAAAGGGGTAGGAGAAGAAGGAGAAGAAAGAGAAGAAGAAAAATAGACAGAAAGAGAATACAAAGAAGGGAGAAAAGAGAAGAAAGAGAATAAAAAGAAGGGAGAAAAGAGAAGAAAGGAAGAAAAGGAGGGAATCAAGAAACAGGAAGAAAAAGAGTAATAATGTAGAATATGCATTTATTAAGACTTGAGAAGGCTGTGGCTCTCCCAACATGGCTTATCCTTAGAGCAGTATATTGAAAAGGAAGAAGTTACTGCAATCTTTGATACGGTGTAAAATACGTTCAGAAATTATACAGACGTGTCCTTGTAACAAACACAATCAAACAAGATCAAATAATTGGATCAAATTACCATAAAAAATGAGTGCTTCAGAGCATGTTTGTGGCTTTTTGAAATGATGTTGCTGCATATAGAGTTTTGGCAAGAACTGGATTAGGAGTTGAATGATCATGATCGATGATCGTAACTTTGTCAACATCCCAATTAATTCCTAATTTAATTCTTCCTTTTCTTTCTACTGTGATTCACAAGAGACCAGACAGCTATAATAAAAAAATAGTGGACACAAGATATATCATTTAAACCATGAGCGTTTATTCAAATCCGTGCTAAAATCTAGCCGGGAAATATTTCAATAACAGTCACATGTTAACAATTAAGGTAGTCTATTTATAAAGCGAAAGACTGCCGCTTTTCAAATTACACTACATTATCATCAAACTTGTCAAATGCGTTGATGTTATTGTCAATGATGATGAACCGACGATGTCAAAGAAACAATTAGGGTCTATTCTGTCGATGACGACAAAGGTAGAGTTTCTGATGATCTCGAAGAAACAAGATTTGACGATGTGGAAAAGAAGACCCAAGTTTCTGACGATGTCGAAGAAACAAGAAGAGACGATGTGGAAAAGAATGGCAAAGTTTTTGACGATGTGGAAGGTAAGCGTAAATCCTGACCTTCAAACAAAGAACGGAAATCGACGGTGTAAATCGTCGCTGTTTTCACGAAGTGACGGTAGTGAAAAAAAATTGCATTCACTTTGCGTTACGATTTTCCTCACTACCGTCACTTCGTGAAAACAAGGACGAAATATACAAACTGGGGTTTGTATACTGTCAAACAGAAAGATGGCGTGGTCTTCATACAAAGAAACGATGTCGATGATGTCGAAAGTAAAGTTATCATGATGATTATGAACGAAGAAACGAATGGTCGATGTCAAAGGTAGAGTTCTGATGATGAATGAAGACACGGAAGGTCAATGTTGACGATAAAAAAGGAAAATGGCGACCTTCAAACAACCAAAATAAGGTTTTCAGCACAAAAGTGATGATGCAGGCAAGTCGGTCAAACTGTTGCTTTATTGATATATTGCCGAAACAACACAATACAAAAGAAATATCACTGGATACTGAATGGTGCCAAATCGAGGAGGACCAAATAAGCAAAGGTCCTCCCGTTACCACTTTCTCCCATTGCAAACAGTACTGTTGATCAATTAAATCCAATTGCGTCACATCTATTTCATGCTTGTAGTCGGTAGCTCCTGCAATAATAACATAAAGAATACATTTTTGAATACACAGAGAAACAGACTTTACAAAATTATTTGGCAGAGAGATTTTCAGGATTGAATACAAGTTTGATTTTGCTTCAGAAGTTTAGATCTATCACTGCATCAGTGTCATAAATTATCAATTATCTCCAAGTTCCGATACAGTTTTACATACTGTTAGTGTTACCACGGTTAACAGTCCGTTTCTGCATGCATGGGCCTGGCAATGTACAATTTTTTTTTTTTTTTTTTAAATGAATATCTTTCAAACCCTGCTCTGCAGTTGCAGTACCATCACTCTGGAAACAATATCCGACCTAGGCCACACATAGCAGCATTAGTGTACTTTTTTGTATTAATTACCTCTATTGATTCTCAACATTTTAAACAACACTGTACAAAACTCAACTGAGATCACTCAAAATAAATTGGTACTTTAGTGACAATTGATGACACCTATAGCAGTAAAATAGTCTTTTCAACTAACCGATGTTAGAAAAAATTCTTTGAAAAATCAAATCGTGAGTCTACTAGCTGTCAAACTTGCCGATCATATCAGCCACTTCGTACTCATTGTGTTCACGAGTGTGTAATTGTGTGCAATCGATTGCCCTCTCAGCACGGGGTCCAGACAACTCGCCACAAAGACAGCCCGCCCCAAGACAACCCACCACAATACCCTGGACATCTCGCCACAATACCCTGGACAACTCGCCACAGGCGAGTTGTCCAGGGTGGGGTGCCTTTTCGGACAACTCGCCACACTTTTTTCCCCTCATGATTTTTAGATCTAAAATGATATGAAATTGTCATTTTTCATGATTTTCTATAAACACAGTCATTACAAAGAATAAAGAATAAAGCTGATTTCCCTTGCAACAATAATATACTTTTGACAAACCAAAGGGCGTACGATCGCCAGATCATTGGGATAACTTCTCGGTATTTAGATAGAGGTCTATAACAGCTGCATTTTTTTCTGTCCCAGAAATTTTTTAATGGTAGGATACTGGAAGCACTGGCGTACTGATAAGGGGGGGGGGGGGGGGGGGGGGGGGGGGGGGGGGGTGGGCAGTTGACCCGCGAAATAAAATTGGAATGTGGTTTATTTCTAGATTTTCTGGGTTAGTTTCGTCAGAGGCGGCATTCTTCGTTGGGGGGGGGGGGGGGGGGGGGGGTTGTGGCGAGTTGTCCAGGGTATTGTGGCGGGTTGTCTTGGGGCGGGTTGTCTTTGTGGCGAGTTGTCTGGTAATCTCTCAGCACGTATGCAGCGCTATAGAGGTCAATACGCATTAGCATTGTCTACTACTATGCTTTACTTGAGTGACCTTGGCTAGGCCCTAGCTTAATTAATAATTCATGTTGTTGCAAGCATTGAAAAAAATATTAACAAATAAAATGTCTGCCAATGCAATAATCACTGGAGCCATAGAGCCTACGACTAAATCATCTTCAATACAATACACCAGTTTACGGTTGTATCAGTGCGCATGCGCAGACAGTTGACCTCGGATCATTGGCTATGAAACAAAGCCAGTGACCCGAGGTCAGTGGTATTTATGCGTAAATTAAGATTGCGCCCATGCAAATGATGATGTGCGCGCACAACGCAGCGCGTAGGCAGTATGTCATCATAATTTGCATGGGCGCAATCTTAATTTACGCATAAATACATGACCTCTAGGCCATTGGCTTTGATTAAAATGGCGCACACAACCGTAAACTGGTGTATTCATACAATCATGCATTATTCTATATAGCCTATATCCTACATGTACTACTCTGCAGCTGCATGCAGCTAGTGCACTAGAATGCTACTACTAGTAATATTCTGCTAGCCGCTGCTACCTATTAGTTAGTATTAGTTCTACATCGACTCTGTCAGTCTTTGTTGACTCAGTTTGAGAAATTGAGTGTGCTAGTACGTAGGCCTACTAATAAAAGTAGGCCTAGATCTATCATCTAGATCAATTCTCGCTACCCTAAATAGGTACGAAAATCTCGAAATTCGCGAGACGAGGTAATTTTCACTCTCTCGGGTCGTCACTACAACTTCCGGTATAGAGTCCCATCCCAAGTCACGGCCTTCATCCACCCCCATTTTTCAGGGTTCTTACGCTTGGAATCATGAGCCCAGCACTGTGCAGCCTCACAAAAGAAAACCATCGTCACTGATGTCAAAAGACGCAAAAAACAACGAATGAAATGTTCAAATAAACGTTGAAATATTTGCGAAAAAAAAACAAGACCGAGCAGACGACATATTCGGTGCATACGCTATCGCGCCTAGTAATATAGCGCCTGCACAGGAAGCTGTAATGTCGAAAAGCTATCCCATAATGCAATGCGCGTTTTCAGGATTTTCCCCGGATCTCGGCAGAATCGCTATTTGGGGTAGCGAGAATTACATTACTCAATAGATATTACAACATGGAAATGAATGTATGGGAAAATGCATTGAGTGCATCTAGACTCTAGACCATTAATTGCATAGTCTACCGGGTAATTTTTCCGCTGTGCAATTACTTTTATCCCTATCTTGTCAAACATAAAATACAAATAGATCTAGAGCATAATATGAAGTTAAACCTACCATTTTCACAGAAATCATCGTAAAAACGTCTCGTCATAATAATCGTCTTCAATCAAGCTAGGGCTGGTTTTGTTTACCAGGAGAGTACACGATAGAGTACACGATAGAGTACACGATAAGATATACGATATCGTGAATTTTATCGTGAACTTTATCGTGAAAAGTTCACGATTTAGTCTATTCGCGATGTCCCTGCAGGGCCACCATATATACCGTACTTGGTATCATTCGAAAGGGCACTTCAGTGCGGTCAGTTTGAAACCATTGTCATCTGCGCGAAACGTACTGCACGCATCAAACGCGCTATTACGTAAAGCATAGTAAATTCATCATTTTGGGCGATAACTTGGCGAAGAGGGCATTACAATTTACTAAACTTAGCAGACAGTTGTCACGTATATGGATACATGTGTCTGCCAAGTTTCATTGATGTAGGTATAAAGATCGCCGGTTTAGAGCAAGTTGAAGTTATTTCTCAATTTTCTTGAAAATGGCGAATTTGGAGGGCAATTTTCTCAAATTTGGTCAGTGATATGGTATATAATTTTGTATATGGCTGGAAAGGGCATATCTTCAAGTATCTAAATCCAAAAAAGGGTACGGGTTTGCCAAGCCATTATGGAGATACGGCCACAGAGAGAAAGCCAATTCCCAGAACTTTAGAGGACGCTATTTATGTTGTGCAAAGCCATTGGAGCGTGAAATTTGGCATGGCTATGTGCAATTATGAGATAAATATACTGTGAGATTTAAATACAAAACGGAATTTATATGAGAAAGTTATGGCAGTTTTATATTATTTAGGGGTCAATTTTTCAAGAATTTGAGAGATTTTTGACTGAGACGGTTTCAGATTTGAATTTTGAGTATGAAGATGGCATTTTGAAGGGCAGGTTATACGTCGCAGGTTAAAGAACATCTCTTAGACTATCTAGAAGAATTTGTTAGAAGTTTGTAGGATCTAGGATAGTGGAGATAGGAAGGAAGATAGAAAGGCCTTAAAATGGACCAGAAACGGACAAAATGGCGCCTGGACGTTTATGCATGAGTGATTTCAGAAAACGAAAAAGTAGATGTCCTAGATTGGTTTTCAGAGATTACGCCTACGAAGTTTGAAAGGAATTGAGCAAGAGAAAAGGACCTAGATAGGAATAACAAGCACTACGTGCAAAGCGAATGGGATTCCGGACGACAAGAAGAAGAACCAAGAATATTAATAATGTGAACGAAAACAAGGCAATGACGAAGGTCGTCATTGCAAAAAAGGAAGAGGGGATGCACATCAAGATTCACAAATGAACGTGGTAGTTGGATTTCAATTTGTTATATAAATATAACAAATAAGATGCAAATTTGAATATTGAAGAGAATAAATGTACATATTTGAAATAATTACTGTAAACATTAAAAACAAATACGATTAAAAATATTTTAAAATGTGCGATGCGATGCTTGTGTATCGCATTGTTCATTGTGTGCCTTCAGATGGTTAACAGCACATACATGTAGGCTATATGCTTTAGTTTTGATCTACGGTATGTGATCTTATGAATCTTCACTACCAACATTCTGAAGCTTACAAACTTAGTTGTAATGAAAGTCGAATCTTAAAATGGGGATTTGGAAAAAGAGCGACATTAGGACAGAAGCAATATCAACACATTCTGGCTTTGCAATAAGCATTGTCTTGTCCTTTAGGACGATACGAAGTTTGCATAGTCCCATATACATCTTTCTGTGTACGGTGCTTGTTACTTTATAACCAAGGCTTGGCCTAATTTCTGGTCATTTTGATGATTCCAGAACCTTGTAATACACACCAATGCGTATATGTTACATGATCAACATTAAAATACATACATAAAATATGTATTTTGCGCCCCCTAAGTTTCAGAATAATTTGCGGCCCCTCAATAAAATGTAAATTTCATCACCCTTAGTTTCAGATCAATTTTGCGCCCCCTCAATAAAAGATCAAATTTGCGCCCCTCATTTAAATATAAACTTTCTGCCCCCTAAGGTTCAGATCAATTTTGCGCCCCCTCAAAAAGATATAGCTTACATTTCTGCCCCATAAGTTTCAGATCAATTTTGCAACCCCTCAATTAATCAGCACTGTCATTTTGCTGTTCTTGGTTCCCAGTTCAATATTTTTTCTTATATATTTCGCTCTCAATCCCTCACCATCACTATAATACAGCGCATAAAATGTGAACGCAACGTAGCCATAGATCAATTTTGCGCCCCCTCAAAAAGATGTAGCTTACATTTCTGCCCAATATGTTTCAGATCAATTTTGCGCCTCCCTTAGTTTCAGATCAATTTTGCGCCCCCCTCAGTTTCGGATCAATTCTGCACCCCCTCGATGAAAGTTCAATTTTGCGCCCCCTTTTTAGTTTAAGATAGATCTTGCGCCCCCCTCAGATTAAGAAAAATGTTGCGCCCCCTCAATCGAAATTAAAAAATTCCTACCAATTATAATTTGGACATGGATTGAGTAATCAGTTGATTGAGTAAAACAAGCCGGGAAAAAAATCAAGGCATGCCATTAATGGCTTGGGACCCATGCCCCCGATTTTTGACGTCAATTACTCTTGATATTTACAGAAGATTCATGAAACATTGAACATCAGACAAATCTAACAAATTTTTAAAAAATGTGGGTGATTCAAGTCAGGTGGCCTTAATCCGCATCTGATTGATAGAATCTGGCAAGCCGGACAAAAGCGATGAAACTAGCGTTGAGTCGCCGAGCGCGCGACTACGTAGTAAAAAGCTACTAGTATATGACAACAGATGTTTCATTGTTGAGCTCGCCGTTGACATGTTTGTTGTTAGGCCAAATAACAAAAATAACGTGTTTCTCTTCCGGACTTTAACCCCAAAAAAAGGAGGAGGCAGAGCATTACTTTTTAGTATTTTGCATTTTTTTCCAAGATGGCTGCCAATGCTAATTATAGCTGGCCAATCCCATTTATTCACAGATATTGTACTATGTGAGTATACTGATGCAATGTTAAACTTCAAATAAAATATAATTTGTTCAATAGATTAAAACTTGCTCTTCAACCTCCACCTATTCGTTTTCGGGTGTATTTTCTGCGACCCTTTGCGCACTGAGACGAATGGCAGCAGCGGGCAAAGTCGCCCCGGAATTCAAACAAAAGTCCCCCCCCCCCCAAAAAAAAAAGAGCCAAAATTCGATCATGGGGGCGACTTTAAAAAAGGGAATGGTCCAAAGTAAAAGGAAATAGCCCCCAACAGTACACAGGTTTTAGAAATACCATAGACGGCTTGGAAGTCCCCCTACCCTATCAACCATCCCTAGATTCCCGCCCATGGTTGGGTCGCAAAGTGGACGGACCATCAACTTATCTCTGATAAGTATAACAAAATTTGACCCCCAAACAATAATACAGCTGCTATTCCAGTTTTTAAACATCATGACAAGAATTTCGCAAGGTTTCCACATTTATGTGGCAGTCAAAAATAGGCTGCTGGAATTAAAAACGAGGGACACATTTGTTTAGATCGAATTTGATCATCATGGTGAAGCCAGGATTATTTTACTATTATAGCAGACAACAAATCGATCGATGGACAACACGAATCCGAAAAATACTCTAACTCTGAAGCAAACAACAAAGACAAAATGTAGAAGAAAAAAATGGGACAGTTATTTGATTCAGTATATAAGGGGTGTAATAACAGCATGCATTAGGAAGGTTGCTAATTAGCCTTTATTAACTTGGAACTCCACCCCCCCCCCCCCCCCTTCCCCATTCGTTTGCCATTAAATTACGAATAGTTCATTTAATGATTAATTTGTTACAACCAAAAATAGACGATACTGAATTAAAGACTACGTCATTTGTCCTCGAACCAAATAAGCCCTAGCCTCTTGTCGATGCCCTCGCGCTGTTGGAGTCTCTAAATTCTGACGAGCGAAGCGAGTCAGAGAAACCGAGGCGCTTGCGCTGAGGGCCTCTTGACAAGTGATCTGAATTATATATTCATGAGACCCGATTTCATACTGAATTATGCATGTCTAGACCGCAGCGATTTTGTGTGTGTACGTGTGTGTTCGGGATTGCCCAACTAGGCTAGTCTGCAAGCACAGACCCTAATTTGACACTTTATCAAAAAAATCATTGTGCCTTGAAAAAAGCCTAGCCGAGCTATCTACTGGTACCTACTGGTTGTACCAATATAGGTCAGGAGCAGCTATAGTACGTGGCATATGGTAGTCTTATAGTGCACACTCTCTTTTACGACTGACCAGGGTTTGTGCTTGCAGACTACAACTAGGCGGCCAGTCTCGCTCTCACGGAGGGAATTCGCACAGAGCGGTAGATATTACGTCATAGTAGCTCTCTCTGATTGGATGACTTTCACCGAACTCTGCTGGGTCGGAATATTCGCCAAACAAAGTAAAACATAAGAAATTCAGATCACTTGTCAAGAGGCCCTCAGCGCAAGCGCCTCGGTTTCTCTGACTCGCTTCGCTCGTCAGAATTTAGAGACTCCAACAGCGCGAGGGCATCGACAAGAGGCTAAATAAGCCCGGGAAGCGTTATTTTTTTTCTGCGGCACAGATTGGGGTTAGGTGCGTGTTGAGCCTATGGGAAAGTTTAGGGTTAGGGTTAGGGTAAGGAATAAATCAAGACCTCTTTTTTTTTTTAAGCCCCAATCTGTGCTGCAGAAAAAAATGACGCGCCCGGGAAACCTCGGTCTTTAGATACAAAAAAGAAGATTACGCAAATTGGGGTATGGCTTAATGGCGCTGGCACTCGGTTGAATGGTGTAGATTTGTTTGAGACTATTATAACCTTTACATGGTTTCATTAATGCCATATATCTCGGATCAAATCATAGTGAATTGTATTATCGAACAACTTACCAGTATTAAATTTTCATTTCCTAAATAAACATGAAAAACCTCTCTTTAGATACAAAGAACGTATGACTTAATTTGGGGCATGGCTTGTGCTGGCACTCAGTTTAATGGTGTAGGTTTGTCTGAGACTGTATAGCCTTTACTAGGGGCGGCGATCCCGGGGGAAGGGGGGCACATCCCCCTCTTAATTTGTTAGGGGGGATTGTCCCCCCCCCCCCCCGAAATATGCAAAATTGCACACACAAAAATCTATAGCAAATACTGACTTAAAGTGACTCGGTAACATTGTTGAAGGTTGATGAAAAAATTGCTTAATTTTTGTATAAAATGTTACCTACTATATTACCTCTACTGAACTAACCCTCTGACAAGCAAAAAATCCTGAAAAAATTCTCAAACCACATAGATATCTATGGTTTTCTTTGAAGGCGTCGATGTACGACACCCTCTAAAAGTGATTTACAGTAAATTCTCCCAACCATTTTTGAATTTTCCCAACCGTTTTTCCATGAAAAAAAGACATAAAACGGGCTATAAAAAATCTGTCAACACTTAAATGTCCGGAATGGAATGTAGAGCCATTGTATTGCTTTGTGACTATTTAAATTCACCTAAAATGTAATTAAATTGTAATAATATAGTTGGGAGAATTAAGGAATCGATCAGATCAGTTTTCCCAATTTGTACCATGAGTAATGGTCCGTTTTTACTCAAATTTTCAGATTATCTTTAATTGTAACAATGTTACCAAGTCTCTTCAAGACTGCAACACATTTTAGGCTCCGGAGGGCCCAAGAGTGCAGCGTTTAGACTTTAAACAATTCAAAAAAATTCTCGCTCGCTCGCTCGCTCTCCTCCCTCACATTACATCCTTCACAATTTATAACTAAATATTGTAGAAAATCTGTATTCTGTTGGTATCACGTAAGCACATTTTACAATGTATGTTTACAAGATTAACAGTTATAGAAATAGATCAGTGCTACAAAAATGAATATTCCGCTTGCTCTTTTGAGTAAGGAGTCACTACAACATAGTCTATATATTTGCCGGGCTGATATTTGCCATTTCAACTCTCATAGCGATATCAATATACACGTTTACGACGGAGGCCTAGAGTGGGATATAGAAATCCCGTCCATGCCAAAGCTCCCTACTTACCAATACTTACCTACTAAACGGATATTTACAACCCTTAGGGACTGCACACTAGTTACCGGCAAAGTAAAAGTGAAGTATGAAAAAAGTATATTGCTTGGTTTATACTATAGTTTTGCTAAGGAATGTATTTTTTTAATACAAAAAAAAAATCAAAAACCTTTGAGGGGTTAGTCCCTGCCGTCACCTTCGCCCTACTTATTCACTATGCTCCCTCGTCCCTCGCACTGGTGTACTCATGATGGGCTTAGCGCAGTTGCCTTTGAACAACACAGTTTTGAGTACAACATTGGGGTGGGGCGGATCTGCATTTGAAGTGAGGAAACATGACGGTATCAATAGGCAATTATGCTTTACAAACTTCACAATTTGTGGGCCCGGATTAAGGGCTATTTTTTTGCCACACGCGACATAGACCTGCACTCTTATTAACCACTGTTCAAAATGAAAATTGGTATAGTAGTGGATTTTGGTACAAAGTTTGAAATCCTCTTCTCGAGGGAAGTTAAAATAATGAAAAAACTAAAACGAGTTCTACCATCTAATCCAAATTCAGAAATTGTGTACAATATATGGCTGTCAACTATTGGAATTTCAGCAACATACATGTAATATTCGGTAGGTAGGTAGGAAGGAACATTGAACTGATAGGTGCCCCTGGGTGTAATTCTTTTCTATAATTCATTTTTGTGAGAGTTCTTTGGTATGAGGCCACGAAAGAATTAACTATCAATGCAAATAATCACTATGTTATTACAAAACTAGCTAGATTAGGGAGTGAATGCCGCTCCGAGGACCGTATTGCTTTTTTATATTCTTTGTTTGTACTTGGCTTCATAGAGTAATTCGTCTTTTAAATAGTGATTCTCTTCATTCCGGCTCGAGCAACGTACATGTACCAAAGAGATGCTTTCTCTATGACATGTACTAATGCTTACGAACGTACTCGTGTACTAGTACCACTGACCTCTACATACCTAGAACCCCCGAGCTTGCGGGGGCTCCGCCCCCTGGACTCCAAAAGGGGTAGAGGTCAGTGACTAGTACATGTGGATATGACACACTGCGCATGACGTGCGTCTGTGACGTAGGGTATAATCCACCAAAGCTCGTGCCAATACAAAGCTCGTGCGACCGCACAAAATGCTTGTTCGAAACGGCGCGGTTCGCAATCAGCTGCAATATTATGTCCGTGCCTCTACACTATAATGAATAGCTTGTTGCGATAGAGTCACCATTAGATGTCACCGTTAAATCTGCCTTTTTCGGATAACAATAATCTACTTGATTCCAACCAGGAACAACGCACGTATACAAGTCAGGTCTTATTTCCCAGTGTTACGAAATGGTACCATGGACAGAACTAGCTCTCCTCGTGTTATCTTCCATTGCAATAACAGGTATTTGATATTCATTGTTAGCTTTCTTTTCTAGGCTAACCGGCTGCAAAAAATGTGTCTATATTCGTATTTTAAATATAAATGTGTCTTTTCGCCTTTTTGTTCGTTGTGTGCATTTCTTTGTCTCTTGCCTGCCTCATCCCTTTGCTATTATAAGTGGCAGTCAAATATAATGCTCAGTTTATGAGTTGGTAACCACTACCACACAGTAAGCACACCTTGTTTATTCGAAACATTTTATCATAATTCACGATTTATGAGAGGTGTTTTCTTTTATTTGTACACTCCTAAATCCGAGGGGCGTCAAAAAAGCGGCCCTTTTGACGAAAAAAAGTATTCCATAAATAACGTTTTAACCCTAATAAGGCCGGGGACCATTATGCCCCCCCCCCCCTCCTCCACGATTTTTCTGATTGTTCTGGAACGCATATGGATGGCGCCCCGCCGTTCGCTGACTTTTTTTTTTCGAGTCTTGTGCATCTTTAAAAAAACAAATCGGACCTACAGTTACAAGGTCACGTGATCCTTTGTCTTTGCATGTCAGCCCGAAAATCGTTCATTGTTGTGATTTGTGTACAAAACATATGGAAATGTCATTTTTCCTAAAAATATATCAAACATTGGTTATTGGGTCTTGTTTAAAGTTTAGGTGGTTGATTTGGGGGTCAAAACAGTTGAATTGTAGTATTAAAAAAAATGAAATAAAACAACAAAAACAATAAAATACATAAATAAAAAAAAAAGAAATATATAAGAAATTATCAAAACAATAAATAACATAAGGAATAAGCTGGCTCTTTAGAATTTTTTTGTCGTATTATTATTCCAATTGGTCTTATTAATATATATGGTGAAAAAGAATGCTTAAAGATGAAGTTGAGTTCTGGTCATGCGATTGCATTGTAAAAGAAACGGTGTGGAATCGACCAGAAAAGGTTGATCATCTAGCATATAATAATTTGTGTGTATTGCAAGGTTCTGGAATCATCAAAATGATAAGAAATTTGGCCAAGTCTTGGTAAATTTACAAACACTGTACACAGAAAGATGTATATGGGACTACACGAACACGTGGCGTAAAAATCCTACCCTGGATTTTTACGATGTTACATGCCATATTTAGATTATGAAGGCATTTGAAGAGCCATGCTTTTCAGGGAACATTTCTTATCTGATGTTCTTCCACACTTGCATAATAAGAATGATAACGCTCACAAATTATTGTTCACCTCTTCCCAGAACTCAACCTTCTCTTTAAATATGAATAATATATGATTTATGGGTAAAAATGTGATGTATGACCTTTTTTGCATAAATTACCATAAATATGCAAATGAGTGAATTTTTCAAAAAAATGAAATTATCATATTATTCTATACACTTCACTTGACATGCATGCAAATTTTCGCGGTGATCGGCCGTTTTAACGGCCGAGATCTCAAGGGGGGCCATAATGCCCCCCCCCCCCCGGCCGTACTAAGACCTCAAATAGCCCGGCCGTTTTAGGGTTAAGGAAACCTTGAATCACCATGTTTGAATTCATATGAAAGATAATTAAAATATCTACATTTGGATACCAATTTAAACGGAATTGATATCAATTGACATCTTAATTTTATGTCAAACACATATTTATTGTGATTTTTATCAAACATCGTTATTTTCCATATATCAAAATCGGAGAGGTGTCTTTTTCCTAACTTTTCGTGAATCAGTCTATTAAAAAGGACATCCTGTGCAAAAGAGAGGCTTATATATCTTTTCAGTGAAAATTTATAGCAACCCAAAGTTATTAATCCGATTTCCACAAAAACACATTTTTGCCCGCATATGTATTAACTGTAAGCATATACGTGTATTGTGGACCTGTTTGGTGTTTACATCGACTTGTAATGATAACTTTAAAGTAAAACCTCTCTTCATCATGGATTTGGTGTAAAATGATGGATAATTAAAATACTTTAATTCGATCTCGATTTCATTGAGTTAGTGTGTGAAATATAAATGTTGAACCGAAAAGGTGCTTTTCTATATATATATTTTGTCCATCTAAGTTTAGCCAGTATCTCGATATATTATTACCTGGATGACAGTGATTGGAAATTTAGTAGTGCAAACAATGTGCAGAAGATTTCAAAGGATTAGGAGTGATTACAATTGGTGAGTACTTCTTTTGTACTTTGTGATGTTTCAGGAAAAATGGGAATTGGCAGTTGCCTTCTCCCTCTCCCCCTCCCCCACACACACACTATCAACTATTCTTGGATTCCCCCTCCATATGACTGCTTGGTAAACTCTTGTCATGGTAAAGTCAAACATTTCAAAATGATCAAAGAAAGGTAACTTTAATAAATCTTGCTTGTGATCTACCTGGAATTATATAGACAGCCCACAAACCAACAATGTAGGTCTCTTGAAGCCTCAGAACAAATTGTTTGATTAATGAATATACATAATATACAAGAAGCAATGTGTTTATAGATTTTTTAAATAAGAAATAGTTTATTTAAATAGTGAAAAGGGTCTCACTATTTAATGTGATAACTATTATATATGTATATTATTCCATTAATGCATCTGACTGGTTGCAGGGGACATCAATCCAAGGCGCATAATAGGGGTGCCAATATTGCTCAAATTAATTTTCAAAACTAAATCCCAGTACTCCTATTGCCTTTGTAAAGAATTTAAATATCAACTTGTTCACACCCACAATTGTTGGATTTGTATTTCGTCTTGCAAACTCAGCATGTCATCTCAAAAGACAACAAATGCAAACTGGCTATTTGCAAACCCAGTTGGGGCATTGCCAAGGGCACTCGTATTCAAAAAGGTTCATTTCTCTGAGGGAAAATAGTTATGAACACGCGAACGTCTTATACCATTGTGTTCATTACTCTCAAAGTGAATGAAGATTAATAACAAAATAAGTGTATGGCTCCGAAGGGGCGGGCCTGGGGAATGAATTTCCCATTTTCATTTCTGATTTTGTTTTTCCCTCACGGGAATCACTCAGGCCTTCTTGTGGTTTTATAATGAGGGGTTCCCAGACCAGTGTTTTACCCCTATATTTTTGTATAAATTTATTGTCATTTAGTATTGACCCAAAACCCAGTTAATTATAAAGTACCCTCATATTTATACCCTGACAAGATGCCCAGTTTGAGATGTACTAAAAAGCCAAGTTTAAATCTTTATAATCCTTTCCAATAGAAAGACAACGTGCATTCATAATCCACTTCCCAGGAAAGACCACCTCTGTTATGTTTGAGCCCATACATAAAACAATCAAGTAGTTCATTGTTTTGGCGGCTCTCATTCATGTCTTTGTCCCTTTGACACAATGTAACCTACCCTTATATAACTTTTATCCTTCTGTATTAATATTACATGTTCTGTCTTTCTAAAGAAGAGTGGAGTTTTGATCACTATTAGATCAAGACCCTCTTTCTAGCTAGCTACCCCTTCATCTAGCGTTTTACATGTGAGGAAGTTCATAATGATGGGACTGATTTGATTCTTCAAAGTGTGGATGTAATAAATACTATGATATGCAAAGGCAGCGCTCCCGGGGAGCAGGGGGCATAGTGCTCCCCCCCCCCCACCTTTCAAGTACCCCAAAAGTGCCCCTTTTTACATAGGAAATGTGCCCCTTTAACCATGTAAGAGGTGCCCCTTTTTAAATAGCAAAAGTGCCCCTTTTATTTTGACAAGCACCCCTTTTCACTTTTGATAAGCGCCTCATTCACCTCTTATAACCCTATTCAAATCAAAGAGGTGCCCCTTTTGCTTTGACAAGTTCCCCTCTTCTTTTTTAAGAAGTGCCCCTTCCCCTTTTAATAACTACTCCTTTTTAACTCGGATAATTTTTTAGCTTTCCCTTTATTATTAGTGCTCCTTTTTTATTCTCATAAGTGCCTCGTTTCACATATGGTCAGTGTCCCTTTTCAGATGCGATAAGTGCCCCTTTTCCTTTCTAATAAGGAACCTATCACTTTTTTAGAAAAGCCCCTTTTCAGTTCTAATAAATGCCCCTATCAAAATCTGATGGGTGCCTCTTTTCCGTCGACAAATGCCCATTTCCCATTCTCATAAATGCCCTTTTCATTCCTGGTGAGTGCCCCATTTTCACCTCCGATAATTAGCCTTGTACTTTGACATGTGCTCCTTTTCTTTTCTAAAAGTGTCTTATCCCTTTCGATAAGTGTCCCCCTTTCATCTCATCATTAAACGTGCCCTTAATTTCAAGCAACTAAGAGCAATTTCCCCCAAGTTCGCTCGCTAGCTCGCTGGCGATTAAAGATGCTATAACTATGTTGCTTATCAAAGGTCTTTTCAGACTTCCGATATGATAATGTGCTTATAATCCCATCAGGTTTGGGCTTTTTCCTCTTTATAAGATGTAGTTTTTCGCACTTCGACCTCACAAATTTTACAATTTTTCGAGTCCTCGCTCGCTAATGAATTTTCAGACTATCACACCCAACTGCAAAGTGTGATGCTTAAGCAAATTGTTATATGATATATAAAGAGAAACAAATATATTGAAATCATCCCTTTCAAGGTGCCCTTTTTCCAGAAATTGTCCTTTTTTGTTGGAGCCCCCCCCCCCCCCCCCACTTTGGAAGTCGCTCTGCCGCCTCTGCTGATATGACTCAGTAGTTGCAAGCTTCTCCTTTCTGTTTCATTTGATGTACCTCTCCTACTGCCAATATTCAAATACCACGATCCCAACACGACATTATTTCCTTATTAACCTTGGATTATAAAAATGGCTTAACTCACCTTCCTTTCTAAATTTGGACGATCTCTGATCACACTAGCACAACCTCACTATCAAAATGACTCTATTATATCTTTGGATGTCATTTCAATGAGATAACATTTAATACGAAAAAAGATTTATGCCATCAACTATGTATAAAGCTACTTTAAACTATTACAGCTTTGTCGAAATATCGAATAACTAGATAACAACATGATAGTCCGGCAGCCATCTCGATATACCTTGTTTTAGGGTCTATATTTTTTATTTTTTATTTGGATTATAGTTCCTTTAATACACCATCAATTTGAAGAATTCGATTGCTGACACTCTGTCAGCATTGAGCAACTTGAGATATGTAACGTCACACAAAAAATGTCCGCCCAAATCCACTTGTTAACCAAAATTAATGATATAAACAGTGTTTACAGTATTTTTCTACATTTAATGTCAGTCAAATATCTCATCTTTTTCTAGGATCTCACTAAATAAATATTGCGATGTTGTATGATCACAAATGACATGTAAATTTGCATAATTCGGATTGGCGCCCTATATAGACATGTTAACTTGAATAGTTCAAAATGGCGAAATGCCAATTTCTAACATGAAATTATCATATGTCATGAGTCAGATGCACTGGATACAGTGAGTAAAAATTGTGTTGCACATTTATTTTTATTTTGTAATTGAATACTCGAAGAAAACCCGCTTTAATGTCATGCTCTCTGTTCCATAGATTATGAGGTGGCATATAGTAAAATATTTGTATATTGAGGTAATAGATTCTTTTATATGAACCTAGAAATTACGTACTACCAATACTTATAGAGGACTATATCCGTTTATAAGTTTGCTTCAAAATCTTGAAATTTGTTTAAAGGCCCTTTAAAGTGTTGGGAACCCACACAATTTTCCTTGCGGAAGAGGGTGTCATTTAACACTTAATTCTGCAAAAATGTTCAAAACAAATGTGTTCGAAGAGAGGTAGTGACTGTAAGGCGTGCTTGAAAGGTGCTTCCACACACATGTTTGCAGATGAGCCCTCTAAACATTTTCTACAAACGATTCAGTAGTTCGAGGTACTCAGGCAAGGTTTGGGGTATATGTAGGCCTAGTCTTCCTACCCTTGATAGCCACACGTTGATACAGGCCTCTGACATTGAGCTGTCTGTTGACTGTTCATAACATGAAGCAAAAAATTGAGTACATTGCATAATTACATATGACCATGCTACATCGATATTGCCAACTGAGTCCAAAGGGAGTTGAATCTTCTGCTTCTTCACTTTCAGCATTGTACCCTTTCCAATGCCACAGCATGCCCCAACATGCAATGTCACATCCCGTCAACGCATGTCCTGCCAACATCGATGGAATGATATCTCCTAACTTGTCTACAGGGGCAGGAATTTAAATAACAGTTCGCTCTTTGATTGGCGACTCCATGGTCATTGGCGTTTTATAAGTCCGTCATGTAGTTAATAGGCAGTTTTCGCAACCGGCGACAGGGCCTAGCTTCTACAACGCTAATCTTACCGGGGGGTTGCGCTCAGAAAAAAAAAATCCGCGTAGCGTCCAAACCTACGACGGTATTCAGCCTGATTAGCGTTGGGTGTCGAACTAGTACGGAGTGGCGAGCTCATTTAAATACCCAGTAGTCAGCACTTGCGTCGCCGTGCGAAAAGTCCCTAATGATGCAAAAGTAGTACGTACACGTCTGTATCATCCACCGGGACCCTAACATATCTCTTCTCATATTAGCAGCAATTCGAATCGCTCGCTGTACTATAATGTTGCCTGCTTTTTCATATGCTGTGGACAGATTTTTCTTTGGCATGACATCACTGCCTGGTATCACTTCAATAGGAATCTCATTTTGACCGGTAATGACCAGCTTGTGATTTTGCTTATTTCTGAACACCTCATCATTCTCCAGACTCGCGCATATATGGTGTCGATCAACTGTAGTTTAAGATAGTGAAGTCAACAACACTACACTCTAAAAATAGAGTGCAAAATTTTGCTGTGCAAAATCGCTGTTTAAAAAAGTTGGGTAAAGTATTACCCAACCATGTGCCAAACACCAAGTTCCTTCGAAATGTCATTACACTTGCCATAGTGTCATATCAACATTCGACTGTGCGCATTTCTGGGGTAAGAAAGTAACGATGCAGATTAATATTTGAACCACGCGTTGGGTAAACACAAGTTTTGACACCTAAACGTTGGTATTATGACACAACTGTTGTTAAAAACTATGATTGAAGCGCTGGTCGGTCGTTCCGAATCAGCTGTTCGTCGAATTAATCGTGTTCAAGATCGACAGAAGATGGACGACTTTGTTCGAAATAGACTACGATCATGCACTTGTGTCTTTCCGCAGCATTTATTTGCATGAATGCGTGTAAATCTTCTCAATATGGACATGAAATTCCTCATAATTCTGGACAATACATTATTCGTATGGAGAATGTCATCCGTGATGCAGTCACCTACTGCGAGCACGCCAAGCGAAAGACTGTCTAGCCACGAGAGAGAGAGAGGTCTGCTACTTATACACTACACTACATATAACATGTACCTTTCCAGCCAACTCCTCGGACAAATTTTCGTTTTTACCCAAGTCTTTGTAAAAATAAAAAATCATTCAATAAGGTTGGGTTAAAATTTTACCCAACTTGTGGGTAAAAAATTAAACAAGAAAAAAGTAAACGAGTACCCAGGATGAGTTGGGTAAGAATTACCCAATGTTGTGTCAAAAAGGGAACATGGTTATCGTTAGGTAACATTTTACCTTTTACATTGGGTCAAATATATTGCACATCAGTTGGGTAAAACATTAAACATTTGCTGGGTAAATTTTTACCCAACCACCCCTGTGTCAAATTTTACCCAACAAACATGCATGTTCCCTTTTTACCCTCGTAAAGTGTAAAATTTTACCCAATATTGGGTATCTTTTTTTTAGAGTGTAGAGACATGTTTAAAAACCTAAATGTCTTGGAGGATGAAAATCGGAAAATTGTATCAAGAGAGGATGAAGATATAAAGGTAAGTGGAAGGAGTAAAAAAAAAGTTAGTACTCATGAAGGAGTAAAGATCGAGGACGAGTCCATGCTTGAGCCTGACATCTTATAAAATGGAGTGAAGGAAGCAATACATCATCTGAGACCTGGGAAAGCACCTGGTATCGAAACATCCCTGCGAAGCTTTTCAAAGAAAGCGGAGAGGAAGGCGTAAAGACCATGCATAAGCTGTGTAAGAACATATGGAGACAGAGAGTATATATGGCCACAAGACTGGAAAAGAGCTGTTTTTCTCCCACTCCCGAAAAAAGGTGTTACACGTGAATGTGCCAATCATTTCTCTTATTACGCATGCCAGTAAGATTCTTCTTCACTTAATTGCTTAAATAATTAGAAACCACCTAGAATAGTTATTACTACTAGAACAAGCAGGGTTCAGAAAAGGAAGAGGGAAAAGAAACCAAATTGGAAATTTTAGAAATTTGACGGAGAAAAGCAGAGAATTCCAACAACCTCTTTACCTAACTTTATTGATCATTCCAAAGCTTTTTACTGTGTATACGATATAAACGCCTATGGAAGGTTATGAGCGATATGGGCTTTCCAGCACATATTGTTCAACTAATACATTCGCTCTACCAAGACCAAGAAGCAAGAACAGAGAATGGTTCACTATTTTGTCAAGTTATCCGTCAAGGCTACATCCTATCACCGTACATTTTCAACATCTATGCTGAATTCATCGTGAGAAAGGCTTTTCATGGGTTTGATGGCCAAGTTTATGTTGGTGGACGAACAATTACCAACCTAAGATACGCCGACGACACTCATTGGCATACTGATTTATTTTTTTTTGATTTTCTTTTTGATTTTTTTTTTGTGGGGGGGGGCTTGGGGGCAGTTGACATCCAAATAAAATTTAAATTGTTATTTGTTTTCTCTTTCGATATCAGTAATTTACAAATGTTGCTGAAATGACATGATTTTCCGGGATTTCTTTCTCACTTTTTTGTAAATTATATTTTTGTATGCGTATGTTGGAAAATGACAGGGGAACGGCGAAGCTCAGGGGACTCGAGCCCCCCCCTCACTTTTATGACAAGGTATGTTAAAGAGAAATAGAAAGAAAGAAAGACATTAATAGTGACCTGAGGTGAAATAAGGTATCAAAATATGCTCATCTGACCGTAATTAAACGCCTTAAACCCCTGAGCTTCCGGGAGCTCCCCATTGACCCCCGCCGTGGTTTTGGCCCTGGACTCCACGCTAATTTGCACTCCACTCTGATCGTAAATACTTTAGTCCACCCCCCCCCCCCCACCCCCAATTTAAAAAAACGTTCACCGGGGCCAACATGTAACATGTATGAGGGGTGGTGATGCAGATTTTGTTTGGTTTTGGTTTTCAAAGTAGGATTTATATGGCTGCGAGACTTGGGCATCAGGAAAGGCAGACAGGGGAGCAATATCAGCCTTTGAAGTGTAGTGTTGGAGGAAGCTACTTGGGATATCAAGGAGAGATCACATCACTAATGAACACATAATGTCCATCATCGGAGATCAACCGGAGTACAAGCTACAATAGTTTGGTCACGCTAGCAGAAGATCAGGAGGCAACCTTACAAAATTATCATTCAAGGTACCTTTGAAGGAAGACTCAAGCTCGGATGGAGTGACGGTCTTAGGGAAATCACTAGCCACCCTCTAAATGCTAAATACAATCTACCAGATTGCAGGAGACAGATGCCGATCGAAGGTCTCATCACACGGGTCACAAAGGGTCAGCCATGATCTTTAGGACAACGAAGACGACAAACAGTGAGAGATAGTTTCTTGGAGGGTAGCAGGACTCAGTTGGAAGACTATCGACCCGTTATGACCTCTAGATACTCTGACCAAGCAAACATCAGATTTTAATCCACAGTAGAGCACAACCATCAATGAATGTACAAAGATGTTCCAGTATCTCATGCCTGGCTGACATTTCAACTTTTGTCAAAATGTCCTTGACATTGACATCTCTTGAACTTGCCTGCAGTCCTATTACTCTGGAGTAGATCAGCTTTTCATAGTCTTTCGTACCCCCAACATTAATTGACCTCTTCATGGCTGCCATAGTTTGAACTTTCTTGGCAATTGTGTTATATAATCACCAGGCAGGGGCGGATCCACGAAGCGATTTTTTTCCGGCCCGGCCCCCCCCCCCCCCCAGCCCCCCAAAACGATAAAAAAGTAGGGTAATAACGTAAAGTTAACCTTTATAAAACAAAAAACAAAAGCGCCTCCCCCCGCTAATTCGCCGGCCGGCTGAGACGGCACTAAATTTTGTATTAAGATTTGGCTACCCCCCCCCCCCCTTGACGCAGGCTGGATCCTCTGCAGGCGTGGATCCACGGGGGGGGGGGGGGGGGGGCTGACGGGTCAACAACAACAAAAGAATTTATACCAAAACAAAATCTCACGAATTAGGTCCAACAAAAACAAATAGTGGTCTCACCCCCTCCCCCCCCCCCCTCCCCGCTTATTCACCGGCTGACTGAGTCGGTGCAAAATATTTCCTGAAAAATTGGACCCCCAAAAAAGTGCCTCATACCCCCCCCCCCCCCCCCGCTTTTTCACCGACGGCTGAGTCGTAACTAATATTTTCTCACGGATTGGGCCCCCCCCCCCCCCCCCCTCTTCCCGCCGGCTGGATCCGCCAATGTCACCAGGTAATTTCTTTTGAAACTCATGCATCTGTCTTGTACCGATGTCAACTGTTTTATCCACATTCACTGACGTAGGAGCAATGCTGGTCTAAATAAAGCCTACCAATGGAACAATAATGTTTGCCGCAAAACCACTTCTCACCGATTTGAGAAAAACAAATCTTTCATAGGCCTTTTTGTTTCTTGATATATATAAATTTTGACCAAACAAGATGAAAGACGAATGCAGCACAACCCTAATTGTTGTATACAAAGCATTTTATATGATTTGAGCGTGACGTAGATTGAAGAAATTGGCATTTGGCTGGCACACATATTTAATGCAAATGATCATGTTTACAGAGGGCGTTATTTCAAAATATGCAAATTAGCTGGTCATCTATGGCCATGCACCATCGCATCACACTTTTTTAGTGATGGTCCTAGAGAGATGCAGACATTTGGCTGCCCAAAATTTTAGAAAAATCCTTATCATATATTTATTATGCATTGTTAGAGAAAAATCATTTACTTTAGCGGCCATTTTGTATGACGTCATATATCTTAAATTGCTCAAGGCTGACAGAGTGTCAGCAATCGGATTCTTGAAATAGAAGGCTTAGGCAATCAAAAACCATTGAGAGAAAAAAAATATAGCCCCTAAAACAAGGTTAGGCCAATAATCTGGATTTGGCTGCCGGACTATGACTAGAACTTCTAGACAGGCCTCTTTATTTGTCTACGTCATGTCTTTGACACAAAACTAATTTGATGTTGACAGAGGCGGACTGTCAGTGAAATTTGGTTATGCAAGTTTTTTGCGACCAGACCACCCATGTATAAGATGCATATATCAAGAGGCCCTCACACCACAAATCGACGGGACCTTGATCCGGCCAAAAATATAGAGCTGCTCTTTTGTGTACGCCTGCCGAAGTTTCACCGAATTATTGATTGCAGTGCAAAAGGAAACTTCAGTAAGATACCGATTTCTGGGCTAGCTTCCGTGCGAGCGCATGCAGGGCACCGTCGCGAGGGGTCACGCATACGCACTACTCACCAAATAAGTCGGTATGAGCATACTTAAACGGTTCTTATGCCTATTAACACATTCCATACATTATTTTGAAATAAACCTCAATTGTTTGTCAATACCATTTGCACTACTGGAAAACCCCATTAAATATATTAATAATGCGACCCGTTTCCTGCGCATAATTTTGTAATGATTATGTAACTTATCAATTAGACAAATAACTTAGCCAAGTCAAATTCTAAGTAAAATACTAACTTAATCCGCGTACTCAATTGAATACGGCCCCAGTATACCATGTAAAATGTGTTGCTAGTATTTATATTATCTTTTATTTGGAATTGAATACATTTGACAGTTTGAAGAATATTGAAGGTAAGACTATATCTATGAAGGCCTAATCATTGAAAGTGAGGGGCTTATTGAAAAGCGTAACGTATAATGGTAAGCCCCTCTTCAAACGTATAGGTACGTCCTAATATATGTTGGTAAAAGTAAAATAAGTAATATACTTGCCAAATTTTGCTTTAGTCGAGACTATGCTGGATTAAGAAATTTTACTGAGAAGCTTGTCACAACGCACCGTGTCCGAGTTGGTCCTTGGGCGTCCTATATAGCCGATAAGCCTTTTGCTCGCCAGCCACTGAATTCTTCATCATTAAATAAAAGTTTAGCTTTTAAAAATCCAATTTATCCAAATCTATATATGGGGCCAGTCACCACGAAATGAGTCCAGTGTCGCATTAGCTCAATCGTAGTAATAGCGATGTATAGTGTGTATGTACTGAAAATTGACCCACCTACCACATTTAAGATTTTTCCAAAAATCGACTTATTATTTCTTTGTTTGTTGAAAGTTTCATTGAAATCGAATGATGGGAAGTGTGTTGTTGCTATGTTGTTGTTGACCAGACTATAATATGTTACGCATCATTAACTTTACACCTAATTATCTCAAAACTGGGTAATCCCATTGTTATAAAGTCCAATTAGGTTTTTGTTCATATTTCTGGATATAATTTATCAATTTTAATGTGTGACCCCTTAATTTAAAGCTTACTTAATGTAGATTCATATAATACTTAAAAACAGGAATAATTTTTTTGCGACACTGGACTCATTTCGTGGTGACAGGCCCCATATATCAAAAAAAGAAAATCTAATTTTAAAGGAATACAAATCCTGAGAGAAGAGGCGTAAATATTCACTTCTGAATGAAAAACGCCTATAAATTAAAACAACAACAACAACAACATTGCCATGGATTGATAAATTGACATTTTCAATCCTCTAAATGTCAATGGAGTTCAATTTTTGGTAATCATAATAATAACAATTTTGGCTTTCTTTCGTGGTGTATCAGATTTACTGCATTTAGATAGCATGAATATTGCACTCTTCTCCGACTCGTGCAATATTCGCGAGCTTAATGCAATATAGGCCTTATCTGATATATCACTCAAGGGCAGCCATTATTCTATAATTGTTTGAACATATATGATTGTATTCTCCATTACCCTGGCCATGGGTGACATGACCATAAATGTCATTGATATTGTTATTGTTATTTTCATAATCGTCATAGTTAAAGTCATTGCCACACACAAGCTATATGTACAACATAATTACGCTCGAATACAGACTGGTCGGTGCATTGATGGGGAATCGTGTATTCGTGCTTTTAGTGGGGATGAGCGCGCGCACGCACTAAAAGGTAAATATGTTTAAAACGACCATTATCTGGACTAATGTACGAGCAGCTTTTCTGCTCAATGCAATATTCGTTCTTTTGTAATTCCAAAGCCTTGCATCATTTCTCTCTTTCAGAAACAAATGGACAATTCATAAATGTTCCAAAAGAGCTTCACAACATAGCTGTCTTACCATGCAGCTGCCCTATCTCTCCGGAATCAACCGTTTCAGTTCAATGGTACAGAAGCAGTAGCTCCGGTGTCTTCAATACCGATGATAAAGCCCTTGCATCGTGGTACGAAGGAGGGACAGGCAGCTCACATGGGTATGGAATCACAGATGACTTCTCCATGATAATGTACAGTGTAAATCTCACCAACGAAGGCTTGTATAGGTGTATAGTTGCTCCAGCGGGTGGTGCTACTGAGTGTACACATGCTGTTGAACTTAGCATATATGGTAAACGTCTTTTAACGTTCATTGTTATTTCGTTTAATTCGAAGGTTTGCTTTTTAAGTTCGCCGCCAAAACACAAAGAAAATATTGAATTCCTGAAACTCGGAACATATCCGAGAACTACATATAAAATACATTCCTTCAATAAATAAAGATAAATCATTTCCAATAAATTATTTTGATTAGTCTAAGTTCTCTACGAAAACCATGTAAACGGACAGTTGACATTCTTCCACATAAAGGCGTAGCCTGTTGATGCCATATCATTTTAAATGTAGTATTGATAGTCTTAACTTCTCCAGCTAAAAGTAATTGTATCGTTTTCACACACAAAAATCGTCAACCATGTATGACATCATTTTGGGGTACGAAATACATATGATCTTTCTCAGGGCTTTTTTGGCTAAGGTCTGTAGAGAGTTTGATGTTTATTGAGTAAGTTTAACATTCCCAGAAAAAGTACCTACAACCCCGCTATACAAATTTAAAGGGCAAAGGAAAAGTTCCAAAGGGAGATATTAGTAATTATATCTCCAGTTACGAAAAAGAATGGTTCTCGGGGCACTTATTTGGCAGTAATTGTATTCTCAGTGTCATATTTATCTGCATGTGATATGAATGTACCTGCCCCTAAAGCATGGCAGAGTAACTACCTGTAGAAAGAAATTACACCTGCCTATAAATACAAATGGGAGACCAATGGCTTCAACGTGACCTGCTCCATATAAGAAATGTTCTCCCGATAACCTTCCCTATATAAATACCATCATATCGTTTACCCTGAAAATCTGTTTCTCTTGGAACCTGTACTTAATCCAGGTTTTTCTTTGTGTCCTTGATCGGTATACCTATAAATATGTGTTTAAGTATATGTATATACATACACACATACATGTTTGTTTTACTTCCAGCCAACCCGGGCAGCTCTCCTGTGATCAAGTACATTAGGCAGGCCAATGGCTTCAACGTGACCTGCTCCGTAAGTAATGTCTTCCCGATAACCTTCCCAAATTTGACAGTTAAAGAAGAGAATGGAACTGCACATATCAACGGAGATAGTGACTCCAACAGAGATAAAACATTAAACATAGATGGAACATACACCACAACTGTGACTCATTGGTTTCCAACTAACGGCACGGATACAACCATAGAGTGCCTGTATTCCAATTTCAAATTTAAGATTATGTCATCGCTACGTATCATTGATAATAACATCATTGACCAGCCTAATGAAGGTAATAGTATGCAAACTAACAATACTCGTACGTTTTTATATATATATAGTTTTATATATATGTATATATATATACTTATATATTAATGAACAATATACCGTGTGAGTAAAAAAAAAAGTTTACACCTAGAAAATTGCTAATTATTATTATTCATCTTATGAAAGTGTTTTTATCCCAAATCGTTTAGTATCATTTTTGTGTGGTATGGGTTTACGCTTGGATGGACAGGAGGCATCGTTTGCGAGAGTGCAAAACTCGATTTGCGCCAAAGTTGCTTATGTGATGCTTGATCCGTTCAAATTTCAATAATTCGTCCTTGTTTTCACGAAGTGACGGTAGTGAGGAAAATCGTAACGCAAAGTGAATGCAATTTTTTTTCACTACCGTCACTTCGTGAAAACAGCGACGAATTAACGCTAAGCCTTGTTTATCGGGTGGAAATGCCTTTTGCTCATGACCGTGTTAAAGGTGGGGGGAAGTGGGAGGGAGGAGGGGGCGGGTGACGTACCATTTAACGACCAAAAAAGAACAGAAAACAAAAATTGTGCCTTGTTGTGAGTGACAAACTGAAATCAAGCCTCTGTGTGTAAAGATGGCTCTGAGAACTAAATTTTAAAGGCTCGTTCAGACACCCCCCCCCCCAAAAAAAAAATATATATATATATATATATATAATATATAGCCGCCGTGGTTTTTTTTGTTTTTTACGTTTGAAAAGAATGACAACTGACGGTGCAACCCACATGAGGCGCGTATTCACTGAACTCTGTGTCATGATTAAAGACCAGAAGGTAAAGCGTATGCAAAAATCGACTTGCGCAATAGTATTAAAGTGAGAGAATGAAGTGAATGTATCAAATGAGATGCATTGCATATGCTTTTTGCAGAAGTAAAGTCTAATACACACACGCACAAATGTTCTTTGATATTTTATATTTGATATGTGTGGCATGATTAATTTTGTTAAGGATGTTATTTGGATCTGCAAAGACTGAATTAATACCCAAATCCCAATCGTTTTATTCAAACATCACATAAGCAACTTTGGCGCAAGTCGATTTTTGCACTCTCGCAAACAATGCCTCCTGTTCATTCAAGCGTGAACACATACCACACACAAATGATACTAAATGATTTGGGATAAAACACTTGTTGATTATGTATACATTTTTCTATGATGTAATAATTCACGTGTCACCGCTAAGTTCCCTGATTGTGATAGTGGAGGTAAATGAAATGAACATGCGATTTCTGGCGTTGCCGTTCCAATATAGATAACACTGTAAATGATTGCGGTCTTCTGCACTTTTCCAACAGAATAGTTTGGATAATACTTTAAATTTATGATAATATGTTATGGAATATTAAGCTTCGTTATTAGATGTACATATATTATGTAAACAAACATTTTGACATGAAGAAATTGTTCTTTGTTTATCTTGTATTATACCTTACATGTATATGTTCTTTTTTATTCAGTTATATTATATATTTGGAAAAATGCAGAAATAGAATAAAATAAAATAAAATCAATAAAAATGTTTTTGAAAATACTTTTCACGTTCAATATTATGTATTACTTTCGTATGATACATGTTATTCAACAAAAAAAAAACTCTAAAAAATTACCATGTAAATATTTTGAGTACTTTCAATTATTGTAAGATTACTTGAACATCTCATTGATTTACTTAATATCCAGGTAGGGATTATGTAAATTGAATATATTCAAATACGGTTTTTTGAAAAAAAAGGAATGTCCAAGGTGTCGGCTACTTATTCTTCAGGTAAATGGTAACTGAAATGTGGGGTGAAGGTTTTTATTCAAAGTCACAGATGTAAAAAATAACAGTTTGTAACATGGAAATTACAACATGTACCATCACCCATCCTGACTCCTATGAACATGTAGAGAAATGAGTGTGTGAGGGTATTGTGAATGATATTGTAAACGCGTGTTCACTGATCCACACAACATAACTCTCAATTTTATTTTAGCTACGAGGAAACAAGGTTGCACTGGCAATAAAATACATGAACAAAAGTATTCCCTTTTCGTTAATTTATTGAGTACTGATGTTGCAGACCAAACACTTGCAAAGTGTCGTCATGCAAGCAAATGAATGTCGTGATTCGGAATTATGAGAATCACATGGATGAGAATATTGCACGGAGTTACATAGAATGGTCATGAATGAGAATGAACATGAATAAATGGAATGACATGAATAAAAGCTTACGACTGAAAAAAAATGACGTCGAAAGTCCAAAGATAGTAGGGACTTTTAGATTGAGTGGACGAGAACACGACGAACGCCGACTAATCATGCGTGTCAACGTACTCAAGTGCCCATGTTGACTACAATTAGAAATCTTTTAGATTGCACTCGACGATAAACATGCATGCAGGAAGTAACACTATGAATATGACGGACAAAGAAAGAGGACAAAATATACAGTTCCTCATTCAACCCTCACAATAGGCCATTTTCGTAATGTAACCAAATGTAATGCATAAACCTTTGTGAAGTGCCTCAATACCAGTATGTTATTCACCTGATAAGAATAATAGAATTTCAATAGTCAGAATGCAAACTGCATATATTGAGTGTTGCTAGGTAGGTCAAGCCATAATGTTTGTCCTACCTGGCAACAACTAATGCATGTATGCAGTTCGGATTCTGTCTATTGAAATACTCAGGTGAATGAAATAATGTGTATTGAGGCACTTCACAAAGACTTATGCATTAAATTTGGTTACATTACGAAAATGGCCTATTGCTGTGGTAGAACATCCCTTCACTGCTATTATGTAAAAATGTGAAAAACAGGTGAATATGCATGTGACACCTGTTCTACACATGTTTACATAATAGCAGGGAAGGGATGTTCCTTTGTCTACCTGAGGAACTGTATATTTAATGCGCACGCGGCATATACTAGTACCGTGCTAGATTTAGGAAAATCAAGGTTGACGCATTCTCGATCGCCGACTGAGACGACGTGACGCATGCGCAGTGCCTTAAAATGACGTCACATGTTGCAGTCAAAGCTGTCGACGTGCAAATCTAAAAGTCCCTAGTGAAGAGATGTGAAGAACGAAAAAGGGGCTCACGCGATGAATGGTGCGGAGGCCTGAAGGCGGAGATGTAGCTTCGTTATCGTGGCTGAAGAGCCGTGAAGAAATCTCGACGCTGACGCTCGTGATGAAGATGATGAAGAAGCTCTCAGGCGAGAAGAGAAGAGAAGAAATGTGGCGCTCGATGACGAAGCAGTGAATCGCTTGAATATCGGAGGCCAAGGGTAAAAATGTAGACATCAAAGCCGGTAATGAATATGAGCAGTGAGGTCGCTCGATGAATGAGCCGGACTTTGATGGAGAAATCATCAGAGTTGCGGTAGATCGAACTCGTTGATGAAATAAAAGACGAACTACGGTGAGTCGAGCTCGTGTTTGAAAAGAGCTACCGGAACGAAGAAACTTGCAGCTCCCAGCGGAGAATCAAGCGCCATGTCGGGTCCTGATTATAACGTTCCACTGGGAAACTGCCAGTCCGTTGAAGACGGCAGAGAAAAGTAGATGTGCAGTAAAATAGGCGAAAGGCACAGAAGAATAAAGCCCGGAGAGGAAATCATGGAGACATCTTGACTCGACCGAGGTGGAAGTGGGAGTGAAGTAAAACCTTGTGGCGTTGAAAATACGCGGGGTGAACAGTGCGGAACCACGATGCGCGATTGGAAGGAATTACACATGTGGTCCGAATAATGAATATAAATAAGTAGCGTGATGAAAAATAACTGTGAACATGAATGTACGATAAAAGTAGGGCGAATGTAAGAGCCGCTACAATCACACCACTGAATCTACCAGGGAAAGTTACAATGCTACAATAAACAAATGGAATTCCTGTTCACTCATGCATAAAAGTTTGGTTTGGTAAACCATGAAATACACTCAGCAAATCATGAATGTATCATATCACCCTCAATCTCGTAAACTCCAAAGGATTTACCTCTCACAAATTGGAAGGCTAATCAATGTGTAACCTAATTATCATACCTTTTACAACAGTGAGCAGTACTCACCCAAGCATTAATTATTTTCGGACTTTTTGGTGGCATATGAAAGTTGAGTTTATGAGCTTTCCATGCATATAAAACTTTTCCCCCAGAATCATTTATTTTTTATTCGGCAGCCATTTCAAAAGTGGATAGTTTTTTGGGGGGCGTACGGTATTTATGGCTGTGTATAATTGTATATGCATATTTGAGTCCACAGGTCAAATGTGTTTAAGATAAATTTATTGCAGCTGATCAATTGCAATATTTATTATAATTCTGAAAATGGTATAACTAATTTTGGCACAATGTTGCCTTATAATGATTTTTGTTATTAAAATCACTAGTTAGAATAAAAGTTATTCTTCTGTCTCAATCGTAGTTGCGATTGATTAAACGTGTCATATCCTGATTCACTAACGTTATACAGTCAAAATCATCAGATGAATCACAATCACAATCACATATGATCAGGATTACTGTAACATATGCCCGGCGTACGGTACAATACCATTCTAGTTTGCTCATGGAAACATCCCCTGGGGGAGAACAAGGAAATGAAACAAGATAATAAAAGCTCGGCGTGTTTATTAGTGTTAACTATATTTGGTATGTTTTATAAAGTTAAATATTAAAGGGATAGTTGAGTTCTGTTGCAGAGGGCGCTACACAAAATATTTTTTTGTGAGATAATGAAAAACTGAGTGTCAAATTTGAAAGAACATAATATTTAAATGACAAAATCATCTTTGTTTGATCAAAATCGGTTCAGAGACGGCTGAAATATAACGATTTCTAATACTTGTGTACCACCACAAATATTAGATATTTTGAAAAATTTGAAAAAACCGTTGAAAAAAACGAAATAACGCCTTTTACGTCGTATTTCAGCCAATGCCGGTGTTGGATTTTTTGTTGGCATTTTCGTGTTGCTTATATTACCCACAATTAGCCGGCTCATGTATTGCTATTTTTAATTAAATAATTAATTAACGGTCACCGTGTTTTTTGGAATATGGAGCTGAATTGGTATGATCGTATTGGCTACATTTCACACATTTTGGGGTCTAAAATTACCTCCATAGCAATTTTAGGTTCTAAAAGGGCACTATAAATGTCAAAGATAAGAATAAGAGCAATAACCATGCACTTTGAAGGCATTTGCGTTCTGAAAACAGAACTCAACTATCCCTTTAATGATTTCTTTTGTGATATTTTATTTTCTCTCGTTTATTCTATTCTAAGGGCCCTTTGGTAGAGCAGCGGTGCTATAATTGCACAGATGAGCAGGGTATTCCTTCTGACATAGTCATGCCATATTATCATATATTCGGTGAATAAAATCATCCAATATATCAAAGCTGGAATTTTGGAATTGGCATTTTACCTGTATGACAATATTTTTATAATAAGAGAAATGCACCATGTTATAACATTTGATAGGGAAATGAAGTACGACAATTGAGCACTACATTTTTTTCTTGGTCCTCGGAAATTTAAAAATTGCACACCCCCCCCCCCCCCCACCCCCCCCCCCCCCCTGAGCGCCAGGGGGGGGGGCATCTCCAAACAAAGGGTAAAATTAACGTTAAAAAATGTAAAAATACACTCTTTTTTCCCCCCAGGGGGGGGGGGGGGGTGGGAAAGCTCAAAGTAAAAATGTGTCATTTTAAGACATTTGTATATACCTCTGCATTGTAATTACATTATGAGGGATAATTTCAAAGTTTTTTCTCTCTTCACACGTTCCAACTGCTTAGGCATCATACTTTGCAGTTGGGTATGTATCTTAATATTCTCATTTGCGAGCGAGCATTGGAGGAAACTTAATTAAAACATTGCTCTTAGTTGCTTTAAATTATGAGCAAATTGTATCTTGAAATGCAAAAGGGGCACATATTCAAAGGAAAATGAAACTTATTAGAAAAGAAAACGAGCACGTGTCAAAGTAAAAGGGGGAATTATCAGAGGTAAAAACAAGACTTCTCGCACCTGATAAGGGGCACTCACTAGAGATAAAAGAGGCACCTAAGAGAACAGAAAAGGGGGCACTTATTACAAAGGAGAATTAGGGGCAATTATCAGAAGGAAAATTAAACTAATTAGGAAGGATAAGGGACACGTGTCAAAATAACATGTTGGACTTATCAGAGATGAAAAGGAGCACTTATTACAAAGTTAAAAGAGGCATCTCTCAAATTTGAATAAGGGCACCCATTGAAGATGAAAAGGGGTATTTATAAGAATAAAAAGAGGCACTTGTCAAAATATAAATTACACCTCTCAGTTTTAAAAAGAGGCAAATATAAGAGGTGAATGAACACTTAACAGATGTAGTAAAGTGCACTACTTAAAAAGGGGCAGTCACCTGAGATGAATAGGGGCACTTGTGAGAATAGAGGGGGGCTCTTGTTACAAAGACTTAGCACTTGTCGTAGGGGAAGAGGAACCTATGAGATTTAATATAGTTATTTATCAGAGGTTTGGGAAGGGTCGTTTAAACGCAAAGGGGAAAACGACAATCGAAATATGCATATATTTTATTTATACAATTTAATCATAAATGCCATCGTCAACATTTGATTTTAAGGATTGACATAATGAGCCAGAAGGCCAGGGAGAATGAAAAGAGGGGGAGAGAAGAAAACAAGAGAAATAAAGCAAGAGAAATGGAAAAGGAATGTCATATAATAGTTGAACGAAATCATGAGCATGTTAAAGCCCAGGTTCAGGTTAACATAGACGTGAAGTATGTCTCATCGGTATCATGGTGATAACATGGAACAGCATCATTGGAAAGGGAGAGAGACTGAGAGAGAGATGGAAGTCGAAAGGTGGATCGAGTTTACAGAGAGTACGTTACACGGATTGAACATGAGATAGGGGAAATGAAACAAGAGTCAGTAGCTAGTGTACGGTGTACCAATGTCGTATAGCTGCAGTGAACCGTGCATAGAATATCAGGCGAACTTCAGACAGCATTGCGAAATGGATTTGCCATATATTATGTTAATGTCATGACCACAATCAACTCTCGATTACCTCCTTACAGGAAATAACGTAGTCTTTGCACTGGAGCTGGTTTACAGTATACAAATGATGCACATGTTTGAGTGCGTCGGTAGGAATTGTGTGCACAAGGTACCTTTGAATGGTTTTATACCAAATTCAAAGGTACCGCATGCACACAATTTCACCGACCCACCAATTAAACCTATGCATCATCTGTTTTATAAAATGGGGCCGCAAAAAGTCGTAAAAAATACAAAAATCTGTAAACTTTGTTTTACTCCCACGGTATAGATCCTAAATGAATGATTACTCCGAGAAAGTCTTGTCGTCAACATGATGTGTTTTCAGAATTTCAGCCATCTTGGTTTGAGTTGATGAATATTCTCTTCTTTTTTTTTGGAACGTCCAATAGCTACGTACGAGTCAGCTCGGCTTGACCTAGTTATAATTGAATATTCAAACCCAATATAAAAGGAATGCTCTGATTTGCCATTGGCTATGTTTTGGTATGTTGACCCGAAAATATATCGGCCGGGTCATGTCACAGATTACAAGTTCGAATGCATGAACGTACCGTTTCAATAAAAATTGGATAACACAATAATCAACTCTATTGGGAACGAACCTACATATTTAGTGAAAGTTACGCTGAGTGCATGTCAACCATGTAATATAAAATTATCTGAGTTCAGTTGTATGAAAGCATCACAAGTAATCTGAACTTGTAACAGGGATAGAGAGGGGGAACGAGAGAATTAGAGAGACAGAGACAGTGGCGGATCCGGGCCCCCTCCCTAGCTGGCCAAAAGAAGTACAGGTAAATGTAACCTTTTTTTGTTTAGATAAGAACAAGAAGACGGGCCCCCCTCCCCCTTGCGCAAGGGGGGGGGGGGGGGGTGTTGATTCGGCGCTAAATATTTTCTCACGAATTCGGAAGAAGAAAAAAGTTCTCCTTTTAATACTCACCCCCCCCCCCCCCCCCCCTTATTCGCCTCCTGGCTGACTCGCCGAATTGGGCCCCCTTTTGGGCCCCCTCCATTGCACCCGGCTGGATCCGCTCCTTGGACAGAGAATCACGAAGAGACAGGGAGAGACAGAGAGCTAAAGAGCAAGAGTCGAAAAGAGAACAGAGAAATACGCTAGAGCGAAAACAGAATCGCACAAGAATACAAAACAATAATGGACCTAAATACAATCCACACAAAATGTAGTGCCTAGCAAGGTAGTGTAAATGTAAATGTAGTTGAGATTCATACATTTTGAAGAGGATATGCGATTGAATCTGGTCATTTCTATTTAACATATGAACCAGTGGTTACACTTTATGTACTCTACTTTAAGTCGTGAACATGAGATAACATTACCATAGTGTTTTTATTTAACCCCAAGTAAAAAAAAAAAAGAGAAATAAAAAATGACTCATCGGTATCATGATTATAACATGGAACAGCACCATTTGGAAGAGAGAGAGAGAGAGGAAAGTCAAAGGTGATGTGGGAGAGATCGGGATTTGCACGAATTCACATGTACGGGGAATATGAAATACGAGTAAGTAGTGGCGTATAGCTTCAGACGGCATTGTAAATGGATCGGCCATGACGACAGCAGTCCACTCTCGAAAATTACGTAGTCTTTGCGCTGAAGCCGTTTTAGAGTAGGTCATCCCTTGTGGAGGCTTTTATATAGTGCGCGTATTGATAAAAGAATGCAAACGTTTTATCAACATTTTGTTATTTGTATTATCGTATGTAATGACCGGAGAGTCTTTTCAGATAAGTGCCTCTTTTAATTTCTAATAGGAGCCTGTTTTACTTTTAACAAGCGCCTTTTCTTTGGTAGAAAAAGGGGCCCCTTCCTCTTCTTTGATGAATGCCACTTATCACCTCTGATAGGTGCCCTTTTTTGTGATGACACGTGCCCCCTTCTTATTTCTAATAAGAGCCACTTCCTTTTCTCAATCAAAAATGATGCATGCGCATGAGTTCATTACACGATATATCCGCGCTCGAGTTGAGGTCGTTTGTATCTATTGCACGGAGACGTTAGGCTGAGTGCGATAGATACGCACAGATACACACAAATACACACAGCAATAACGATATTTGAGAATGTATACTATTATCTAGATCTATTAGGAATAAAACATTGTCAAAATCTTTCCATAAATTGTGGTAAATATAATTATTCCACCATTAGAAAATATAGCCCCTAAAACACTTCTGCTTCCGAGAAATTGACAAACTAAAAATTTACCAGTGCTCCCGGTGAATTTCAAATATTTCAAATAGCGCCTAATGCCATTCCATGGTAGCTGCGACCATGAAAATCTCAGAATATGCAGTTCTAATATTTAATTTCCAAACGAGAATAGCAAATCGGTCGATTGTACTGAGTAAAAAACATTGTTTTGAAGCTTAAGTAATAGCAGTCTTGAGAGGGTGCTATATAACATAAAGATTTAATTATTTAACACGTTAGACTCGATTTAAAACAAGACAACGATCATTAAATATTGTAAGTCTGAATATGCTTTAAATACGTTCATTTAAACCACATTCATGACCCCATACCAAAACTTTGTATTACCTTTGCAAAATTATTCTGATATACGATGTCATTAAATATACATTTAAATTTCACATAGATATTTCTTTTTTCTCTTTCAAATTTACCGCTGGCGATTTGTTCGGCAAATACTCATTTCTGTAAAATGGAACCGTTATAAACAGTTTGAAATACATTTCTGTCATGAAAGGCATTTATACTTAATACGTCGTTATAATGAGTATACACAATTTCATTTTAATTTACCTCACCCCCGAACTTCAATTGTTACCCTTTTAAACAAAAACGTTTTCAGTTCTTATATTGGTGGTCGAATTTTTTCTTCTTTTTCAGATAGTGTATATATGTGTATCTAAAAAAAGAACATGCATCCTTTTAGGCAGGAAGCTTTTATTATAACAGGAAGCAACCTTTGAGAGCAATATCCCCCTTAAAGATAATGACCAGTTCTGGTCATGCGATTGCATTGTGAAAGAAACGTTGTGAAATCGATCAGAAGAGGTTGACCATGTAGCATATAAGTATTGGTGTGTACTGCAAGGTTCTGGAATCATCAAAGTCATAATAAATTTGGACCGGTCTTGGTAAAGTTACAAGCACTGTACACAGAAAGATGTGTATGGGACTACGCGACACGTGCGCGATAACTATTCGGTCCAGATAGATATAATAATTTACCAAATATATCAATTAGTAGGCAATTTCCCGGCAAAATTTGTATCATCTCGTATTAGTCAAACATATTCTTTCACATGATTTGTAAAAAGAGCTTCCATTTCACTTTCCAAAGCTGGTCTATGCCTTTGAAGGTAACGATTGTAATTGCAACTCATATCAGACATTTAAACGAAATTATATCAGGATCTCTTGGGTTTAGGTGTATGTTTGATTAAAATATTTCTTCAAATATAATATAATTTTTAGGATGTCTCTTTAGTGCAGGAGGAGACGTCGCAAGATTAGTCACAAATTTACCGATCTTTGTTTGATCTATTGAAACTTGAAAATTCACCCTGATTTTAAGTTGTTTTCATATAATATAAAAAGGAAAAAGAAAAAAAAACATGTGTAAAATTTGGAACAAAATCCGAATAAAACAGCTATACGGTATTGAAATGAGCCACTCATTGTACTTTCAGCATACACGCACACATGCATGATGTAAATTCACGCGCACACACACAATTATTATTTTAATTAATGTGTGTTGGGGGGGGGGGGGTATTAGAAATCTTATATGAAATGGCATGTTTGTCTTTGAGCCGTTGCAAATACAGGCAGCTGCAAAATTAATGATCTCATAACAAAGAGCTTAGAATTGCACATATTTGATTTATATATATTCAGAATTACATAGAACTTCCCTGTATAGGTCTGTATCGGTTTTGATTACGTACATGTAATTCGTAACACGATAGATGCGGGTACTTTAATAGCCTTCTGTATGATTAATACATTTCCCCGTATAATGCAGCGACTGATACACAGTATCTCATAGATCAAACTGATCTCTTTGCTCAAAAAAAGGTTTCATGAAATTACCTTGCTTTGCGGATAAGAAATTACGTATGCAACATAGTACATGATATGAGGTTCGTTCAATGATATGACAACAAACAATTTTTAGCTTAAGTATCCATGTAATGCTATTCATTCGAAATGTAATTCATCCATGGGAGGAAGAAGAGATGAAGTGAGGTAAACTGCGATGACAATTACGAGATTTGTATTGTTTTACTTTTTAAATTTACCTCCATATTTTCATTTCATTGCTGTGATTGCCCTCCTTGTTCATATTTCTAAATGAATAATTATTGGTAGTGTGTCGAAGTTACATTTTATTTTAATGTAAACATTGATAATTACTATATTTTATACATGTTCAACCAATCAGCTACATTTTGTATATGTGTTGTATCACTGTAATGTAAATGAATTTGTATGTTGCAGAAGAAAATAAATTCAATTCAATTAAATTCTTCGGTTTAAAAATTGAACCTCATCTGAAACACAAGCTACCGCAGTTTATTGGTAATGATTGAAATCAAGTCGAGAGTGGCGAACGAACAAAGTCCAAGTGAACAATAACTTTCTTGTGCATGGCGGGGAAAACACTGCGACAGCGGCTTCCATTCTTTGTCAAGTACTCCCCTTTCACCGTCTCCGTATGTTGAAAGCATACAATAGGGACTTTTAGATTTACACGACGAGAGCGTGGACTGCCGCGTGTGACATTGTGTTAAGGCACTGGGCCGTGCCCGGCAGTGCCTTAAAAGGACGTCACATTACCTTAAAAGGATGTCACACGTGGCAGTCCACGTTCCTAATAAGTCATTATGTGAAGGGGTATACATGTATTTGCTAATGATTTGTATTGGCCACGCGCTTTGCCCTCCAAATCTTTGGAAGGATAACATTAACAGATATATAAGGGAGCTCAATCTGACAGCTGCACCCCGCGACAACAGTGAGCACAAAGGAGGCTGGAGACGGAGAATTCGGGCAACCAATGCAAGGCCTGCTTATTTACCGATAATAATTCATCGAGTAGTAGTAGTAGTAGTAGTAGTAGTTGCAGTAGTAGTTGTAGTAGCAGTAGTAGTAGTAGTAGTAGTAGTAGAAGTAGTAGTAGTAGTAGTAGCAGTAGTATATACACTCAGTGAACAAAGAAAATGGTCTCTCTTTATTGTTCAAAATTGTCATGTAAATCGTTAACTAAATATTATAAAATATACATCATATTAAAGGAGAATTAATACTCTCCAAACATAAATCAAGAGCAAGTTTTGTACTTTCACACTTGGAGAAACATATCCGTTTAACCGTTAGAAGATTTCATTAAGAAAATTGCAGAAATAGAGCAAGTAGCCATTCGAATGTTAATGAAAATATGCATCATGATATTCATGTTCAACATTGCATTACATAGAATGATATGGATGTCAACTGCAGTTTCAAGACTGCATGATTTGTTAAAAGATCGGGTCAAGATGCCTCCCCTTTTGTGTGTCTCGTCATTGAGTTTTTGTTGTTTTTTCCTTTATTTATTGCCTAAATTTGACACGATGAGATGGAAATGCTCATCAAAACATTTGATTGGTCAGATGCTTCACTTTTGCAATTGTTTTTAGAGACCCATTTATTGTTAAATGACTTTATAAAATGGCTCTAGTATTTTAAGCATCGTGATTGGTTAATACGCGTCACATGACATGTAGTCAGGTGGCTTAGCGTCAAATTTATCGATTATCGTTACCAGCCGGATACAAGCGCCATTTTTGGTACAGGGCTTCCTTAGGACCTACTGAACAATATTAGGGTAGGAGCCCCCGGCAAAAATTTCAAATAGGGGTGTGGTGGACGGGGGCGTCGTCCCAGAGCCCCCAAATAAGAAATAAGGTGAAATAACATTGATTTGTTGTTGTACAAACGCAATTTTTGGTACAGGGCTTCCTTAGGACTTACTGAACAATATTAGGATAGAAGCCCCCTGCAAAAATTGCATGTAAGGGCGTTGTGGGCGGGGGCGTCGTTCCACAGCCCCCAAATAAGAAATAAGGTAAATTAACATTGATGTATTGTTGTACGAATGCAATTTTTGGTACAGGGCTTCCTTAGGACCTTCTGAACATTGTGAGGGTTGGAGCCCCACACAAATAATTATAAAGGTGCGATTTGGGTGGGGGGGCGTTGTACCAAAGCCCCCAAATAAGAAATAATGTAAAATAACATTGATTTGTTGTTGTAAAAAATGCAATTTTGGGTACAGGGATTCCTTATGACCTTCTGAACGATGTGAAGCTAGGAGCTCCCGGCATTATATTCATATATGTGTGAATGGGGGCGGGTCGTCGTGCCAGAGCCCCCATGTATATATAATGTAAGATCACATTGGTTTGTGGTTAAACGACCGCCTGTATTTGGTACAGAGCTCTCTTAGGACCTACTGAACGATGTTAAGGAAGGAGCCCCTGGAAAAACATTCACATATAAGTGTAAAGGGAGCAGGGGCGTTGTACCAGAGCCCCCATATAATCACGTTAATTTGTTTTACCTGAATAGTTTGCATACTCTGGGGATAGACTGTTGTGAATTTCCAGTAAATAGTCCTATCCCAAATAACAGAACACGGTCAAACAGTAAATTACGGTAAGGGGGGGGGGGGGGGGTGTAGCCTCGCAAACTGATCTACATGACAATGCCACTGTATTTTTACATTTTAAACAGTGGAATGTAATACTAAATCAGTACCTTTTCTATTTAAAATAGATTTAAGAAAAGAAGAAATAATTCATAATTCATGATGCATGCGGAAGGGTTGGTTTATACAGCTATAAAAGCCCTCCTCCTAACACACTCTTTGCACCATTTAATGTCGAACCAATCGAAGGCATGAACCCCTCATGACCCCTCGCCTGTAATTCAACAATTTGCAGCAAGAGGTTTTCATGCCAAGTACAGGCCCCAAGGATGAACGATGAGTCAAGGAGTGGAGAGATCACATGCTGAAGAACAGCCCTACTTTCAGGTTCTCGGACCAGATCATGACATATGAAGCCCTCATATTCATCTTCATCAGAGCTCACAGAGAGAAAAACTTCCCACTGTACGTGAAGGTCCTTCGCCTTGGACAATGTGAACTATTCCAGGTGGACGCCTGTCCACATTTGAGATATGAAATCTTAACCAGCCACTGTCAAGAAGAAGTTTGATCAACACTCACACTGGGTTTTTTCCAAAACATCAAACGAGCTTTCTTCGATTCATTTTGAAAAGGCCCATGAGCAAGAGAACAAGATTGTGAAGGTGCAGGTGGCGCTATTGGACTCCTGGAAAACCCTGCTGCTCTCTGGACCAGAAATGGCTAGAATGCTGAAAGAGTTTGAGGAAGAATACTTCACGGAAGATAATATGGAGAATCCTAAGATCTTCCAGCACCATGAGCAAGGTCTCTTATCACAGAAATCGTTCCAGAAACAATCAATGCCCTCCTACAAGCATCAGGCAAACGGGTAGTCCATTTTCGGATGAGTTTAATGATCTGGTAACGCTTGACAATTGCAAATGCACAGACAGAGCCGTTACTACCACAGTCCACACTCTGGAGGATATTAGAAGGAAAGAGTACCAAGAGTTTTTCAAGACTGTGCTTGATGAGCGCACCCACTCAATCCACGATCCAATCAAGAAAAATTCACTGGCTCTCTTCAGAAATTCCCACTGCAAGATAGTTTAGAAGAAAGACAAGAAGATCAAAGTGCTTCATAACAATGTAGCATTATTTGGCCAACTCTACATCGCTCTTCTCTCTCAGACTTCGGTTCTGATCTTCATCTACCAGGTACAAAGTCTGACCTGCAGCATTGCCTTGAGCAGCCTGACCAACCAGAGCCACCATCAGCATATTGTTGTAAAATCTTCGATGGAGCTGTCATCGTCCACTGTCTGTCTGTTATCGGCATCAGTCCTATGATGGGTACGCCAACGAAGTCTTCCTTCCATACCTCGAGAAGCAACTGCAGACTACTAAGATATTAGATCTTGTGTGGGACACTTAATACATTCTAGACAGTTAGAAATTCAGAGTCTACCCATAAAAAAGATCCATAGGAAAGTGTCTTGATGTAGTAGTCATCCGTGTCGGCAAATTCTATGATCTCCTCAAGACTCAATCATTAACTGACATCTGGGTGGCATAAGGTATGGGGAAGAAATACAGATACTTCCGCATCAATGCCATCTGTATGAGTTTGGGAGAGCCAATGTCACAAGCACTTCCAGTGTTACACTCATATTCGGGTTGCGACACGACACCAGCATTTCATGGCACGGGAAAGAAGTCAGTCTGGCAGGCTTGAAAAGTGTACGATGATGCCACAGAGACATTTTGCTTATCTAGCCAAGCATCCCTTTAAGAAGATTACCGTTGACTCTGAGCCTTTCCAGGTTCTTGAAAGACAAACCGAGTCCATCAAACTCCACCAATAAGACAAGAAGAAAGCCTCCAGTACGACGCCCCGCCCCCAAATCATACATTATATGAATATATTGTTGGAGGCTCCAACCCTAATATCGTTCAGTAATTCCTTAAAAGCCCTGTACCAAATATGGCATGTGTACAACACCAAATCCATGTAATGAATTTCTTTTCAGTAGTATTCAGTATTCAGGTAGAAAAAAATCAATGGGATTATGCACTGTATATGATGTGGGGGCTCCGGAACAACGCCCCTGCCCCTTCACTCTTAAGTGAATGTTTTTTAGGGTCTCTTTCCTTAATGTCGTTCAGTAGGTCCTAACCTAAGAGAGCCCTTAACCAAAAACAGACGGTCGTATAAACACATACCCATGTGATCTTACATTATATATAACATGGGGGCTCTGGCACGACGCCCCGCCCCCATTCACACATATATGAATATTTTGGTGGAGCTCTAACCCTCACAATGTTCAGAAGGTCCTAAGGAAGCCCTGTACCAAAAATTGCATTCTTACAACAACAAATCAATGTTATTTTACCTAATTTCTTATTTGGGGGCTGTGGAACGACGCCCCCGCCCCAAATCGCACCTTTATAAATATTTTGGTGGAGCTCCAACCCTCACAATGTTCAGAAGGTCCTAAGGAAGCCCTGTACCAAAAATTGCATTCGTACAACAACAAATCAATGTTATTTTACCTTACTTTTTATTTGGGGGCTAAGGAACAACGCCCCTGCCCACCACGCCCTTACATACAATTTTGGCAGGGGGCTTCCATCCTAATATTGTTTTGTATGTCCTTAGGAAGCCCTGTACCAAAAATTACATTTGTACAACAACAAATTAATGTTATTTCACCTTATTTCTTATTTGGGGGCTCTGGGACGACGCCCCCGCCCACCACACCCCTATTTGAAATTTTTTCCGGGGGCTCCTACCCTAATATCATTCAGTAGGTCCTAAGGAAGCCCTGTACCAAAAATGGCGCTTGTATCCGGCCGGTAACGATAATTTTACTAAGCCACCTGACTAATGTACACATTTGTGATGCAAGCACGATTACACGTGACCATGGAGATCCAGTGCGCGCGCGTACGTGTAGTACGCGCTCCCTCGAGTGCATTGCAATTATTGTAGGCTACGCGTAGCTAATATTGTACGCTCCACCATGATCCCCAGCGCAACGTACGCGTAGCTTGGCTCTAGCTAGCTAGCTAGAGCGGGGTATTATTAAAAAGCTAATTTTTATTTTACTTTTGCCTTGGATTTAGGCCTGTTTTTACTTTTGGATTTTATAATGAAGCCAGGAATTTCAGCTGTCTGATGTAGACTCGTCTCTAGACTGGAGTGCAACTGGAGTGCAGATTTGCATCCGCCTACGAGTATTTGGCAGATGGTGCTGTTTTTATAGCAGAATTGCACCCTAATTTCTAGGTGTGTAACTAGTATCCACTTTCTTTATTAGCTGAGCGTACATAGCAACAGTATGACGATAACATATCCATTATCTGTGTCAACTCTCGTGGAAATAAAAAAAAATACAATGCGAACGGAAATGAGATGGAAAAGGCTGCTTGGAAAGAAAGTCTTTAGAAAAGAAGCTAGTTCGTAGATTAAAATATTCTATTCCTAGGCGCACATGAAAACTAGATGAGGAGCAAGGGTCCGAATAAGTGCCATATTCTCGTTTCGAGCATTGCTAGAAAGGTAGAATGTTAACTTTGATATGAAACTCTCGTGTGATGTTGTAGTTCTCAACTCCAAAGGTAAGTTGTTTCACAGAAAGGTTGCTGCGACCGAGAAAGACCAAGAAAGGCGAAATTGTTCCTGGAAATTAGCTGTTGACTTATGAAAGCAAATTGTGAGGAGAAGAAGAAGACGACGAAAATTTCGAAGAAGAAGAACAGGAACATAATTCCTTCTCATCTCAGTAGCATTACCCAGTCTGATCAAGATCAATGACGGAGATAATAAATGCAATAAACTTTGGCGCTGTAGTATAAAGTTTAAACTACAGGTCAATAGCATTGATATGATACTCGTCTCGTGGGGTGTTGATCTCTTGGGCCGTCAGTTTCTTCCAACGAGTATGGATTTCATAACGCAACCCCAACTAATCACCCATCCCCAGTAATTTGGATGACGGTAGGTTCGTGGAAAAAATATTGCACACTCAATTCATTGAAAGAGATGTATGACTTTTAAACAAATTTCGTTTTTCCTATTGTTGTACCTGATATCAAAATAGTGTCAATGGTTCTATCAAAAGACCAATTCACCAACTTTTCATGTGTATGTAATTTTCATACTAAATCTGGTCAATGCATTTATTCACTGCAAGGTGAACAGCGCCATCTGCATGTACCCATGATAAGTCCATGTTTACACAGAAAGGTCATTGCTGTGCCAAATTACATCCGATTGGCCATGTATATGCTATTATATACGGAGACAAAAAAGTGAACGCGTGCTTGTGAAAAGTACGTAACTTCATCTAATGTTTGTATCATTATTTTGGTGTCACTCGTTCCTGGGAGGTGATTAACGAACCGAATCACTGTAACCTGGTCTCTCCTCCCTGTATAACTGAATAGGGGTGTGCAGGTGGACCATTACACCGGGGTTTTCCCCTACTCTTATACAAATATTGCAGTGGGTTCTTAACGTGCAAAGGTAGTGAATCTCATCTACACGGGGCCTCCAATTAACGTCCTATTCGAGGGGTGGATTTACTAAATGCGCCTTCCATGATAAACCAATTGGGGTATTAATTTAAGGAGGACAAGGGTATTCAAGAGCCTTAGATAAGGTAAGATGCATCTCTCCATGTTTAAAACAGGTTTGAATGTCGGGAGATACTTATACGATCTGCTAATTACGTACTCGTGTATTGAAATATATAGAAATATAGTATGACACAGGGCATAAACAAAAATCATCCGTACATAGTATGAAAATATACCAAGCTATTCATTATTGAAAGTCTATATAGGTACATTTGAATCATTCTTAAAAGAATGAAATGATTGATACAATTGTTTCATGCCTTCTCTTCCCTTCCTAATTTTTGTATGCTTTTCCCCCGAATAAATCATTTTTACCTCCTTTTAATAGACTTAGGCTTCTCGCTTTCGTTATATTTGCAAGAACTGCTTATACCGCAAATCGGTGTTTGGTGTCTTGTCGGTCTGGGGTCGATCTCGTTAAAGTGACTGGACCATAATTGTAAATGTTATCTGTCAAATCAATTATGATCAACAAAGGTTCATTTGTTTGATGGTATTTACCTTGCATCGTATTGATAATGATAATTGTTTTTACCCATGGACGCATCACCGGTATCCTAGCTGTTCTTCATGAAGGCCCTGAAATTATTATCATAATTTGAACCCCGTCAATTGCCTAGTACCCATTTACCCATGAGTGGAAAGTGGCAAACGAAGAATAATACCTTGTCAAAGGACGATAGTACCGGGTTGGGATTCGAACCCTGAATTCTTAGATTGAGGGCCAATTGAATGAACCACCTTACCTCGACACCCCTACGATAATAAGCATTTCAATTTAGGATTAAATTTAAAACTTTAGTACTCACAGAGTTGAATTACCATAAGAGTTTTTTTTATTTGATAGCAGCTTATAATTTTAATGCAATCTCACGGTCGACAAAAGTTGCACAAATGATTAATTTTGTCCAAACATTTGTGTTAAAAAAAAAGTGCACTGTGCACAAGAATTTAATGTCATTGCAAGTTAATAAAGTTAATTCAAACTTTAAATATTTTCCCTCGCCCCCTCTCTCTCTCTCTCTCTCTCTTTCTCTCTCTCTCTCTTTCTCATTTGTAACTCTTTATCTAGTACTTGATCATCTGTCTCCCTCCCTCATGTGTCCAAATATATATCTCAATCTCTTTCTGCTCCTCTCGGAGCTTTCTTTTTAATCATCCTTACAGATCAGTCAAACGATTCATACAAATGAACACATATAAATAAAAAGAAACAGATAACAATGGAAAAGACCAAAAAATGTCAAAGATACCAACCAAATAAAATGTTAGACTAATTTATCTCTTAATGTGCGAATATTACAATGACTTTATTGCATAATACGAAAATGACTTTTTAGACTATACAAATGAAATTGAAATTTCCCTAATGTGGGGAAATTCTTTGGGATATTGGCGATAGTATTATACTCAGTGAATATATGAATTGTTTAAACATACATACGAAAAGTTATCAATGAGTTTAATTCACCTGAACAACGCCGTTCTACTCCGCTTCATTATCTCAGTTAGAATAATTTTGTTGTCTCTTTTGTCTTCTGTTCATTTTATATTTCACGATTGCCTTTTTCTCTATTTTATTCGAGTCATTAACCCCCCCCCCCTTTTTGTATCTCTCTTTCTCTCACATTCATGCAAACATACACATAAAACAAACATTCACAATCTTTCCCTAATCCTCTTCTATCCATTGGTCCCTCCTAGTCTTGTGTAACAAATCTAAAACAAACAAAAACGTTTACCAAATGTATCTAAATATAGAGCTTTAAAGCTCTGAAAAAAATGCATTACATGTATCTTGATTTAGTTCACCGTAGTCAAGAAAAATCAGTAACATCATTTTCTGTTAGACTGTATCTCTTCTCAGCTTTTATCATTGACCGAATAATCCAGTGGCGTATTAATCTGTTCAGAGGAAAGGGAGGGAGGGGTGGTCACGATGAGGCACATAATTATATACCGCACAAACACACTACTCTATTGGAGATGGGAGTGAGGTTTATTTTTTAACACATTTCAGGACGTTATAAATCTATTTCCAATAGTTTCATATCATGTCAAAAAACATTTTTTGACTAATATTACAGTCATTCATATTTAATGTGTACCTAAGAATAGATATAATGTATAAAAATCAACGTAAACAAATAAAGAATCAAATAACAGAAAGTGCAAACGGACACAAAGTCTGCCTCGGGTTCCATGTAGGCCGTATATTATGCAAGCTTGCGTCAAGTAGTCTACTGCAACTAGTACTAGACAAGTCGTTTTATGAGAGTGTGTATTGCAAAGTTATTTTTCAATATACTCAGCGTATTTTTAATATTTTATCAAACACACAAAAGTGTTGGGGTATCTATACCGCACCCCTTGATATTTTATATCAAATACTTCACAGACAAGTGGAGATGGCAATATATCAATTCTACTCTCAGTATATAATAAAGTGTTTAAAACTGTCACTCTACTTTCATAAAGTGATACTTCATTTGTCACTGATAAAATGATAGCTACAAACATTTGTTTTATTTTACACGTTTCGTTAGCAATTTACTTTTTATATGCAAACCATGGACGTCATAAGTAAATTCAAGTGTTAGAATGAAAATAAAACATTATAAATTTGGACAGACTTCCTCATGTCGATTTTACATACAGTATATATATATATATATAATAGCTCTATACAGAGCGACTTTATTTTCCATTTCTTTTTCACATAATATAAACAATAACAAAACAATAATAAACGTAATGGTATAACAGAAATAAGCATTGAAATATCTTTGACATTATTTTTTAGTCATTGTAATGCAAAATGATTTAATTACAAGAAATGAAAAAAACGAACCTACTTGAAAGCAAAGCTTGTTAGATGTAGGTTCGCACAATAATAATTATACTTTATACATTTATAACTTAATTACAAGAGCGATACTTTAAATGAAATATATCCATATCTTTATAATAAACATCGGACTAAAGTTTTTAAATAATGTGAACATGAAATTGCAATGAAGTACCCTATACCACTTTGGGATGTTATATATTATATCATTGCAATACCCGCTTAATAAGTATTCCGCTGAAATAAATTTGTTATTGCCTTAGATATTTGTTAGTGAATGGAAGATTCCTTCATATCTCATCGTCATTAATAGGCTTAATACACAACAATAAGTTGAGAGAAAACTGATAATTATTATAATTATTTTATTGATCAAATATAATGTTATTCTTCCCCACAGTATGGCGTTTTATTGCATTATACATTTGTCTCCATAACAACAGCTGTTGAGTGATAATAACAATGACTGGATGCAGCATTGAACATGTAATATTAAATATGACACATACTGTGTGTATGCCACTGACAGTAAACTCACATCATTAACAGATTGAAAGAGGACCTCAGGTAAGATGCCAATACTGTGCATCACAGTGCCAGCCAGCACCCACAGACCACACCCCAAAACCGAACAAGCCAGAACAATAGATCAATTTTTATATATTATTAGAATCAAAGAAGGATGCGAAACATGTTATCAAAAATGTACATTCACAATAAAAACATGCAATCGAATTTCAAATGCATGTACAGTTGACGTTCATACTAGTTTTATCCTAACTACGATTAAAATTCAATGTTTGCTATTAAGAGGAAGGAAAGCGTACAGGTTAACAAAAACAAACTATTCATACCATTGTGTTGATAGATGTACAAGTCACATTTCTAATTCATAAATAATAGTGACATTTTGACAAACACAAGTTCAAATGTTTTGTATCCATTGAAACTTGAAATTCTTGTCATTTGCATCATTCCTATGATTAAAGTTCGTTTTGTATACTAAGAAGAGAAGTGTTTGAAAACAGTAAAATGTATACGACCAATTGTCTCTTTAACTCGGAAGTAATAAGGTAACCAATGAATAATTTAGAGGTACGTTGTCGACACACAATCACGGCCATCATCGTTATCCATAACAATGTTTGAAATATATAATTTACACCATTGCTTTGATTAAGATACAATTCGTATATTTTGCTCGTTACAGGAAAAGGTTGTAAACATACTGACTATAATGATATGGTAAGTAACATTGATTGAACCCATTTACACTTCAATTCCCTTTATTTAAAGGTAAGTTGTAAACACATCATCAAGACCATCACTGTGATCCTTAACAATTCTTCGCCTATCTGTATTTATTTCACAATAAGTTGACGCACCTTCGGCGTTAACATAGGTAGGCTCCTTCGTCAGATTGGAGTGTGCCTTCACTTGCTTTCGTACGCAAGTAGGGCTACTGTAAAATACAGCATCTCCAAGATCGTCAACTGAAGTGGCGGGATAGGAGACCTGTTGTCTAGTACCAGCTCGGGATCTACAGTTCATTATAGGCTTCATAGCCATGTAGGTATGGGGTATTTCAGAAACAGCTGGGGTCGCATTTCTGAGGTCTGATTGGTCAAAGGTGAGGTCCAAAGACTGCAAAGGAGAAATTATGACTGATGGTGAAGTACAAGACCGTGGTCTACTTCATGAATTAACAATAGGAAGATTACACGAAACTTAATCTCATCTTTTCAGATCAGTCACAAAATACATACAAACGAACACATATAAATGAACAAACAAATACAAAAACGATGAATACGATCAAATACTGTCAAAGAAATAAGCCAAATTAAAAATTTGACTAATTTATTTCATAATTTGCGAATATAACAATGACGTTTATCGTATTCCGAACATGACTTTTAAACAAACAAAGGGTATCGACATTTTCCTTATTGGGCTTAATTCTTTGAGATCTTTGCGATATTATTTTGCTCATTAAATATATAAATTGTTCAAACACTCAAATGAAAGGTTATCGATAACTTTAATTCACCTTAACATCGCTTGTTGATGTTGGTATGCAGTTGTGAGATGTTTCATCATCAGGTAGATTTCGAGAGGTCTGTATAGGTGGAGATGCCGATCCTTCATCTAGTGAATCAAAAAAGGGAAAATCATTTTGAGGTGCCAATAATATTATGGTCCTTGTTTAGTCCGTAACCATCACATTTTTTTAGCATCTAAAAAAGAAAGAATTTTCTTTCTCTCGCGATACTTCTAATGCTCAAGAAGTGTCTTGTTTAAGGTTTTGGGAGGAATAAATACCCTACATTTGATCATATATTTCCATAAACATTGTTTCATGGGAAGAAATAAGTGGCGAATACTGTTTAATGTATGTTTTATTTTATCCAATAATATACCATGTACAAGCTTAAACATAAATATTATTCATTAATACCTTTACAAGGCATTTTAGCCGCTGAATAAAAAGTCGTATTTTGCACGCTGCTCCGAATACGAAACCGTATTGAAAAGTTTGAAAAGGAAAAATGAAAGAGATGCCATTGATCAATCAATGACCTTTTACGGCGTGTACACCCAAGAAAAATCAGCTTATTTTGTGGTATACTTACTAGCAGAACAAAATACAAATCCGATAAGAAAGAAAAATAATTGGCACATGATTATTGTGTGTGCCTAAACACACAACGACAATGGCTCCGTCTTGTTTTATTGCAAAGAACGCCATTGTCACGATGTACGTGTGTTTCTCACCAAAATAGATTGAAGATTAAATTTACAACATACACAAATGACTCAAGATATTTTTGGTAAATTAAAGTTTAAATTAACTTTATTTCATATATAACAAATGAATCGGCAAAATCAAGAATATGAATCATTTTACAAAATCAAGCCCCCTAGGGAATATCAGCTGTTGACATTTATTTAAGAATTTAAATAAGATGTAGATCTATCGGTGACTCCGAACAGAACAAATTCAAAAGATGTCTAGAGTCTTTGGACTATGGTATTTGTTCAAGACTGAAGAACTTTATGCCACGAGAGTTAAATGGTAAAGGATACTGTTGACGAAGACCGTAGAGCTGAGTTGAAATCACTTATGATTGTCACTGACGGATTTTTGGTCACGCCTTGGTACGGTGGAGGTGAGGAGACGAAGCGGGAAGGAAAACGTGAGACTGCTGGTGATACCCACGAAAACGAGACGGCAACTAAAATGGTACTCTCACCGTGGGATTCCAATAATTGCAACTCTTTATTGGAACTCGATGAAACAGTCTTATGTAAATTTGGAAACTTGGAAAAACGGCCGTCTAAAATGAACCATCCAATATTTATGATAATTGACAGCAAAATAGACCTTCAGTAATAAACACTGCAAATACACAATATTCATTTGAATACCATCTTCTAGTATATATATAGCGGCAAAACTTGTAAGGCCGCATCCTATACAAAATAATAGCGTATGGGCTTACATAATAACAGTCAGCATATTATACCGTGTATGTTTCAAAGGTGTAAAAGCATTGAGTTTGTTAGTGCTTATTTTGTTTATGAGTATAATTATATAAAACATGCCTACTCAGTACACATGCAAAAATATCATTTACATGTATTGTCCTAAATGTGCAAACCTCCAATAGCACTACAAGTTTACAAATTAATTTATCTGCTAATATCTTATTCTATATTGTATAAGGAAAAAAAATCAGACTGGCAACAAATTTCCTCTCTAAAAAGAGGACAACAAATTAACTTAATGCTTGCAAAACTTGCTGACACCTAAAGGGATAACGGGTTTGGCTACCCTTCTCATCCCTACAGTTTGTTTTATTACTATTAATATTACTAGAGTTATCAAATGTTATGATAACAAGAGTTACAGATTAAAAAAACATTATAACAGCCAAAAGTGACGTTTGGAATATCTGAATGGCTGAAAAAGAGCTTTGAAACAGATATTCGTTTTCCGGTATAATTCAGAGGCCAATGGCCCCCTTCCATCCTTCTTTCTATTTATGTTTTATCTCAATGGCTGTGTAATACAGGATGGATACATCCCCCCCCCCCCACCTCTTCCCCCTTTCCTGAGTCGCGAGGGGAAAGAGACAGCATACGTCGTGGAAGGAATGTGTATGCTCTTATTAGTGAATGAAGCAAATGAAGCGCGAGGAGTGGAGTATAAAGTAACTATATCGCATGTGAAGATCATGATGGAACAGCCCTCGATGGAGGAAATATGACGGTTTCCAACCACGAATGAAGGTAGTTTGCAGCACAAAATGGTAAATAATTATCTTGCTTTTGATGCCAATTGGTCGAGTTCAAGATATCTTGTCCTGGTATCTGTTTAACCGGGGTGTTCCTTCTACCAGATGATTTTAAAGGATTTTAATGAGTCAATGTCTACAAAAATAACAGAGTTAACAAGATTAATGAAAACAAAATAGATTTGTTATCCCCCCCCCCCCACAGGTTGCATTTATGCTAGATTAGGTATTCAACTTCATTTCACCGTTGGATATCAGCCAGTAACCCTAGATGTAATGGGTAAAATTTAATGTAATGTTGGTGCAAGGTAACATGATAGATTTGGATAATGACTTTGTTTGGAAGGATGTATTTTTATTTAAATTAAAGCAAATTCGTAATAATAAAGTTAAACAATTTAATCTCAAGATGATTCATAGGTTTATTGCCTCAAAAGAAACTTATATTGTTAATAATCATTTATGCAACTCTTGTGGACAAGTTGACTCAACTTTTCATGTTATGTTATATTCCAAGGATGTGACTTTGTTTTGGAAAATAATATGTAATTTGATATTTAATCTATTCCAAATAGAAATACAAATAGACCAGAAGATAATAGTTGTAGGTAAGGATATTGGAAACAAGAAATATTCACTTCTGAATGTTATTTTAAATTATGCGCAATATGCAATTTATAATATTACGTTAAGAAGATTGTTAATGGTTCTGTTTACTACCCAAATACTTTGTTTTTTGTATTCAAGTCGTTGCTAAAATTATTTTTAAGATATGAATGTGTTAGCAAAGAAAATAATACTAAGCTGGAAGAATTGTTGAATGTACTTTAATCTTTAGTCCATGTTATGTTCCACTCAATCATTGAGTTATTAATGTACAAATGTATTACTATTATGGAAATAAAAACCTCGCTTAAGGATAAGAGAACAAAATGATAATGAGAAAAGACCCTCACCCCCCCCCCCCCCCCCCCCATCCTATAACATGATATTCAACCCACCCCATCCAAACAAAAATAATAATGGAAATAACGATGTTCATCTGGAGTGTTTTGGGTTAATCAGTTGTCTTTAAGTCACTTCCTTGTTGCACTTTATAACTCAAGGTTGTTTTTAATTCCGTTTGATTTCTAGGGATTTATTTTGTAGTTGTTTTGGGAGGAGGCTGGTGTTTTGTTTGGACAATGAGATACTTATGGAGATGTTGAAAAGCTGACAAAATCGATGGGGAAAACAATAGCAAGAAGCATGCATGTTAATGGGTCAGCCCTGAATGTAATGAAATTAAAAAATTGTGTAGTAAAGAATTCGACTTAATATTTTTATAGTAAACATGTATGTGTTTCCTCACCCTAGGTTGCTTGTGAGGTCACGATGGGGAGGAGATCCTTGAGCAGGTTGATATGACAGGCCCAAAGTTCATATTAATCCTCACATTTATATAATATACGTAACTATGTTCAATTAGATTTGTTTTTGGAGTCAACTAATTGACTTCAATTCATATCTAATACCGCATTCATATTGGAATTCAAATTTTATGCGAGATTGATGAATAGATGAAGTGTTCACATTACTAGCAAGTTTTTAAAAAAAATGCAATATAACAACTTATAAAAAAAATATACAATGCTAGATGATATACTGTGTTCTAAATAATTTAAGAATAAAACAATCTAAACAAATGTAAAGAATCAATTAACATAAATCATTGAGAAAAGTAATTGTACTTTTGATCGATAAATTATGTTCATTGTTAACTCCATTCTTTTCATCCTCTTCTTTCTTCTCTATTTCAAAATCTCTTTTACTCTCTCTCTCTCTCTCTTTCTCTCCAGTTGGTTGTTGGCAGATACACCGATCATTTTAAGTTCAAAAGGGAATATAATTGTAATAACCGCGGTATGATCGAGTACTTAAATGAGTAAACATATTGCACTGCAAAAAACAGAGTGTTAAAATTAACACCAAGGGTGTTAAATTTAACACTTTCTTGGTGTCTATGTCGGACAACTCCTCTGGTGTTACTTAACACCATTTTCTGGAATTAGATAATTTCAATTCCACTTTTGGTGTTAATATTTGACAACTCCTACTGGTGTAGATTAACACCAATATCTGGAATCATAACAAATTAAATTCCGCTTTTGGTGTTTATATTCTTGTTGATCCAATGGTCCCTTCCTATTATCCACCATTATCGACCAGGGTATAAGAACCAATGGTAAACTGATAATTCATAATCGATGTTGGCAACTGTCCACCAATAGGTATATTATAATCTCCATTGCATTAACTCCATCACATAGATCATTTGAAGTAATTTCAAGATTAACATTTAAATGATAAAGGCTGGTACACGAATATATAATAAATATGCATGTTGTTTCTTGTTTAGTAATCTTATAATCGATATATCTATTGCTAAAACGTTAAGGTAATTGTAAAAAGATCGGACAAATAATTAATTGGTCAATAATTGCCAAAGGAAAATACAAATCACAAAATTGATGTGCATTGTCATAATTTGGGTAACAAATCATGATAAATGTATTCATCTGTGAACGCGTGTAAAGTAATCATTAAGCGCGCGTACACTTTGTGAAAACTTATTCGACCAATCAACCACCTTAAACGAAATCACGTGATGATACTTTCAACACCGAGCATAAAACAACACCATGATACTTAACACCAAGTAATTATCAATGAATGCCTAAATCTGACCGGTGTTAAAATTCAACAATAATGGTGTCAACAAAATTCGATACAGTCCTGGTGTTAGAAGTTTAACACCCTAGTTTTTGCATTAATGCATGCTTTAATCTGACCGGTGTTAAAAATAACACAAATGGTGTCAACAAAATTAGATACCATACTGGTGTAAGAAATTTGACACCCTGGTTTTTGCAATGTGCCTAAATACAAGCCATCAACGTGATCAATACCATTTTATCAAGTTAATTTGCATGGCTTGAGCGGCGTGAAAAGTGTACATATTGAATCATAATCTACTTAACACCGATAAAATTGACGAGACAAACCGAGGCAAATGAGATACTGCTGGTAGACAACTGGAATACAGTATATTGCACGACATATGTTTCGTTTATATTTAGTTAAAATTGTTAAGGAATACTTCGAAACAAACAAAAAATAAACTCTGTATATTGATTGCTTATCGTTTTAATGTATAGAATTTCCCTTCATTATATTCTGTTCATTCTGTTCAGAGCGGTGACGTCTAGCTCTCCATCCTCCTCTGCATGCTCTGAAGCCACACGAGAGATTGTGTTTTGAGTTTTCAGCAGGTCAAAGGCCAGGCGAGACTGACCCGCCCTAGTTTTGTACTTGATGTAGCGTTCGAAATGAAAACCGTCTACTAATAGCCTGCCTCGGTCTGGCTTTAGTCCCACATCTGATGCCAGACGGGCTCGCAGTATAAGTTCGTGGTTGTGTAGTTTATGGTAATTCAGGGTTTTTGTAATTCTGATTCTCAAATCTGTGATGTTCTTTTTCTGCCTCCTATTCCTTTTCTTCTTCCTCCTCCTCTTCCCATTATTCTATTTCTCGTTCATCATCCTCTTCGATCTCCGTCTTCGTCATCGTCGTCCCCCTCTTTCCTTATTTTTCTTAGTTTTTTTTCTTCTTGTTCCTCTTCTCCTTTCTCTTCTCACTCTTCTGGGTATTATTTTGTTTATGTGTATTTAACTGTATACGATATGATAATCTGTACACGTTTGTATGTACCACGTAACGCTCACGGTTTCATTGTTACCTAAGATATCTGAGATTTATGAATACATATTTGTTGCACTTTTCGGTGTAGTTTTGAGCATCATTGTAGTGAATTCAGTTTAAAATTGGGTCTGAGTTTATTTCCAATTACATTTTAGAGCACATATTTATGCAAAATGTCACTGAAAGCGCCAACTGCAGCACCCCGATAATTTGTTACTATGGGCCTAATGTTTTACTGATCAATGTGAAGATGTAACAACAAAATAAAAATAAACTTAAAAACACAATTCTTTATCGTTATCAGAATATGATTAAGTTTAATATAATACTGTTTTTTGTGTGTGTTGCGTGCAACATGTGGTGATGATGATGTCTCATTTCAATTCTCGCTACCCCAAATAGCGATTCTGCCGAGATCCGGGGAAAATCCTGAAAACGCGCATTGCATTATGGGATAGCTTTTCGACATTACAGCTTCCTGTGCAGGCGCTATATTACTAGGCGCGATAGCGTATGCACCGAATATGTCGTCTGCTCGGTCTTGTTTTTTTTTCGCAAATATTTCAACGTTTATTTGAACATTTCATTCGTTGTTTTGTGCGTCTTTTGACATCAGTGACGATGGTTTTCTTTTGTGAGGCTGCACAGTGCTGGGCTCATGATTCCAAGCGTAAGAACCCTGAAAAATGGGGGTGGATGAAGGCCGTGACTTGGGATGGGACTCTATACCGGAAGTTGTAGTGACGACCCGAGAGAGTGAAAATTACCTCGTCTCGCGAATTTCGAGATTTTCGTACCTATTTAGGGTAGCGAGAATTGGACACCAGTTACCTCTCCACTGAATGATACAGTTATGATAACGAAAACATAAATAAGACAATTACAATAATACCATACAATCCACACCAAATTTAGTGCCTAGCAAAATGATATAAAGGAGTACACACCCCCAATAACGATTTAGGACTCCTCAACCCTCTCTCTCTCTCTCTCACAGGGTGCACCCGCAAGCCTACTATATAAGGTAAATATAGTTAACAGTAAAATATTTTGAAGGGATACAAGATTGAATATTCATGGAGGTTTACGGTACACCATGTGTAAAGTCCTCGAGGGACTGAGGAAAGTAGATAGAAAATAGAAGTGAGATGGAAAGGCGAGAAAGTGGAGGTTGGAAGGAAGAGTATCTTTCGGAAGTGAGTATAGCAAGATTGAATATGTTCATTTCTATTTGAAATATGAACCGTTGATTACACTCCATGTAACCTACTTTGAATTTTGGAAATGAGATAACATTAACCCTCAAATTTTATTTAACCCTAAGTATAAAAGAAATGAGAAATTAATAAGACTCATCGGTATCATGATTATAACAGGGAACAGCACCGTAGAGGGATTTAATTCAAAAGGTGAAGGGAGTAAGAGAGTTGCATGAATTGCACATTGAAAGTAAGTACTGTGCAATTAACTGCAATATTAAGCCGAGGGGCAGAGTCAGAGAAGATAGTTTTGAGAAAGAATGTATGAGCTCTATTAACGCAACTAAAACAAAAATAGGGAAAATCAGAGAGATCAATTTTAAGGAGCATTTCTAATAAGTAAAATGCTATTCGTTTTGATATGATTTTTTCTTAAATAATGGAAAACAAAATACGTTTTTGGCTCAGATTTAATATCAACCTGAAAATAATTTACACCACATAATCGCTACAGCATTATTCATAGTTTTCTTTTTAAAAATGATTGAGGGTTCAAGAAACCTGCATCTATTAAATTCAAACAGTGGACACACGCCTACCGCATTTTGTGGTTAATGATTGATTCCAATCAGATTGGTGAACGAACATATATAATAGGCCATCTGTACATTATACTGCGCACAGTTCCCTTCTCTTCTCTCTCTCTCTCTCTCTCTCTCTCTCTCTCTCTCTCTATCTCTCTCTCTCTCTCTCTATATATACATATGTTTCTTTCTCTCTCTTTCTCCCTCTCTCTCCTCCCTTTTCCATCCTGATTCTATCCCTTTTCCTAGTAGTAGTAGTAGTAGTAGTAGTAGTAGTAGTAGCAGCAGCAGCAGCAGTAGTAGTAGTAGTAGTAGTAGTAAAAGTGGTAGTAGTAGTAGTAGTAGTAGCAGTAGTAGTAGTAGTAGTAGTAGTAGTAGTAGAAGTGGTAGTAGTAGTAGTAGTAGTAGTAGTAGTAGTAGTGGTAGTAGAAGTAGTAGTAATAGAAGAAGTAGTAGTAGTAGTAGTAGTAGTAGTAGTAGTAGTAGTAGTAGAAGTAGTAGTAGTAGTAGTAGTAGTAGTAGTAGTAGTAGTAGTAGTAGTAGTTAGTAGTAGTAGTAGTAGTATATACTCGGCGAAAAAGGACACTCTTTATTGTGAAAAATATCATGTAAATCGTTAAATAAATATGATGAAATATATATATACCATTTAAAAGTACAGTTTTTACTTTTGTTACTTCAATCAAGATCAAGTTTTGAACTTTCACACTTGGCATATCCATTTAACATTTAGAAGGTCTGATTTAAGAACTTGCAAAATTAGAGCAAGCAAAATTCTTGTTCAGCATAGATTATATAACTTTTAATGCAGTTGTATGTTATACAAGATTGATTCTTTCTGCTGATCAAACATTTCAGTTAAATGTGAAGAAAAGATTATTATGGGAGATTATTTTGCAGTTATTATACTGCATAGCATGCGAGCCCAAAATAGCCCATGCTGAAAAATCATTGGCTTTTAATAGGGTAATGGCAGCTCGTGTTAGAGGTCATTGAACTCTCACTAAATTTGGTAGTTTGAGATACTTGTTTGTAGATTTTTCATTTCATTTATTAATTCAAGCGCGGTCACTCTCTCAGCCTATCAGTTGATTTTCAGAAAGTCCGTGACTAGATAATAACCTTATCTACTGATATACTAGTAACATGTTTCTGCTGTTCATTATGGTTATGCGCAGCGTGGAGCATTATTCTGCATATTGTAATAGTAAGGAGGATTGAGCTCTGGACAGGGGCGTCGCTAGACCTTTTTCAGTGGGGGGCGGGGAGGCGGTGTAGAGGCCAAAGATTACCGACAAAACTAGCCACCAATTACCGACAAAGTTAAATGTCCAATATCTACAAAATTAATCCTATAAACCCGGGGCCGAAGGGTAAATTATTTTTCCTATGGACTATCTATAGTACTTGCGTATGCGCAAATAGTCATTTTCCTCGACGACAAAAATATATGAATTATTTTGTCAACTTAGTCAGCATTATAGCTATATTTTAATGCAATCGCGGAGCTAGGATCTTATTTGAGGGAGGGGCGGTAGAGAGCGAGCCAATCACTTAAAGAGCGCACGAAACGCGCTCATTAGGGGGGGGGTGGGTGATAGGCCTCCCGCGCGAAGCGCGGAAGCTTAAACGTTACCTTAAATTATTAGGAAGAGAGGACGATTTATTGTACCGTTCTCGACTGTCACTATGAACATGACGAACAAAGAAAGCGTACAAAATATACAGTTCCTCAGGTAAACAAAGGAACATCCTTTCACTGCTATTATGTTAAAATGTGAATATGCATGTGACACCTGTTCTACACAATTTTTACATAATAGCAGTAAAGGGATGTTCCTTTGTCTACCTGAGGAACTGTATATTTTGTCCGCTTTCTTTGTCAGTCATGTTCATAGTGTGTTAATCCTTGTCCCCTTCCCCTTCCGCGCAAAGCGCGAAAACTTTGACGTTTCATTAAATTATTATAAAAAGAAGACGATTTGCTGTACCGTTCTCGACTGTTAATCCTAGTCTGAATTCAGTTTTTCTCCCCCTCCCGCACAGCCAGGCACGTAGCCAGAGTTCGATGTTGGGGGGGGGGGGGGGGGTGTGGGGGCACATACATGTAATCGATCGATGTAAAAAAAAGGGGTCTAAAAAAGTTCAACCGATCTTGGACATTTTAGCCACCCCCCCCCCCCCCCCCCCCCCGTGGCTACGTGCCTGCGCACAGCGTGGAAGCTTTGACGTTTCATTAAATTTTGAGAAAAGCAGACAATTCGGTGTACTGTTCTCGACTCTTAATCCTTATTTGAATTCAGTTCTCCCCCTCCCGTGCGAAGCGCGAACGTTTTGGCGGTTCATTAAATTATTAGAGAAAGTAGACGATTCGTTGAACCGTGGTCGACTCTTAATCCTTGTCTCAATTCAGTTTTTTTTCCCTCCCGCGCGAAGCGCGAAAGCTTTGATGTTTCATTACTTTCTGAGAAAATTAAGACGATTCGTTGTACCGTTTTTGACTCGTCTAAATGAAGTTTTCCCTTTCCGCGCAAAGTGCGGAATTGTTGGCGTTTCATTAAATGATTAGAGAAATAGGGCGATTCGTTGTACCGTTCTCGACTCGTCTAAATAAAGCTTCCCCTTCTTTGGCGTTTCATCACAATACAGAGAAAGGAAAAAGATTAGTTGTACCGTTGTTGACTCTTAAACTTTTTTTGAATTTAGTTTCCCCGAAAATGTTAAACCTCCTATTTCTTTAGCTGATATTTTAGGAAAGTGAAACTTCGAGAAAATACAAGTATTGTAGTTGTAGTCACTATCGAAGTCGTCACAGCGGATAAAAAGTCACAGTTCGTAGGGAAAAAACTTAAATATACATCTCTCCGATTTCAAACTTCTGCATTGATATTAGTACACGAGGATCGAGCAAAAATACCGACACAGCTGACCCGACACAGCAACATATTTGACCGTGTCTTTCTTGCTCCCTTTACGAGACGACTCCACCCAACAACCCCCTTCTCTCTTTTACTTCCACTCCTCTTCTCTCAGGCTCTTACCTCCCCTCTCTCTCCTCTCTTTTATCCCCCGCTTCTTTTGTTTCCCTTTTACTCTTTTTTCTTCTTGTTTTCCTTTTCTTTCTTTTCCTTTCTTTTCTCTCCTCCCTCTTTTTCTTTCCTTTTGTTCCTTTTTTTTCTTTCTTTTCCCCCTTTTCTCTTTTTCCCGACGGCAGCGCAATTTTACCGACAAAATCCTGACAGGTGGGGGGGGGGTGTCGCACCCTCACCCCCCCCCCTCCCCACACCAACCCCTTTGGCGACGCCCCTGGCTCTGTATGTGTATTGTAGTTTCAGGACTGCATGGTTTTGAGGAGCACAGGTCAATAAAGATGCCTCTCATTTCGTGTTTTTCGCCATTAGGATATTGTTGATTTTTCCTCCTCTTTTTTTGTCAATCTTTAAATTTGACTCTACGAGGTGGAAATGCTCTTCAGAAAATTTGAATACCAGATGCACCATTTCCGCCAATGCCTTTCATAGACCCATGTATTGTTAATTGGCTATATTTACTCATGCGTAAATGGAAGTCTTGGTAAAAGAAGCTGGTTACAAATTGGAAATGGGAAGATTAAGGTCATGCTGTAGAACAATAATAAATAAATGAACACTAGGCTAAACTTAGATACTTGGTCATGAAAATGATGTCAACCTTATTCATTTATGCACCGACGCGACATTATATGGAACCCAGGTAGAATATTTCTTCTCAAGAGGCACCTCCAAGACGTCTTCTAGATGGCGCTCTTTTGGTTACGTCACAGTTGTTTGCTCGTCTCGAAAAGCCATGAGATTTTCTTAAAAACCGGGGTCTTTGAAAATATGCAACTGGAATTCTGATTTTACCATCTACATATTAAACATTCAGATATTCTGAACCCGAAGGTGATCCCATATATATACATGAACTTGAGGACTCGAAAACATCTTTTGCACCCATTTCAACATAGAAAACAGAGGAGAGCGCGCCCAGAGAGATGGAAAAAAAGATTGAGGATAGGCCTCATCATGTTTTGATAAAGCTGCTGTCCTATCGATATCAAGTAGAAATAATGCGCAAAAAAGAGAGGCTCTAAAGAAAAGGAATTTCTTCGTCATAGATTACCAAACGCTCGTCGACCTGCGAGAAAAGTAAAAATGGAGCAAACAAGTCCAAGATCTCTTCTAAGCAGTCAACAAACTCCGATTTTCCGCTAGAAAATGACGCAAAGGAGAGTGTACGCCGTATAAATTTGATCAAGTGTATACATTTTCATCGTTATAATGAATATTGATTACGAATTATACTTGGTGATGCTTCAAAAGCTTATTTATTTTACATTTTCGAAACAGTACGATGCCATCGTTTAGTATTGAAACAATATCGTATTGATACACTATCAATGCACTTTTGTTCATTATATTTTAATATCTAGATGTATATAAGTTAACATTGATGCATTAATTTTATTTAAAGAGGAAGTGTTTTTATACGCGTTCTTTATATCGTACATCGATTACTTACGAATGTAAACTACACTTTTAGTTTGCTTGATATAATATTATAAATGATATATATTTAAAGGTTATGGCGAAATATATTATGATACTTTATATTCGCGTGATACAAAATGTATACATAAAGTGCGCATTGCTCATAATTCAATACTTCAAAGAATACCCAGCTGATTAACATGCGTTTATGTGTCTACCTAATACTTTTGAGTTTGTATAGTACCTGTTATTTCATCAAAAATCGCGACACACATCTTGAAAACTTTGAATTATAGACATATAAAGTATAGAATTGTAATATGATATGCAAAGCATCTTGCTTAATACAATTTAAGATGCTAAATATGCATAATGAGGAATTAATAAATTAGTTATTTGTCATATTGAACACCCAATATGCTAGTGACAATATCATATGTTTTTGCGTGAGATAAGAAATACATGTTACGTATGATATGATATGTTTATGTTTCTATTTTCATTCACAGCAATGTTGATTTATAAAGGCAAATAAAACCTGCCTTATATTAGGCCTACGTCTCACGGATAAATTTAGAAATATAAGCACATGCAAACAAGTCTCACGCGTGCACCTTTATTAGTAACTTCAAAGTATTGTATGGGTGTCTCGCATGATGTACACATGTTTGTTGACGGTGCAGACTATGTTTACACACGTGTCGATGAATGGGCCATTTTCGTGATTTTCGTGATTGGGTTCGGTGCTCGGTTATTTGTTGAATGCTTCGTAGCAAGTTTGTTCTTTCGCCTGCTGCGGGTAATTGTGTTTCGATGCTCGGTTTGCGAATTGAGTACATTGATTGTTGCTATAATGTATGTTCCTTCTGGCGGCACGTACTGTCTGCGATTTGTATTCTCACTGTAGAGATGCTGTTATTCCTAACAGGTGGAAGAGATGGCTTGTGACGGCGCTAGGCAGGGGTTTGTGCACCCATGGACCCTACTACAGATGGACTCATAATAAAAGTCTTTCTTTGATCACATCATGACCATCGCCACCTGGTGTATGTTGATGAGGACATTCATTTAAAGCGACAATGTTGATTGTGTAATAACGCATAATCACAGACATAGGAACTGTTACATTTCCTCGGATTCTAATTTTCGCTGGGCCAGGGTCCAGAGTGTAGTTTCAGGAAAAAGTATCGTGATTTAAGACCAGTAAGAGGAGCAGCGAACCCCAAATTATGATATTAGATTGATGATTAAAGAAGTGGACACTGGTGGACAAACATCTGGTATTGCTAAACTTTGAAAAATACATATTCTTTATATGAAGTCGAGAAGACGAGATTTGGAATCTCGCTTTCTCTCCTTCTCGTACCCAAGAAGTCGAGAAGACGAGATTTGGAATCTCACTTTCTCACCTTCTTGTACCTGAGAAGTCGAGAAGACGAGATTTGGAATCTCACTTTCTCACCTTCTCGTACCCAAGAAGTCGAGAAGACGAGATTTGGAATCTCACTTTCTCACCTTCTTGTACCTGAGAAGTCGAGAAGACGAGATTTGGAATCTCACTTTCTCACCTTCTCGTACCCAAGAAGTCGAGAAGACGAGATTTGGAATCTCACTTTCTCACCTTATTGTACCTGAGAAGTCGAGAAGACGAGATTTGGAATCTCGTCTTTTCATCTTCTTGGATAAAAAAGGCCGAGAAGACAAGATACCGGATCACGCCTTCTCGCCTTCTCGGACCAAAAAAGTCGAGAAGACGAGGAATTATCTCGTCATCTCGGTGGCACTTTTAAGCTTCCGTAACTATTAAATCCCGAGTGCAAATTACACCTCTAGGTTGGTTAAGTTTAGCATCTTATATAAGCTTTCCATATTACGTCACATGAGGATATTTAAAACCATAAGTAATATCGCATTTTTTAAGAGCGCATTTAATTGCTCTTTATTCTGTAAATTGTATTTTTAATTGTAATACATATGTTCATAATTAATGATATTGAAATGATCTTAATAAAAATTAAAAAAGAAACTCGATATATTTGCATAATTCATCTGAATCGATATTTACATCCCATGGATTATTAACCCATGCTTTTGAGGCCTGCAAGTGATTATCATGACTATGTTACCATTTATACCCGCACTTATGATTTAATATACACACTTTTGTTTCAGCACTATCACAACCATGTAAACAAGAACATACACACACTCACACAAATATATGCACGTACTCACATTTTCACACTTGAATAAAACCCCCATCTATTGTATGAAATACTTACTTTGAAACCCCAGCCAGGAAACTCTTCATCTGGATTCCCCGTCTTCTCCTATTCCGTCTTTTAATTCATCAGCGCTTCAAGATTAAGTTTAAAAGTTTTGGACTTTGAAAATTCTGAAACTTTCTACAGTATAAATTTTACTCAATTTATATCACTCCCTCCTTATACATCAGGGTTTGAACCCTGTATTGACACTCCAAGGGTGTTATGGTAAAATTACGATGTTAGACTACAAGAAGCTGTACAATAAGACCTTGAAGATAGCTAATTCCATCACCACCAGTGATATCCATCTATCAACATAATGCTTTAGTACTGTATGCAATAATTAGAATATATATTTTTACTGGAAACCAACTTTTGATATAAACAAGGGAATTGTTTAAAAAAAAAAAAAATAATAATATTTACTATTGTCCAAAGATTCTGGATTTCGTAACGCAAGCCTAACTTATCCCCAATCTCCAATAATTAAGATGACGGTAGGTTCGGAAGAAAAAAATTGCACAATCAATTCATATGCTGAAGAAGATTTATGGTATTTAAACATATTTTACTTTTTCCTATAGTTGTACCTGATATCAAAATATGCCTCCAGCAACATTCAATACATAACAGATATATTACAAGTTTCAATGGGAGAGTTCTATCTAAAGACCAATTCATCAACTTTTCATGTGCATGTAGTTTTAAAACTAAAGCTGGTCAATGCATATGTTCACTGCAAAGTAAAGAGCGCCATCACCGAACATAAGTCCTAATATTATACACAAATTGCAACCCATTGACCATGTATATTATATTATAGCGATACCTCAGTCGGTAGAGCAGTGATCTCGTAATCAGGTGACCGGGGTTCGATACCAAGTCGATGCGCTAGTGCCCGTTGGTAAAGCATTAATCCTCATTACCAGGTCATATGGAGAGGACCAAAAGCCGTCGGCTGTCTGATTGCTTACTAAAAAGCATTTATGCTTTCTTAGCAGTCAGGTAAAATAACCACAACCATATCCATGCACTGACGGAGACAAATACCGAACGCGTGCTTGTTTTTAGATATCTAACTTATTCTACTCCATACGTACTAACGGTGACTCCCAATGTAAACTAATTGGGGTATCAATTTTGAGAGGATACAGCTATCCAAGAGCCTGACATACAACAAGATGCATCACTTGATGTTTAAAAGATATGATAGTGTCAGGAGATACTTGTACCTTCTTCTTACTGCGTACTTAAAATTCATGTAGATGCATATAATACGACAAAGCCCATAAACATAACGTAAAGGTACTTTCTAGCAAGAAAAGCAACTTGTTGGGCTTCCAATCAATTACCTAGACTAGTGATAGCTTTACAGTCTAACGATTCATAATACAATTTCAGATGGTAGCTTTCATACATTGGATGCACTTGAATATTATTATGTGTATATATATATATTAAAACATTCATTATTTGCATCAACTCTTGCAACTCATTAACATGTAAAAAGAGACGGTGGTGATGCTAATGGTGACAATATTATTTATCATAAGTATTATAATGATAATGATAACTATAGTAGTATTAAGAATGATAATAATAAAATCAGAGATAACAATACGATTAAAGGGCCTTCAGGAAGCATTGTATAAGAACTAGTTAGGCTGGCCTGGATAAGGAAATATTTATATCGTCATCCTTATTAGTATTATTATTTAATGTTAAAAATATATTTCATTCACATATAGTTATGTATCTTTGAATAATCATTTTTATAAAGTTGTCTCTCACCTTAATCATCATTATAATGATGATACATCAACTAATTTGCAGCCAAATATTTGATCCATGTTTTACTTCTATTTTCGAAAATGATTAACGTTTTGTTTCCGAAGCTCCTTACCTGTATGAAAGTGAGATTTTTATTTGCATAGATTATGTACTTCTAATTAATTGTCTTTCCTTTTTTTTTAATTAGCGATCCTTTTCTATGAACATGTTTTCAATAATCCACATTGATTTTAATGAATATGAATTATTACTATTTGTATTATTATTTGTATTATTTGTATCATTATTAGTAATAGTAGTAATATAAGTAGTATGTGTGTTATTATTATTTGTATAAGCATTAGTATTACTTTTATTATTAACTGCAATTATGATGGTGCTTATAGTAATATTGATCATGATGGTGATGATGGCGATGAAGATAATAATAATAATCACGAACAAACAATTTGTTCTAGAATAATAAATGACTGCGGATTAAATGCATAAAATGTAAACACCCCTTGTGTCTGCGCTCCAAGCGGACATTTTTTGTTTTTCCTTGGCTATTTATTTTGATACGAACAAAGTATGTACTAGAATATTATGTATTTATATAAATTTGCATGTGTATAATATCAGTATTATTGCTACGATTATGCCTTGGGAATTACTGTGAATAAGGGCAGTGAAGATTACTGCCCATCTGAATGAAGAAAGGTCAATGCATTCATTTCATCACATTCGAGACAATATCTATGGAGAAGAGAACTTGACCAAAACTTGACGTTTCCATGACAAATGACATCCATTGAGGAAAAATTCGATTTCATGTCACAATTTGATAGTTTGCCAAATGTATGATTTGTGCAATGCCTTCAATTTCCAGAATATTTTGGAATAAATAACTATGTTCTTTGCGATATATTGACTTGAATGTTTTTTTAGAGCTTGAAATATATTTCATACATCTTGTCATGAGAGTAGATTTACATTTACAGTTGCTATACATGTGCTATATGTGCTGTGAGGCGATGTCTAGAAGTGTTTTATTGAACATGATCTGCATGGATACTTTGATTTCATTTCCTCTATCTGAAATGGACATAGTTACCTAATCCGACCATTCTTCGTAAACTTCTTTAGGTATTTGTTTGAGAAGAGATATTGTTATTGTTGTATTAGAGAAACATGTCCAGGTTATCAGTATTTATTTCAACAATCTGCGTATTAAAAAAAAGAATATGTTTATTTACTAAGCATATATTTGGGATTGATGTCCAAAATGGTGTTGCTAGATGAAACTCGATCATTTCTATCATATTCAATAGCGATAATTATGTTTCTCCATTGTAGTGTAACATTATCAGTGATTTTGTACATGTAAGGCCTGCGCTAGGCGATAAGTATTTGAACTTTATTGAGTAGCAAGATAATATCTGTCACCAGATTGAACTGCTGTTGACCAGATATGCAGATGCGTCATTCATAGAAACTAGTGGGGTGTGATAAATAAACCACAGCACACGCTGTAGTTCTGTGTATTTTTACGGTTCGTGTTCAGACTAGAGGTGAAAGGTCAGTCAGGATTGTAGCTACATCGTTCAGGGCTTAACCCCGTTCACATTAGGATAACTTGTTAGTTTGGGGTACTGCACATCATGATTACGTGGGTCTCTACATGCTAGAGATTTAATTTAACTTATTAAAAGCTTAGTTCGATTTATCGTTGATCGAAATTAACTTTGATTCGGTTTAACATTAATATCTCACTTGTATTTCACATGGAATCTCTTTTGTGTTTTGTCAAATTCTAGTATGTTCAACAACATGAATTAGTTGTAGACACTTTACGTTTATTTTCATATCATATTTTACCGATTCGTATCTGATTTAACTTCAATATTTATCCATAAACAACTGTATATATGTTTGTGCTATTTTAGGATTTAGCATATACATTTTTAAATGCATTCTTTGTATCACGCTCTGATCACTTCCTCCTTATATTCTTCTTTGTTCTATCGGACGTTTATGACACACAATATTTTGTCGCTGGATTGCATTGGAGTTTAGTTGAGGGACGCATCATTGTAATGCCATGATAATAGAGTCGAGCTATCAGCTTACTATATTCATTCGGATTGGTTGTGTGTTGAAACTATTCATACATATGACAATTTATGATTCATTATTTTCTATTTTATTGCTTAGGGTTAAACTTAAAACGATTTTTGTGTTTTTCCTCTGTTTTTTATTTTGATACTTGATACCGAAATAAAAGTACGACTTCAAAATAACCTGTCACACCTTTATATATGACGTATTCATAAAAAAGCGTTATTATTTTTTCTTAAAGTGTCAAAGAAATGAAAGGCAATGAACTCCATTATTATTGTATACAAATTGTTATAGGAAAACATGCAGGAACATCATCATGATCATAGGAAGTTTATTCTGTGATGAGTGCAACCTGGCTTGTAAAGATTGTATCAGTGTTTTGTTGTTTTTATTATCGTTTACTCTATACAACCCTACAAGAATAAATCCGATATGGATACGATTTTTTAATATTGGAATAAAGGAGAATGGATGGGGGTTGTCCCCATCCCCCCCCCCCCCCCTACTCAATTGTAGCTTAGCCACTAAAAAGTACCTGCAATCGATTATGTCTCTGGATTTATAGAACAATAATTTGAACCAAAAAAAAAAGTTTTTATGTTTACTATTTTTTCATCGATATTTTGTTAATATAAGCATTACCAATAGAACGCATATCACTTGACATTATATCACTGAATAAATTATGTCTATACCGATATTTTATATCATTATTCAACACAAATAAACTAACCTCTTTATTATGTAACGCAAAACTCATGTGAATTAACTTTTTGTTTGCTCCCATTAGACCCATTTATATGTCTGGAAATAAACAGACAAACGACAAACTATGGCAAAAAAGCTGAGTTTGTAATGTTGGTTGTTTTTGTTGCAATAAACAAATTGCATATTTTTTAGTGATTTAACATCAAAAAGAAAATCACACAGAACTAATAGATAAAATCATGAGTTTGATATTCAAAATAAATGTCGAATTAGGCACTGATTCAAGAAAAATCCTTTCCATTCCAGTATTTTACACCATTTCGGCCACTTTTACTTGATATTTAGGATGATTTCTGTAACCAAATTCTAAGTTTTGGATTGAATTTAATTCAGTCCTAATTTATGATGGGGACGATTGTGCAGATTATATTTATCATTATTACTATCATTCACGATGGTCTAGTGGTAATGGTCACTTGTTAGCCATAAATGACCATTCCTGTCATATTTGGTGTCCAACATCATTTCGAAATTTTGTGAAAACCCATTCTGGAGGACGGGTTTTGACACCGAACATGTAGGGAAGAATGGGTGACCAACAATGGCATATGGATTATAGTAAATCCTCATCTTTGCTCTAGGTTATCTACGCTTTCTACAATTCCCATTTTCAACACTAACACACACACAAAACGAAATACTAATTTGATTTACAATGTAAATAAATTAGGGGCGAATCATATTCCTAATTATCCCCCCCCCCCCCTCTCTCTTCCTTATTTCAGCTTCTTCTACTTTTACCCCTACAGGTGCCGCACTGGGAGTATGCGCCACCTGTACCCCTTGGCCCCTGTATACGCTACTTTGTATTTTTTGAATTAACCTGAAGTTGAACATTGGATAACTGTTCTAATGTTCCCCCATCATATATTCTGATTAACCTTAAACGAATAGCAATATTTGCAGCTCAAGCATTTTGAATTTGTCAAAAAATCATACAAAATAATGGTTAGGTTGGGTCAGCATTATATATAATCCTTTGTATGCGACGAAATAATGTTGTTTTCGATTGTACAAAAGTCGACCATGCTTCTTCATTTTACTATTTATAATAACATTATAGTACAAAGTCTGATAGTTTGTTTAGACGATAATAAATGAACTCTGTCAACTATAGATGGCGTTATTTCCCTTGCCGTAAAGGGTGCTATCAAAGCTTTACTTTATAGACGTGGTAATAGCCGTTAACAATCAGGCGCGGATCCAGGGGGGGGGCGAGCGGGCCTTGCCCCCCCCCCCCTGCAAAAAAAAAAAAAAAAGGGAGAAGAAAGGAAAAGAAGGGAAAAGGAAAGAGGAGAGAAAGGGAAAGAAAGAAGAGGAAGAAGTAAAGAAAAGGGGGAAGAAGGAGATCGGGGGGCCGAAAGGGCCTTGCCTCCCAGGCTGTTGCCCCCCCCCCCCCCCCATCAAAAAATAAGAGAGAAGGAAGGAAAGGGAAAGAAAAAATGAAAAGAGGAGAGAAAGGGAAAGAAAGAAGAGGAAGAAGTAAAGAAAAGGGGGAAGAAGGAGATCGGGGGGCCGAAAGGGCCTTGCCTCCCAGGCTGTTGCCCCCCCCCCCCCAATACAAAAAATAAGAAAGAAGGAAGGAAAGGGAAAGAAAAAAGGAAAAAAAGAGATACTGGCGTACTGATAAGGGGGGGGAATCTAATTCAATTGTGGTTTATTTCTAATTCCACAACGGTGGATTACAAATAATGCTGAAATGACATAATTTCCGAGATTTTTCCTCACTATTTAGTAAATTATACGTTTGTATGTGTTTGTTGGAAAATGACAAATTCTTAAATTTACAGCCAGGCAAGAAATATGATTCTTGAGATTCCTACATGTCAGGGCCCGAGGTACGGCGGGGATCGGGAGCCTCGAGCTCCCTCTCTCCCCCCCCCCCCCCACACTTTTTTTGAAAAAACATATTAAAGAGAATTGAAATATAATGAGAGCAAGAAAGAAAGAATAGTTAACTGCCAGTGTTAAAAAATAATGAGGTATCAAAATATGCTCATCTGAACGTGATTAAATGCCTAAAACCCCTAAGCTTCCGGGGGATCTGCCCCCTGGATTCCACCTAGGGCCCTACGGCGGGCCCTTAGATGCTCATCTTACGGTAATTTAATGCCTTAAACCCCTGATTTTTTGGGGCTCCGCCCCCTGCACCCCACGCCAAATAGTGGCCTGCAAGTGTCACAAAATAATGAGGTATAAACACAATGCTCATCTGACCTTAATTTAACGCCTAAAACCCCTGAGCTTCCGGGGAACCTGAATTCAGACGAGGATTAAGATTCGAGAACTATTCAGCCAATCGTCTTCTTTCTCTCATAATCTTATGAAACTTAAAAACTTCCGCGCTTCGCGCGGGAGGGGGGGGGGGATAATCTAAATTCAGACGAGGATTATTTTCGAAAACGGTACTACGAATCGTCTTCTTTCTCTAATGATTTAATGAATCGTAAGAGCTTCCACGCTTCGCGCGGAAGGGGGAAATCTAAATTCAGACGAGGATTATTTTCGAAAATGGTACAACGAATCGTCTTCTTTCTCTAATGATTTATGAAACTTAAAAGCTACCGCGCTTCGCGCGGGAGGGGAGAACCTGAATTCAGACGAGGATTAAGAATCGAGAACTCTACAACGAATCGTCTTCTTTCTCTAATAATTTAATAAATCGCAAAAATTTTCGCACTTCACGCGGGAGGGGAAAAACTAAATTCAGACGAGAATTATTTTCGAGAACTGTACAACGAATCGTCTTCTCTCTCTAATAATTTAATGGAACGTCAAAGCTTCCGCGTTTCGCGGAGGAAGGAGGGGAAACTTGCTCCTCCCTGCACCCCCCCGGATTACGTCACTGTTGGTCACCATTACGTACCAATATTTGGCTCGCATAATTTCAAATTTGGCCCCCCCCCCCCTAAAAAATCCTGGATCCGCGCCTGTTAACAATAACAGCAATAATAGTGTAGATACCATTTTCTAGAATGCCTAGTTTGTCGTTATTCGACACATATTTGAATAAATAATGATTAAGACTAAAATAGGCACATATGAATGAGTCCTACGTCGATTTTAGAACCACGGGGGTACTTTTACAGAACCGTCATAAATAATAAATTCCCCGACAATGAACGAGTTACGACTCTAAACCTGTAATATCCTTTTAAAGCACGATCTCAAAGCGATTTCTAGTTATTTCATGGGCAGCCAAAATAAGAACTGAAAAGATGAATATAGTTTTAAAGTAACATGAATGACACTGACAGGATTATATTACAAATTGCCACTCAAAAATACCCTTAAAATATACACTTCCGCATTGTATATCAAAATGTTTATATTTTGCTTATGTATTTCTTTAATGCTATATTGTACTAGAGTTGGGCATGCTTTTGCATGTAAATAAACCAAGGAAAAAGCGAAAAATAAATCAGCCACAGATGGCGTTATCTTATTTGCCATAACGGGTGTCATCAATGCTTACTCGACATGTGTGCATAGACCAGGTAAGGGCCGTTGAGAGTAGGATACTTGATTTGTTAGATACTGTAAAAGAATGTAACAGAATGTAATATATATTTATATAAATAACGATATAATATCGACATTAATTGCAGTTAATCTCCCTGGAGTATCCGTAGATATTACAACCTTCGTTGGGAATCCCATATCGATAATCTTATAAAACAGAGAATTAAAATGTATCCGTGTTTTTATATCCATAAAATTCCATGTACAATTTCTAATTTGATTCACTTTGTATAACTCACTTATATTACCTCATCTGACATATTATATTATTATTTGGGGAAATTTGTGTCATGGAAAATTAATACCCTCTTCAAATAACAAGGGAAGGATCTACGTATTTGTACAGGTAGTGATTATTATGGACATTCTAATCCTTTATTTCTTAGTTTAAAAACCCGTAATGTTTTTGATGTATTCAAATACCATTCTGCATTAATTGGTTTTCGATTTTGTCAAAATATGCTTCCAAATAAAATTTCATCCATATTCTTGGTCAATAATCAACAATTATTCTCAAAATACTAGGCTTTGCAATATTTTTCATTTATGACAAGTGAAAAGTTCTTTCTCTGAAAAATCTGTAAAGAATACTTTGCCAAACATATGGAACACTATACCACAAGTCTTACGTTTATATGAAAACATGTCAATGTTTAAACAGCAAAAGTAAACTGACCTTGTGGTATGAGTACTGTTGAACTTACCTTCCAAACCTTTTTACCCCCTCCAATGTTACATTATTTCACACATGTTCTTGTAATTGTTTGTCTTTATATTTTGTTTATCGCTGCATTTTGTGATATCTTTAACTAATTTATATTCAATAATATAAATTATAATATTCAGGGGAACTTTTTTAAACAAGGCCATTTAAGATGTGATTGTCCTCCTATTTCAATTGAAGTTATTGTATAAATTAGACATTGTCTGTCTTAGTATGTAAATATGTTTGTATGCTTGTTTGCATTTGCTGTGTGTTTTATGAAGATGAAATGAATAAACGAGCTGAACTGAAAACAAAATTGTACTGTAGTTTTTTTAATTTTGTTCACAACTATTACTATTACTCACAACTAGAGTCGGCAATGCTTTTGCATGTAAATAAACCAAGGAAATAGCGAAAAATAAATCAGCCACAGATGGCGTTATCTTATTTGCCATAACGGGTGTCATCAATGCTCACTCGACATTTGTGTATAGACCAGGTAAGGGCCGTTGAGAGTAGAATAATTGATTTGTTAGATACTGTAAAATAATGTAACAGAATATTATATATACTTACATAAATAACGATATAATCAAAATAAAATAGACAGTGACTTAAATCATTATTGTTGGGGTCCCGAATCGAATACAGAAGTCTGGTGGAGGACGTCATCTATAGAGCTCTTTTAAAGGAACGGCCTGTATAATGTCGCCTATGATCATAACAGCGCAAACTCACACATGACACGTACCATTTCTTGACAGATCGTGTTGATACTACATCTATGTCGAAATTATATGTTGTTAATTTTATTGGAGTATCCATGGATAACAACATTCGTTGGGAATCTCACATCGATAATGTTATAAACAAAGTATCAAAATGTATGCGTGTTTTATATACATTGAAATTTCATGTACCATTTTCTATGGTACTTACTTTTACAACTCACTTATACTATTTTATTTGAAATATTGAAAATATTGTACTATTATTTTGGGAAATTCATGTCAGAAACAAATTGAAACCCTCTTCAAATTACAATAAAAGGCTCTACGTATTTGTAGAGGTATGATTATAACGGCAATGCTGCTACTTTATTTCTTAGTTTAAGAACCATTAAACCATTTAAATACCATACTGCATTAATTGGTTTTCAACTTTTCAAAATAGGCTACCAAATAAAATAACATCCATATTTGTGGTCAATAATCAACATCATTATCATAATACTCGGCTTTGCATTATGTTTTATTGATGGAAAGTGAAAAAAGTTAATTCTCTTTAAAGGTAAAGACCAGTATTGGCAACGCCCCAATTTCAAAAAATAAAATGGAAGCTCTCATTACCAATCATGTGAAAGAATATATTTTGACTAATACATGATGATAAAAAATTTGCCGGGAAACCGCCTACTAATTCATATATTTGGTAAATTTATTTCTCTCATGGTCTGGTGAGAGAGATAGGGTAGTCCCATATACATCTTTCTGTGTATAGTGCTTGTAACTTTACGAAGAATGGGCCAAATTTCTTATCATTTTGATGATTCCAGAACCTTGCAGATGCTAGATGCTAGATGATCAACCTTTTCTGATCGATTCCACAACGTTTCTTTCACAATGCAATCGCATGACCATTACTGGTCTCTACCTTTAAGAAAAAAATGTAAGAAATACTTTGCCATTCGTATGGAACACTGTACCACAATTCATACGTGTATTAAAACATTTCAGTGGTTAAACAACAAACGAAACTGGCCTTGTATTATGAGTACCGTTGAATTTACCTTATATTGTGTTTAACGCTGTCTTTTGTGATATCTTTAACAAATTTATACTCAATAATATCAATTATTATATTCAGGGGAACTTTTTTAAACAAGGCCCACCATAGGCTTTCCTCCCTCCTATTTCATTTGATGTAATTGTATAAATTGAACGTTCTCTGCTTTAGTATAAATGTATACTTGTATGCTTATTTGATTTTGCTGTGTTTTTTTACGAAAATAAAATAAATAAACTTGCTGAACTGAAGAAAAACAAATGCACTCCTCGAATATTTGGAAGATGTTATCATTATGATAATACATACAATTTCAGAGGAGTTATTTGTTTTAATATAGCAGCTCATCCTTTAATCGGAGGTAGCGAAACAGAATTAGGCCCTTTGAAGATTATTATTTGTTTTTGTTGTAAATTATATTAAAAGGAAACCTTAAACCACAATTGATTTGGGTATCTTATAAAATAGAAGAACAAAAAAGTATACACCAATTTTAATGGGAATTATCTTTATTTTGCATGAACGTTTTAAGTGATAAACAAGTTGTTGTTAGTGTTTTCTCTTATTAAAATAAATATTTATATTCCATAAATGCAGAGGAGAGAGAGCGGAGAAGCAAGCATAGTCAATTTCTAACACACGTTTAGGCAGCTCCGAATTGCGATGTTGTACATTTTTAAAAGAGTATTTTTGTTTCTGTTTATATTGAAGGAATCAATTTTCAAGTGCTCTTATAGAAGAGTTGCGGAATATTTTGCATTAACTGTAGTACAGATCGGAGGATTCTATTTTGAGCTAAATGGAGGTTCTTTAAATAACTTTTCTTCATATTTTATTTTAAAAAGATTATGCTCATCCCAATCGAGATCACTAATCAATAACATACCTATTTATTTGCACTGGTTTATCTGTTTCAGTTCTGCAGTATTGATATAGGTATTAAGTGATCTCTCCTTTACAAATAGCATGCCTTAATATTATCATTGTAATAGGGATAATTTGTTGAATTCCACCATTCCAAAAAAAGAACACCAAGAAGAAAAAGAAGAATAACAAGAAGAAAAATCGTTGTAGAGGCAATAATCAATATTGATCAAACAGATAGTGATGATGATGAAAATATAATTAAAAAACAAAACCATAAACGACATAAGGAGTTTAATATGTTATTTTGACAACGCATTACAATGAGACAAATACTACTAATTGTATGTGTATGTTTTTAAACGATTTATTATATTCACTCAAAAAGATGGCACTTGTCGAAATACAGTTGACAATTGCGGTTAGTGCAATATTATTACTTTACAAAATATATGCAAATGTAGAAAGGGATAAAAACATATTCAGCAATGCATGTACAATGCTAAAGAGGAACGCTCTCTCTGTGTTTATATATATACAAACATACCTATATACATACATTTAAATAGTTTTACCAACTGTCTTACCAACTGTTATCTGTAATGATCATTTTGATTTACATCAAAAAAGTACCGTCGACATGTAAATAGCTTTGCATTTCTACATGTATAAAAATAGGCCAAATATTTTAATTGAATATACATGTGTAAAGTTGCACGTTGGGTTCATATAGTTGTTGAGGCGCGACTATCCTCAACATTTCTAATTTCAATGAATAAAAAGGGATTTTCCACTAAACTAATTATACTCGTTACTTCCTTCATAGAGAATAAAATAAAAGTTTGAAAAACATGGGAACACTTTAATGTCTGTCACAATTATACTCTAATTAAAATTCAAATAGTTGTATGTATAATCATGGTAAAAATTCATTGAAACCTGAGATTGGAGTAATTAATGATGTTAATAATGATATCTTCTTCTTCGTAGTCTAATTAATTGATGGTCATTATCGACACAAAATATATGAACGCAGAATTTGATCAGCTTTGAAAATTGCATCCATTGTTGGTTTCGCTTTTATTGTACATATATCGAAACCCGGCAGCCCCCAATCGTAGCTACACATACAGGCATATGAGTATTAATATGTTTCGAGAAAAGGGAGGTTTGGGGCTGATCGAAATCAGGCCCCGACATTTTTCTTGCGAACACACAAACAATCCATTGTAGATGAATGAGAGATTCATACACACAATAACATTTACATTTTAGGACATCCCTGACCTATTTATATTATTTTGAGAGCATTTATGAGAACGTACCTTTTCACTACTAAAACAGTCACCTTCAAATATTTGTACACACATATATTTTGTACAAACTAATGTTTAAGACCACCCACAAAAATTCCCAAGGCTCTCTTTTGGCTACCGGATTACCAGTATGTAGAAAATGAGAAAAATAAAGTAACAGAGCGCATACGGACATGCGGGCCCGAATATATTCCAGCGGCTTCGGATGCGTCGATTGGTCTACTAACATGCGGCTTTTATATTAAAAAGATTATTGCAAAATGTCTTTGCAGAAGTTATAAGTTCAGCTTATTTGAAATATGCTATTACACACACAAGTATGTATATCCAACCCCTTGATCTACCCCCGTGAGGCAGGCATTATATCAAATTAATTAATAATAAGTAGACATGACATACATCTCATTCTACTTTCAGTACACAATAAGATGCAAACTGTCACTCCACTTACATAAATTGGTACTTATTATTTTGTTTCGAAAACCAGTCTCTGATACATGATGGCTAAAAAACATTTGATTTATTTCCAATTTTATATTAGCAATTTACTTTACAAACGCATGCCCTGGGCATCATTCATGCGTAAGTATGGAATTAAAACATAATTCAATGATTCGTTACTTCCTTATTTCAATTTCCCATACAGTACAGATTTGTGTTAGGGCTTTACAAGTTCAATACTTGATTCTTAAATGTACATGAATTATTCCCGTTTCTCGTTTTTTTACATCGAACTATTGTCTTCTCATAATTCGAATATAAAATTGCAACAGAGAACCATATACCGCTCTGGAATTGTTATCATTCCTTTGAAATAACCGCTTATTAAGAATTCCGGTGAAAGAAATTAGATTTTATCTGAGATATATCTTGTGAATGCTTTATACTTTAACATATCATTATCATTAGTAAAGATGAACATACCGTACATTGAGAAAATGTGAATTTTAATTCATTCTTATAATTATTTCGTTATGATTACCCTATAATGTGTACATGTTATTAGATTCAGAGAAGAAAGTAAAACTACCTTTCTTCCATTGATGTCCATTTTAAGTTCATGTAATTTTCATCTAACTACGATTCCAATTCATTGATTTTAGTTAAGTGCAAAGAAAGTGTGTGAAACATGATAGTACAATTAGTGCAAGCAACAGTTAAAGTATTTCATATAAATGTACACTTAGATTGTTTCAATTTCATTTGCATCATTACTATAATAAGGGTAATGTTTTCGAAGCAGAGGGAAATGTATAACATAACAGTAACATTGATACCAACATGTTTTTGTTTTAATGGATGGGTAATTTTTTAATCTATTAACACTTCAGGTTCATTTATTTAGAGGTACGTTGTTGACACATTATCACGACCCTCGGTGTCATCCTCAACAATGTTTGGAATATCGGTATTAATTTCACAATGAGTAAACGCACCTTCGGTGTTAAGATATGTAGGCTCCTCCTTCAGATTAGAGTGTGCGTGGGCTTGCTTGCGGACGAGTGTTGGGCTAACGTAATGCACAACTGAGGTGGTGGGATAGGAGACTTGTTGGGTAGTACTAGCTTGGGACTTGCACTTCTTTATAGGCTTCATGGCCATGTAGGTATGGGGTTCTTCGGAAACATCGGGAGTTGCATACGTGGGGTCTGATTGGTCAAAAGTGTGTTCCAAAGGCTGTTAACGAAAAAAGAATCACCAAGGTCAACAAAGTGAATTACGGTGAAGTAAAATACCATATTTTGCTTGATGAATTAACAAGAGAAAAACCTTCTTATCATCGTTTAAAATCAGTTAAAACAAACACACATACGAACACATTTAAATGAACAAACAAATACACGAACTACAAAAACGATCAAACACTATAAAAAGAATAAACCAAAATATATGTTAGTATTTCTTATCTCATAATTTGCTAACATTGATCTTGTTTCATAATCAGAACATTAGGCTTAGTTCTATATTTTTGTCATCTAGCTTACTCAGTTATTATCTATTCAAGGGTTTTGTCACCTTAACACCGCTTGCTGATGCTGGCTCGCTAGTTTGAGATGTGTCATCGACTGGGAGGTTTCCAGAGGTCTGCATTACAAGAGATGCTAATCCTATTAAAGTTCCAACAGAAGAAAGAAGAAAAAAACGTCATCAATTTTTAGCTTCTACTCTTCAAGAAGTCAATACATATCATGTATCTTAACAAAATTAAATAATACATTGCAGTTATTCTTGTTATTTGTTTTGCTTTTCGAGATCAAGAAGTGAATATAATTTCTTATTCATGTTGTATATACGAGGACATGCAGTTCTGGACGCATACGCCTTTCTTCATTGAAACATGTGTTGTACGTGTGATGGTTTGGTTTTCATGAATGTGTAAATACTATGTATAAAAACTTTTTGAAAAGAATGTTGTAGTCAGTAGAAGTAATGTGCAACCCACCTTGCCTCTTCTTGACAATGCTATAAGCAATCACCACAAATAACACCTGCATCAAGCTGCACACTGCTACTATATACAAAATCCAGATCGGCTGGAAATTGCATTGGCATGAGTGGAGGGAGTCGTCTGGGATTTAAGGAATACGCATTAATATTCTGTTTACAGGGTATGCAGTGTTACATGTTACTTTGTGTCACTTTTTGTAATACTTAGTAATAAGACTGCTAACAACTTACTTGTATTGTCCTTACTCATTTCTACATTTCTACCTATAGCATTATCTTAATCAGGAATATCTATGGCAAATACCAAAAATACAAACACAAAAGGGGACTACAAAAGGAAAAACATATATATCAGAAGACGATTGCATTATGACATCGCATACATGTTGAAATAACTTAACTTCAAGATTTGAAAACTATAAATAATTCGTTTTAAATAGCTTTCTTTTCAAACTTTTCTTCACATCAGCCGCAGTGACAGTTTATGCACTTAATCTTCATAAACGAAACAAAATCCCCATGTGACGCTATAAAAAAACATTCCTACAATACCTGTTGAGATCATTATATTACCTGTAGTTGATTTCACAATGGAAGAAACCAAAGAAGCTCCATTACCTGTCAAAAGAAAATTAAGTACCTGAATAAATGTTTTGTGAAAGTCGAATCAAAACCAGAAAGAAAATAAATAGAATTCCACTTGAAGTATATTCATATATTCGTATCAACTTATTATGTTAGAGCTACACGTAGCAAAAGCGCTGCCACATGCCAAATGAATATGAATACATAGCACATTCTTTAATACTTAATAGATAATACAATAATAAATTTAATTTAAATTTAAATACTTTCATTTCTACTATCAGATAATGTTTCAAAATATGTTTTAGTCTTGTACATTTTGACTATGGGTTGACTCTATAAGGAGAATACAAAAAAAAGATGCGGAAAAGGGAAACGGCGAATATCATGTTTAATGTTGTTTTACTTGCTGTTGACGTGGGGGTTTCCTTAAAGCCAGTCATTAGACCTTTCGTACTGGTGGTGAGTTCGTCTATATAATTTCAGTGACAAAATAAGAGAGAGAAAGACGATGAAACACGACATTTTACACAGGGCAATTGAAATGTTACATTTTCACAGAATCGCTAGCCAATGATTGTGTTTGGTTCTAAGCTAATTACAACAAATATTTGTTTCTCTATCTCAAGGTCTTTTCAATTTCAGTACTGTTGAACAGGGGCAACGGGTTTTTGTGAAGACGTCTGATATCCAAAGCGACCAAGAATGTCTGGGGATCAAATGTGGATCGCCGCCCAGGATGCGATTTTTTTTTCCTACGAACTTTGACGAACTTTGAGCGCGCGAGGGGAACCTGCGCATGCGCACTCGCGAAGGAAACCAGCACATGCGCACGTGGAATCCGGTAGGGCGGTCAATAGGGTGATAGTAATTATACAAAGTAATCTTTCATCAACTCATCGTTAGCTCAATCGGTAAGGACAGCGTGTTACTAATAGAACCTTGGAGTTGCCGTGAGGGTTCAAATCTCAGTTTATTTAGTTTTTTACCTTTATAAATAGTGAGGCAAAGCAATATATAATCAAAGTCTAATTGTTTGTGACCTCCTTGCATGCGTCAAGTATAACAGTTCGTATGTGAGCATGCGCCAGGTATAAAAATTCGTAGGAAAAAAAAAGTTCGCGCCCCGCATATTGAAGATTTCATTTTAACTGGAATTGTTGAAAGTTATGGACTACTTTAAAAAGTTGTATCAGGCAAAAAATGAGCGACGTCTTGTTTACTCAACAGATAATTTTCAATATCTACAACACCCCTCTTAAAAACCGTTTTAGAGATTTTGAAATGCAAATCTTAATTTAGTTGAATTGATTTGATTGATTAATCCGTCATTATAACAGAAATAATTTTGTCAATGGTTAGAGAATACCACATGTCGTGCCACAACAACATTAGACATAAAAAAGGAATGTACAAAGACAATTACACATATTTTGAAGAAAATACAAAAAAAATGTTCATCAATGAAAAAATACAGGAAAAAAAAAAATCAATTTAATTTAGTCATCTTAACGCCCTCCTACTATGTGTGAATGAACCAAAAATGTTTTTGGTTTATATCACAGCCCCACCCCCACACACACTTACACGCACACACACGCACACACACGCATATGCACATACTATCGCCTCACGTTAGAACTAAAATGTACAATACAATTTATATACAATCGTTTGTTTCTGTGTTTTTTTAACCAAGAATACGTTTGACGAATAATTTAGTATTTACTTTCTATTTATATAGAGACACTAGTAACATAACTCTATCGTTTACAAAATATTTGTATTGGAACTCACCTTCATTTGTAATGAGGACTGATGTTTGAATGTTATCAAAAGATGAGTTGCTAGCCACCTTGCAGACGAGCACAATATCTTCATCAAATTCATATGTTGGTGTAAAGTGTATTGTCCGTGTAGGCACGAGAAGACGGGTATCATGTTCATCATTGGTATTTTTTTGATATTCAACATAAGCATTTAACCCGTTTGGAATTTCCCACTCCAAATGGACGGATGGTTTCACCGATGCATTGGTTTTACAGATTAGTGTCTTGTTTTCCCCTTCCGCAACCGTGAGTGATCCTTGATTCTGTAGAAATGTTCCGTCTACTTTTTCGACCAGGATCAACCCCTTCGGTGGAACTTGAAATTAATGTAAAAGAAGGTAAACGACTGCCATTAGAGTGTCATTTAATAAAGAGTGAAAATTCAAAGATGTGATTAATTCATAGAAATGTTGTAAGCCTTAACTTAGAGAATAGTTTTATTACAACACTGACAAATAATAGCTTTACAAATGAAATTTAACTTCTCTCCTCCCTTTGCTTCATAATAAATATCAATGATAACTCCTTTTTGGGACCTATTCCACCTTTAGAATCACAGTTGTAGTATAATTTGTTAGACAATATAACATGCACTATTTTCTTTGTTTAAGTCTGGGACTTTGGAATCCTCTTTTTAAAGAATAACACGATCAATGACTTGATGTTTTTATCGAAATTACTTTACATTTTCATATGACTTTTGTGGATTACTCTAAAAGATGTTTGGAAATGCACACGGTAAATAGCGAGAACAATATGGTTGCTTTATTGTTTAAGGAGGAAATCGTTAGTTTGAAAATAATCTGTAAAAATAAATACCATTTACTGTCAGGTTGATTTTACAAGTCTGTCTGTCGCTTGGAGAAAGCATAATGGTATCATATTCATCTTCATGAACCAACGAAACGTTCCTAATTGTCACGGTGCTGCTAATAAACTCATCGTTTCTTACAAGTGTGTGAATTGTAGTATTCGTTTCACATGGACTAGTCATTATGTTGCAGCGGAATAATATCGTGCCATCACTTTGTGTAGAAGTTATCGACAATATTCCATCGGCTGTAATCGTTCCGAGGCATTGCAAGTTCACGTCTGTTCCAGCAAGTGTTTGCACATCGGTTTCATCTTTAAAGCAAACAGATCACATAATACAAGCCTAACAACTAAATGTTTCTCACTGGTAAATTCATTATTTTATGTTTCATTTTTCATTCGAACAATATTTTCAAATGCGCAAAAGAAATCATTTGTTTGAATAAAACCTGTTGTTGGTTTATCCTGTTCTGGTCTTGAAAAAAATGTTTATATTTATATTCATGACTGATGAGACATTGATAATTGTATTCATGTTTTCCGTTTAAGATTAATTTGTGTTCAGACGGAAGTAAACTAATTATATTAGTCGGCCCTTCCCTTAATCACTATTAAATAATGATAGCCATTAGCAGTAATGGCTTTGCGTCAGTAGGTCCTCGGAGGGGAAGAATAACTTATCACCATGACCCTCGATCTGTCCTTTCCTCCTGGTATTACTGATTACAGGCGTTCGGGTTTACCACTTCAAACACCGAAATAACCCCGAATTTCGTTACAGAGAGTGCATTGAGTTCTCAACGTGCAAAAGTTATGAATCTCTTCTAAACATACTTAACTGTGCAACCATTTGATTATTCTACCCAAGTGACGGGATGTTTTCAACGTCTATTGAACAAAGGAGGGGCAAGTTAGATGAGAACTAACCTAACAAGAGTGAGTAATGATAAAAATGATAATGAGATATACCTCTTTGTGTTTTGAATTATTGATGGTCATTATCGATAACATAAGTTATCTTTAAGCAGGATTTGACAATATTTGAACTTCTCAGTTATTGTTGCTTTCGCTTTCAGTGTCAATATATTAAAATCGAATAGCCCCCATTCGTGAATACAACTGCAGTGCCACACTTATATGTTACGAGGAGGGGGAGGGGGTGGGGAAAATTGCAATAAGGCCCCCATATTTCTTCTGCGAACACAAGAATAACTATATTGGAGTAATATTCTTGAATATGTTATTACAAACAAAAATATTTTGAGAGTATGTTTACCCTACTCTTGATCTACTCCCGTGGGAGCAGGCGTTATGTCAAATACTTAACAGACAAGTGGACATATCAAAATCTCAATTTTACTTTCAGTTCACAATAAGGTCCCTAAAATTATCACATTAATTCTATAAAGTGATACTAATCATTTGGTTGCGCAAATGAGTTTCGTGATAGCTACTAATTAGCAATTTACTTGTCAAACGCCTACCCTGGACTTCATAAGTGAATTTAAGTGTAAGTAAAACAAAATATAAAAAAAACATAATTCAAAAATTTGATTGACTTCCTCATTTCGATCTTCCATACAGTACACTATTGAATAACGGCTTTTCAAGCTACTCGATACTGTACATGGATTATTGTATTCATCTTTTGATATATACATCGTACTATAATGTCTATTAAATAAATTTAACATGAAATTGCAATGACGTATCATGTACCGCTTTTTGGTGTTATCACATCTTTGCAATGAGCACATATTATCACATTTTTAAAAGTATATCGGATATGTGAAATAGACTTGCTTTTTATTTAAGATATTTCAGATGAATGCAGTATTCCTTTTCATCTCATTATAATTGCTTAAGCTTAAAATTAATTGAACGAAATGCAATCACTTTCGTCGTTATTGGTTATGATTAGTTTAACAATGCTTAAATATTATCAAATTCAGAGAATAGTGTAAGAAAACACGACATCCAAATTTACACACGCATCCAAAACAAAATCTTACACTTGTTTTAATTGCATTTACACTTTACGCTAATACTATTTTCTTCATTACTATAATTATTTGAATTTCAGTGTGTTTTGTAATTAATCGCAGACAAAGGATGCGAAAAATAGAAATATTAACACAAACAAAACCCAATTTTTTTCAATCAATACTCATTGCATACGATTAAAGACTCTTTTTGATGCAGGGAAAGGAACCGCAGTAAAATTTCTACTTACAATTTTCTTGTTAAATCTATTCAATCTATCGATGAAAACGTTTTTTTGAAACATATCACCGTGGGCACCAGTGTTATCTTGAATAAAATAATAAAGACTCTGCAAGTAAACTTCGTTTAAAAAATGAAAACTTCAATTTCCATTCTTTAGAGGTGAGTTATAAACACATCATCAGGGCCACCAGTGTGATCCTAAACAATAGTTGGAATTTGTTGCTGTGTTCACAATAAGTTGACGTAACCTCGGTATTGAAATTTTGAGTTCAGTAGGCAATTATCGTTGATATCTAAAATTTTGGTCACATTGCAACTCATTTTTGCAAATTTTGTATTCTCTTTCGTATATTTGGTTTCCTTTATTGAAAAGGCTACATTTTGTTCCACTCCACCATACAACACAGAGCTATGTGCGCATCCACTATTCACTACATACACATACAAAAACGCACGCTCGCGCGCACATTTAGACACACACACATACTTGTGCGCCCACACACACAATGTATATATATACACTCAAACAACGCACTCACAAACTCATACACAAAGATCGTTTAAACACTTTTTCATTTTAAGATTTACCTTAAGATTTTTTTGAGGCCGCCATCCAAGTCAAGCATCGCTTTATAGCGGTCGCATGCACTGTTTTAACAGAAAGTTTTGATAATACTTTAAATTTATAATTATATGTTATAGAAATAAAAGTTTCGTTACCATATGTTCTTTTGTAAAACATTTTTACATTAACTTAATATTGTTTCGATATGTTGTATACCTTATGTTTATATGTTCTTTTTTATTCAGTAATTATATATGGAAACATGCAGAAATAAGATAAGATAAAATAAAAACATAAGTAGGCTCTTTCTTCAGATTGGAGTGTGCCTTTACTTGCTTGCCGACGAGAGTGGGGCTAACGTAAAGCACAGTATCACCATGGTCGTCAACTGAGGCGGTGGGATTGGAGACTTGTTGGCTTGTATCATGGACCTACTAAGAAGGTCCATGCTAGTACTATCTGGGGATTCGTACTTCTTTATATGCTTCATTGCCGTGTAGGTATGGGGTACTTCGGAGCATCAGGCACTGCATTTATGAAGTCTGATTGGTCCGAGTTAAAGCTTCAAGGACTGTTAACCTAAACAGAAATATTCAGCACGATAATGTGAACAAGAGGAAGATTGCTCGGATCATTCTTATCATCCTTTGAAATCAGTCAAAACTAAAAAAGAAACGAATGAACATTAAATACATTAAACATAATACACATATATAATAGAAACGATCAAACACTGTGAAAGAAATCAACTAATGGAATGTCTAGATGTATTCATCTGTATGAACAGAGTTTAGAAATGTCCCAAATGGGGCTTAATTCTACGAACATTTTGTAATAGTATTTTGCTCAGAAAAACAAATATATGAATGTCTAAAGGTTATCGATGAGATTAGTTCACTTTATCACTGCCTTTTTATGTTTGTTTGCTGGTGTGAAATGTATCATCACCTGGGTGATTACATGAGGTCTGTTCTGCTGGAGCTGCTGTTCCTCCTCCTAGTTTATCACAAAGAGTAAATTTATTTGAGGTGTCGATACGGTCCTTGTTTATCCCGTTACCATAAAATATGTGTTGTCGTAGAAACAATTGTTTTCCATCATCTAAACAACATTTATTTCGTGTTGTCCTACTTTGTTTTTTTCGCGATACTTCTACGGCTCAAGAAGTGCCATGTGTTTAAGGAATTTGTAGGAATAACCTACACTTAACCATGTTGTTTCTATTACTATAGTTTCATGAAAGGAATCAAGAGGCGAATACTATCTTATGCATGCTTAATATAAGTTTAATCGCAGTTGTGTAAGCATGAGCCTTTCCTCATGCAAACATGACTTGTACACATGATTAATTTGTGTCCATACATGATTTATTACTATCATAACTATCCGAAGAAAAGAAAAAAAGAAAAAAAAAATATATCAGTAGTAATCTGCAACACACCTTCCTGCCCATTTACAATGTGGTAAAAAGGCATCGTAAAGAACACCTGGATAACGCCACAAGTTGCTACTGTACACAAAATCCAAATTGGCTGGAAATTGCATCGGGAAGATTCGGGGAATCATCTGGAATTCAAAGAATAGAAATCAATTTCCTTTTATTCTTTCACAAACAATTCAATATCAAATATCGCATAGTTTCATGTTATTGTTTGAAATCCTTGGTAAAAATGCTGCGATACAAATCAATTCAATTATTTTTATTGATATTGTAACGAAAACGGGTCTCTCACTCTCTGGGTAGCGTCACTTCTTCAGTCAGAACCCGCTCTTTCTCTGTACTCGACGTTCTCACAAAAATATATTGTGCAACAGACACTCTCAGATCAGCTTACAATCACTTAACTAAATTAAGTTACCAACACAGGAAATAATATGCACTTACAGATCAAGTAATGTTTCCAAGAACTTTAATAATCTGAACTTCCAAACAAATTAAGGCACAACTTCCTTCTTCCGCAGCTCAACACAAACTGCCCACAAGATTAACCCCACGTACGCGCATCGCAGTGCGCGACGTAACCATAGCGACATCTACAATAACAATAAACAATTACAATAACTAACGCCCTCTAAAGGCTAGGTAATGTAAATAACGATTTCGTTACACTACCCCGCCCCAAGTCTGGGCAGTCCTCTGACCAAAAACACAAAATCGTCTTAATACATGCTTTTGGCAAGAATGAGGCAAAATTACATAGATAAAACTTTTATACATTTATTTCAATTAATCATTCTGTCCTGCGAACAACATCTATAAATACATTTTTGCAATTAAAGGCCGAAAAATCCGCGTATAGCAATAATTACATATAATTGTACAAGAACAAGAGTGGGAAAAGATCAAGTCCTTTCCAAATTTAAACTATTTCAACCTGTACTATCTGTATGTACGCAGTACCACTATCCTCGAATAAGCCTGCAGTTAAACATGAGGTAAGAGTTATGTACAAGTAATATATACACACGCATTATCATCTTTGGTGGAATAGATCATAGGAATTCATTCTGGCGTAAATATTCATATTTTCAATGATAGCGCCGTGAAAACTAAAAACAACAACAACATCAATAGTTACATGTAAGGAAAATTTAATCACTATAAGAGGAATATAAATGAGTTCCGCCATGAACTTCAATTGCAGCATAAAATACATACAAGAAAACAGGTTTCCAAGTAATTGCAATATTAATGATAGCTGAATTGATATACATGTATGAGTTAAACTTCTGGTAAGATTGCTCCAGCCTTCAAGTTAATACTGTAATTGGTCCTGATCTCTTCCTCCACTACCAGAATCCCGTCACAAAAAGATCGTCTTGTGGTGACTTCAGTAATGCTGTTAACCCGGCCGACCAGGGCCCTTTCCAGCTCCTGTACGGACATCGGAGAACCTAGCGACTGATCCGATGCGAGGTGATGCAACTTTGTAGGCGCTGGCGAACTTTCCTTCTCACACCCATGCAGGAAAACCACGCTGTACTCTCGTACCCTTTCCTCCTGAAAGAGCTTCTTGCCCCCCGAGAACTGTGTTGAGGAAGACCTCTCTTCTACCTGCAGAGGGGTGCCCGGAAGAGTGCGTCGCAGATCCAACCCCTGCACTGGCCTTCCCATCTGGATCTTCCGAAACGTTGGGGTTGGGCAGTCCTCCACCTCAGCTTCTGATTCTGACGATACCGACGAGGTCTCACGTTCCCTCTCCTTTAACAGCATGCTGAGATCTTTACCGGTCGGCCTCGATGCATTCCCGTTCTCTGAAGAGAGTGTTTCCTTCGAAGCATGAATACTCAGCTCACCTGCTGCTACAGGGGTTACCACAGGCGCGTCTTGCCGCTTGTCTTCTGCTGTCTTCCCCTCGTGTCGACTCTGTACGTGCCTCGTCAGGTTGTCCTTCCTAAAAAAAGACTTGTCGCACCCTCTGCATTTGTGTTCCTCCCTTCTTCGATGTCTCTCTTGAATGTGTCTCTCCAAACTTCTCTTGTGGAAGAAGTAATGACCGCAAGAATAGCACTTCACGTTCCCCCTGGAATGTCGCATACTGGCTTACTGTAAGAGAATCGACACAGAGGACATCAGGTTAACACAAAATCGAGATCATCTGGATTATCATTCATCACAGATAATATAGTTGCAATGGGTTAACTATTTAATTAATAACTGTAGCGGATAGGCTCGTTTCTTTTCCTTGACGGATTTCTTCTAGGGGGTGGGACCGGAACTTTTCGTGGTGCCGGAACAGGGGGTGTGACAGGCTGGGAATCTTCCCTGTTCAAGTCCTCGATGTCCATATGCTGTGTCAGTTGGCTAGGAGCCTCCTGCTCATTTCCGTGAGCGTCCCTGCTTTCACTTGCTTCTAACCAGGATTGAAGAGGTTCCCCCTTGTACGGCTTCAACCTGTCAACATGGACCACCTTCATCTTTCCATTTCTCTTCGCCTGTATTCGGCAAGTAACATCTGACAATTGCCGAATTAACAAGTAAGGGCCCTCCCACCTCCTCTGGAGCTTCGGGGACAAGCCTTTGGTCTTTGCCTTGTTGTAAAGCCACACAAAGTCGCCCACTGCCAAAGGACTACCCCCTGCCTTGGAGTCATAATCCTTTTTCTGCCGCCTAGCACTTTCAGTGCAGTTCTTACGGGCCCTTTCGTGAGCTTCCCGCATGCGTTGCCTCAAGGTGTATGCGTAGTCTGTCTCAATATCATGCTCCTCGGGGTCCTCTAGAGCCTCTGTGGTCAGGTTTATTGGCAAATGCACTTCCCGCCCTAACATCAGCATATTAGGTATCCCTTGTGGAGTCTTGGGGAGCACTACGGTAGGCAAACACTGCGATCGCCAACTTCTCGTCCCAATCTCGTTGTCGCTTATGGGGTTCAATCATCATTGAGATCATGTTGAGCAGAGTGCCATTAAACCGTTCAATGAGTCCATCGGACTTTGGGTTGTATGGGGTGGTGCGTGTCTTGTGAATGCCAAGGATGCCGCACATTTCCTTAAAGACGCGAGACTCGTTTACAAACTTGTCTGCAACCGTTACAGCGGTTTGATCTGGTATTGGGTAGGCCTCCATCCACTTGCTAAAATAGTCCCCTACAACCAGAATGTACTTGTTCCCTCTCTCCGTCTCGGGTAGCGGTCCAACTACGTCCATGGCGACACGCTCCATCGGCATTCCTACCGTATCTTCTTGCAAGGGGGCCCTCCGTTTCTTAGCTGGTGACTTCTTGGAGGCACAGATGTTGCATTGTCGAACTACGGACCGTATGTCTGCATCCATTCCGTACCAGTAGAATCTCATGCGAACTTTGGCTATGGTTTTGTTCATCCCTAGATGTCCGCTGGACTTCCCACCATGCAACTCTTTCACGACTTCTGACCGAAGTTTGGTTGGGAGGACAACATGCCAAGTGATCTTCTGACCTTGATCACATTCCCACTTTCGGTGAAGAACTCCTTGCTTGACAGCTAGTTGATCCCACATTCTCCAGTAAGACTTTTCGACACTAGACTTTGATGCCATTGAAGACCATTCAGGCCTGTCTTTTGATTGTTGTTTGCCGTTCAAGATCCACTTGATTGATGAATCTTCAGTTTGTTCTTGGTTCAGGTGTGCATTGGTGATACTTGGTGCTAGGGTAACCGCATTTACCTCTGCACGGCCATTTCCAGGTCCTGCTTGGACTTCGAAGCCTGCAGACTCCTCAACATCCCGTTTACACTGGGGACAAGGCCGTCTTGACAAACTATCTGCATTGGCATGCGAGCGACCAGCTCGGTGTATGATTTCGATATCATACTCAGCTATCACTTGAAGCCAGCGGGCCATCTGCCCTTGCGGATCTTTGAAATTCAGAAGCCATCGAAATGCTCCGTGGTCCGTCCTGACCGTAGTCTTCTGCCCATACAAGTACTGTCGGAATTTCTTCAAAAATTCTACGACGGCGAGCAACTCCTTTCTGGTAACGCAATAGTTCTTCTCTGCTTTGTTCAGAGCTCTGCTAGCATATGATATGACTCGTTCCTTTCCATCTACCACTTGAGATAGGACAGCCCCTATCCCCTCATTACTAGCATCCGTATCCAGGATATAATCCTGTTCTGGGTCTGGGTATGCTAAGATAGGCGATTGGTACAGCCGCTTCTTGAGTTCCTGGAAGGCATCTTCACATTCCTCAGTCCATACGAAGGTGTGGGCTTTCTCGGTTAGCCGAAGTAGTGGCCGGGCGATATTGGCAAATCCTTCAATAAACCTCCTGTAGTACGAGGCCAGTCCTAAGAAACTCTGGACGTCCTTTACACTAGTAGGGGTTGGCCACTCCTTGACAGCTCTTATCTTTTCTGGGTCTGTGGACACTCCTTCCCTGGACACTACATGTCCCAGATACAAGACACTCTCCCGAAATAGGTGACATTTCTTTGCTTTGAGCTTCAATCCTGCTTTCCGAAGACGTTGGAAGACCATCCCCAGTCTAGTCAGTTCTTCGTCGATTGTTTTGGCGAATACAATGACATCGTCCAAGTAAACCAAGAGTACTTCCCAATGCAGTCCGGACAGGACCTGCTCCACCAGCCTCTCAAGGGTGGATGGGGCGTTGCATAGCCCGAAGGGCATCAATTTCCAGCTGTATAGCCCTCCTCGAACAACGAAAGCTGATTTCTTTTTGGCTTCTTCATCTAGCTCGACCTGCCAACATCCTGAGGCCAGGTCCAAAGTAGAAAAACATTTTGCACCTCCAAGTGCGTCCAGCGAATCATCAATGCGAGGTATTGGGTAGCTGTCCTTGATTGTCAAGTGATTCAGACGACGATAATCCACGCAAAACCTTTTTGACCCGTTTTTTTTTTCTTTACGAGAACAACATTGGATGACCAAGGGCTGTCTGAGGGCTCTATTCTGTCATGTTCAAGCATGTCTTGGATTTGACGATCAATCTCTTCCTGCTCCTTGGGTGGAAACCTACGGGGCCTTTGTCTGATTGGAAGACTATCCCCTGTGTTGATGTGATGTTTGACAAGGCCAGTCTTTCCAATGTCTGAGTCCGAAATTGCGAAAATGTCTTGGTTCTCGCACAGTAGCTTGGCAATTCTGTCATGGAAGACCTTGTCTATCCCTCTCTTGCTTCTTTCAAAGAGATCTACGAGATGGTCTGGGACTGTATGATTATCGGTTGTTGGTAAAGGTTGGCCTGGAATTTCTTCAATGTCCTCCCCGCTGATGGTTGTTAGATGGCCGGCAAGTGTACCTCTGCGAATTACGCATGCCTTCTTTCCTGGGTTGAAGACTCGAACAGGGAGGGTTGTTTCCGTCCTTTCTACAACTACCCGTGCAACGATGATGCCTTTGTTCAGGAGCTCGCTACTCTCCGCAGGTTCAATGAGACCTAGACCTGTCCCATCTTGCAGCCCTGTCGTGTAGCCTGGAACAATAACCTCATGACCTGGTGGCACCCTTGTAGTTGCCCCTATCAATACTCTGGAGCTAAATGAAACTCCTCGTGCATCCGTACATTTGATTCTCTCTCCCTTGAGCCGCAGTTCCTTTGTCTTCAGATCGATAATACACCCATTTGGTTCCATGAAGTCCAGCCCAAGTAGCCCGTCTACCTGGTCGGTATTGCCGAAGACTACTTCTAGTGGAAAGATGCATGTTCCTACACCAAGCTCCAACCATGCACTACCTAGCGTTTCCATGCTACTGCCATCTGCATTGCGAACTCCCACTTCTGTCAAGTCTGGCCTATTAGTTGAATGTATCCGATAGTACACGAATGAAGATAAAATGGTATCGGTGGCACCTGAATCTACCAACAACCTTGCTTTGATTCCCCTTATCTCCACTTCAACAAAAAGACCACGTCGTGCTTTATCAGATATGTAATTCCTTGAAGGATATTCTCGAGGAGATGGAGGTGTGTCAGTTACATGCCCTGGTGTCCGTCCAGCCTCCCCTCGGGCCTCTGGGTTGGCTGAGCCTCGTTTCCCGAAGGCCTCCTGTATTCTCTTGCGTGAGGGCAGTTACGCCTAAAATGCCCCTTCTCATGACACAGCATTCATCTGTGGCTGTTGGTGTTCTCCGCCTGTACGAGTTGGGTCTCTCCCGTCTGAATTCTTCTGACTTGATGGGTCGTTCCTGTTTGGCGATTCTCTCATCTATTCTCTTCAGCTCTCTCCAGATTTTATTGATCGTAGCTGCTGAATCAGTGTCAACGGCCCTTGCCTGCTTCTGCCTCCTGCCAGACCGTTGTTCCTCGAGTCTGAAAAAAATATCAGTTGCCAAGGCCGCCTGGATGGCTTCATCCATAGTTGTTGGCTTAGATCGAAAGACCCCTTCCCTGATGGATTGGTCCTCAATCGCCTCTGCAAAGTGTGTCCTTGCCAACCGATCCTGGGCTTCTGCAGTAAGTTCCGGGTATGCCAACATGGATAACTCCCGTATGGCCTGACCCAGTTCTTGGAGGGTCTCTCTGGGCCCTTGGCGTCTGTAACGCAGTTCAAGGAGAAAGTTCTCTGCCAACTGGCCTGGGCCAAATCTCTTCTCTAGAAGAACTACCAGGTCTTGGTATGCGATCCGAGAAGTGTCAGCTGCCTTGCTGCCCCAGATCTTCAGTGCTGATCCCCTCAGACTTGCTGCTAGGAAAACCTTTGCCTGGTCATCACCCCAGTTATTGGCGACCTTGCAGGCTTCAAAATGGCTGAGGTAATCACTCCAAGGTGTCCTCCCATCGAATTTGTCGGGCGATACATTTGGCTTAGACAGTGTAACAGGTGACCGTACCCCTGGAACTTCGCTCCTGTGTCGCTGGTAGTGAGGAATTGATGCAAGAACATCTGAAGCATCCAAATCTTGCCTATGTAAGAAGCCTGTTCGTAGCCCATTTGCCCGACGAACGGCTGTTGATGTTTTACTTGGAGACCACTGTGCAGCATGAAGTTCCTTCGCCTCAGCAGCTGCAGTCTGCTCGTGTGCCACCTTCACTTGCGTTTGATCCTCTAGGCATCCATGCATTTGTGATTCAGGTCCCTTGGGATTGACAAGCAAGTTATCATTCATTGTGGTCGCATGAGTCTCCGTTGACTCATGTTCCCGTCTACCAGCAGTGGGTGGTGTTCCACTCTGGGACTGGTTAGGGAAACTTACAGGAGACTGATCGATATGCAGCCTTCTTACCTGCAGTCTGAGAAGCTGATTCTGTTCTAATAATGACTGAATCTCTGTCTTGGACCGACGTAGATCTTCGTCGCCTTGCTGCACTTCTGCTGCAAGGACTTCTACCTCGTCCTCTATAGTCAGTCTCTGAGAAGCCATACCACAATGTTTCTTCCAAACACTGATGCTTTCTGCGTCGTTGTTGTGTGGAGGCGCCACAGAGTGATGTGTTGAAGCGATGAGGCGCTATCAGCCCTATGTCGTAGCAGTGAGGTGCTATAGAACGCTGTGTTGTAGCGGTGAGGCGCTATAGACCACCGTGTTGAAGCAGTGAGGTGCTATAGAGCGCTGTGTTGAAGCAGTGAGGTGCTATAGAACGCTGTGTTGTAGCGGTGAGGTGCTATAGAACGCTGTGTTGAAGCGGTGAGGCGCTATAGACCACCGTGTTGAAGCAGTGAGGTGCTATAGACCGCCGTGTTGTAGCGGTGAGGTGCTATAGAGCGCTGTGTTGAAGCGGTGAGGCGCTATAGACCGCCGTGTTGAAGCGGTGAGGTGCTATAGACCACTGTGTTGAAGCAGGGAGGTGCTATAGACCACCGTGTTGAAGCAGTGAGGTGGTATAGACTGCCGTGTTGAAGCCGGTGAGGAGTTGCCGTGTCGAGCTAATGCTCGATTAACCTTATTTTTGATAATCAGCTCTGCCGTATGCTGATCGAGTACCGTGTCTCGTGTCTGTTTTAATCCCACCGCTAGCCACCAATGTAACGAAAACGGGTCTCTCACTCTCTGGGTAGCGTCACTTCTTCAGTCAGAACCCGCTCTTTCTCTGTACTCGACGTTCTCACAAAAATATATTGTGCAACAGACACTCTCAGATCAGCTTACAATCACTTAACTAAATTAAGTTACCAACACAGGAAATAATATGCACTTACAGATCAAGTAATGTTTCCAAGAACTTTAATAATCTGAACTTCCAAACAAATTAAGGCACAACTTCCTTCTTCCGCAGCTCAACACAAACTGCCCACAAGATTAACCCCACGTACGCGCATCGCAGTGCGCGACGTAACCATAGCGACATCTACAATAACAATAAACAATTACAATAACTAACGCCCTCTAAAGGCTAGGTAATGTTAATAACGATTTCGTTACAATATCTACAAAATGAAGGTCTTCATATTTCTAAAGCGTATTCTCTATTCAACATATTATAGGCAAACACTTACGAAATACAAACAACAAAAGAGAAGACCACAAAATTAGAACAACAACACAAACAACAAAAGTATATATCATACACTAGAAGGGCACTGCATTTTGACATGAAATCAATGTTGAAATACTTTTACTTCACAATCGGGACTATATTTAATATAGAAAATACAGTAATTAAATGAAGTCGTGTATTTGGCGGAATTTAAATAGATCAAAAGTACGGAGTGTAAGTTTCTGACCAGATAAGTTTGAATCACTTCCATTAAAAGTCGTTATATTGAATAAACAGAAATGCAATTTGGGACTGTACTTGTCGTCGACTGTGTTGAACTACATTGGCTCATGTGCAAAATATAGTTACGGTGGCTATCTTCTTCTATATATTTTATTTTATCAATCGAACTATTTTGTTAATAATATGTACCTGTATGTATTGTTTCATATATTGCGGTGTTATTACAATGCTCACCTTCATTTTAATAAGAACTGATGTATGAATATAATCAACAAATGAGTTGCTAGCCACCTAGCCACCTTACAGACAAGCACAATATATTCGTCATCTGCATAAATTGGTGTAAAATGTAATGCCCGTGTATATGGCGGGCTTAACGTGCCATAAATATGAAAAATATACAACTATACATCCATCGAGTAGACGTATAGTTTCAGCCAATCAGAACGCAGGAAACTAAACAACTATACAACTACACAACCATACAACTAAACGGCTATACATCCATCGAACACATGTTTAGTTTCCAGCGTGCGGGCCAAAGTGCCATAATTTCGTCACAACTGTACGACTATACAACTATACATCTATACGTCTATACAGCCATCGAATGGACGTATAGTTTTAACCAATTAGAACACGGGAAACTGTATGTTTTTACAAAATGTTATAGTTGTAAAACAAGTAGAGCCGGGCGTCTTTGGCAGCAATGAGCACATGTTACGATCTGCCTGCGAACAACGACAACCCATTAGGCTTACCACATGGATACCGAAAGTTCTTGCTACCGTAATTATGTGTCCCCTTCAAGCAGCTGGACGTGCAGTAGTAAAACCCCTGACCACGTGATTCTCTGCTGCTCAGAGACACTACCGCACGCTCAGTAGTTAAACACCCTGATCAGGGGATTCTCTGCTGCTCAGAGAGAAACTACTGCACGTGCAGTAGTTACAATCCGTTATCAGGAGGTTTCTCTATGCACGAGCAGAGAGAAAATACTGCAAGTGCAGACTGACACCCCTGATCAGGTTTTTGTTTCTGCTGCTCGTGCAGAGTAAAAGCTCATGATAACAGTTTTGGGGGTTTGTGCTACACTTCGCTAAACTATACGTCCGTTCGATGGATGTATAGTCGTATAGTCGTTAAGTTGTAGAGTTGTATAGTAGTACTAGCAGGACCCGCGGAAATCCGCGGGATTCTAGAGGGGGGACGGGGGTGTAAATAGATATAGAGACTCTCTAAATTAGAACCACCAAGAACTTTATTTGCCATTTATATAAAAATAAAAAAACGATCCAACTGTACCGGTAGTTATTCTTTAAGCCACTGGAACTGCGTAAAGTTCCGTATAGTGGCGTACCGACTACGCAAAAATTAGGCTGCGTATTAATGGGAAAATAGTCCCTGCGTAGGTTATGCGTAAGCTGGCGTACAGGTTTGCTTATGGTTGCTTACTGTGTGGAAAGCTTTTACTGCTTTGTCGATCTGGCGTAGGGTAGCGTACTGTTGCGTAGGCATGTAGCGTAGTGTTGCGTAAAAAGGCGTACTTTCTGTGTCAAATTTCTACGCCTAAAGTACGCGAACAAAATAAAACATGTTGAATTGTTTTTGTTCATTTTGCGTACCAGTTCCGTAGTGTGGCGTACCAACTACGCAGAAATTAGGCTGCGTATTAGGAAAATAGTCCCTGCGTAGGTTATGCATAATCTGCATGGCTTACATGTTTGCTTATGGTTGCTTACTGTGTGGAAAGCTTTTACTGCCTTGTCAATCTGACGTAGGGTAGCTAGCGTACTGTTGCGTAGGCATGTACATGTAGCATGGTGTTGCGTAAAAAGGCGTACTTTCTGCGTCAAGTTTCTACGACGAAAGTACGCGAAAAAAATTAACATGTTGATTTGTTTTCGTTCATCTTGCGTACCAGTTCCGTAGTGTGGCGTACCGACTACGCAGAAATTTGGTTGCGTATTAATGGGAAAATAGTCCCTGCGTAGGTTATGCGTAAGCTGGCGTACAGGTTTGCTTATGGTTGCTTACTGTGTGGAAAGCTTTTACTGCTTTGTCGATCTGGCGTAGGGTAGCATACTGTTGCGTAAAAATACGTACTTTCTGTGTCAAGTTTCTACGCCAAAAGTACGCAAAACAAATTAAACATGTCGAATTGTTTTCGTTTATCTTGCGTACCTCTTTACGTCCCTCAGCATATAGCATATAACGTAGGCCAGCATAGTTGGTGCGCAATACTACACAACTCTACGTATTGACCCCACGCCAATTAGAAGACCTGCCAGTGTCACAAATAAAGTATTAAAGATATGCTCATCTGACCTTAATTAAATGTCTAAAACCCTCAAGCTCTCGGGGGTTTGGCCCCTTAAAACCCGTGGACCCCACGCCTATATTATATATACACTCAACTCGCTGCGATCTGATCTCCCCCCCCCCCCCCCCCACTTTGAAGAACGTTTCTTGGAGCCTGCATGTAACATGGAAGAATGGGGCATGGTGATGCAGATTTTCTTTCTGCACCCCCCCCCCCCCCCCCTCAACGATTTTACTCATTACGCAACTGACTGTTTTGCAATGCATGAAGTCACATACTTCTGTCTGGTTGATATTGAACTATTAATATGTAAATGTACAATTCATAACCTTATTTAATGCTTTTTTGTAATTTACTGTAAATATAAGAAACAAAATTATGGCACTTCGGCCTCTACGCTGTTGTGTTGACGGGTTCTTCGATGGATGGATAGACGTATGTGTAGTTGTATAGTTGTACGAATATTGGCCTGCTTGGCCCCCCAAACTCTTCGACTCTAGCGCAGCTCAGTCAAAGCATCTTGGTCAAAACGCCCCGCCGCAGCACCGTGTATTGACTGAAGTTAGCTTGCGACTGAACTGTCAGCCCAATGGTTTTCTTGTGAAAACTTTCCTTTAGAAAATGATAATCAAAATTGAGTATACATGGCCGTAATAATCACAAAATAAGCTTTGATTTCATACCTCCATTCACGAAAACTATATAAAAATCGCGGCAATCATGATGGAAATAGGTCTCTATAAAGTTTGGACGTCGACGGGAAGCCCCGTGTATTTATCTGGCTTGTGCAGAGCTAAAGCACATCCTATAGCAAGACGCTTTACTCTCGGTGATCCCGCCCTTTGCATACGGCATTTAATACGCAACATAATGTGAGTTGTTGGTCATCTGTTGTGTGTCTCTTTGAGAACTGCAAAGAAATGAGTGTGATCGACGGCACGGCGGCATGCATAGATATAGTCTATATAGAGAATATCATATAGAAAGATACCTAACACGGGGTAAGTCATACCCATCCAGTGTGCATTTAATTTGCAACTTAATGTGAGTGGACGGTCATCGGTCGTGTATCTACGGATGTCATGTTGAACATCCATGAGGTATCACTGTCGTCACGCATATCCTGCATTATGCATATCGCGTCTGTTTTCGCCCTGGATGTCGACACGGAGGAGGACCTCGGGCAGAGTATAGCCAATTCGACAGAGTAGACTCTCCCGTGGACGACGGCACCGGTCACCGGTACCCCGAGGGGAGGGTTCAGGAGGAGATAGCTGCACCCGTTTCGTCCACGATGTCCAGAAACGTGGTTGCCGTGGCCGCCGGGATCAGAGGCGGCGGAGCGACTTCCAAAGTGGGGGGGGGGGGGCACCAACAAAAAAGGGCTCTTTTGGGGGAAAAGGGGCACCTAAAAGGGAAATCTCAAAGCGAAAATAAACAATTTTTAGACATTGGTATATACCCCTAAAATTTGATTACATTATCAGGGATGATTTTAATATTTGTTTCTCTTTATACATCGTATAAAATATTGCTTTTTAAAGCATCATAACTTGCAGTCGGGTGTGATGGTCGAAAAAATCATTTGCGAGCGAGGAAAAATATAAGATTTGTGAGGTCACAGTGCGAAAACTACATCTTATAAAGAGGAAAAAACCAATCCTCATCGGATTATAAAAAAGCACATTTTAATAACAGCAAAATGAAAAGACCTTTGATAATTAACATAATTATAACATCTATAAATGTGAGCGAGCGTAGCGAGCGAGCTTTGGGAGATATTGCTCTTAGTCGCTTGAAATTTGGGGCACGTTTAAAGGTAAAGACCAGTATTGGCAACGCTCCAATTTCAAAAAATGAAATGGAAGCTCTCATTACCAATCATGTGAAAGAATATGTTTTGACTAATACATGATGATAAAAAATTTGCCGGGAAACCGCCTACTAATTCATATATTTGGTAAATTTATTTCTCTCATGGTCTGGTGAGAGAGTTAGGGTAGTCCCATATACATCTTTCTGTGTATAGTGCTTGTAACTTTACGAAGAATCATGAGAATGGGCCAAATTTCTTATCATTTTGATGATTCCAGAACCTTGCAGATGCTAGATGCTAGATGATCAACCTTTTCTGATCGATTCCACAACGTTTCTTTCACAATGCAATCGCATGACCATTACTGGTCTTTACCTTTAATGATGAGAGTAAAGGGGGACAGCTATCGAAGGGATAAGACACTTATTAGAAAATAAAATGAGCACGTGTCAAAGTACAAAGGGTTATTATCAGAGGTGAAAATGGGGCACTCACCAGGGATGAAAAGGCACTTATGAGAATGGAAATTGGGCATTTGTCGACGGAAAAGAGGCAACCATCAGATTTTGATAGGGGCATTTATGAAAAGGGGATAGGTTCCTCATAAGAAAGGAAAAGGGGCACGTATCATTGTTAAAAAAGGTTAATTATCAGAGGTGAAAAGGGGCACTTATCGCACCTGAAAAGGGGCAAACACCATATATGAAAGAGGCACTTATGAGAATGAAAAAGGGGCACTAATAATAAAGGGAAATGTGCATTTATTGAAATAAAAGGAGCACCGATCAGATTTTGATAGGGGCATTTATTGGAGGTGAAAGGGGGCTTTTATGAAGAGCGGAAATTATGAAGAAAAAAAGAGCATTTATTAGGAAGGAAAAGGGGCACGTGTCAAAATAAAAGGGGGGTGTTAATAACTAATGCCCGCTTACCAGCACTTGTTCTTGCTCTTCTATTACCTGTCTTACCCCTTTATTTTGTTTATTCCTATATTGTTACATACATGTCTGTTGTTAAGCATCTTTCTATTTTGTTAATTGTTCATTGTATATGTTAATTAAGCGCTTTGTATCTACTTGTAGAAAAGGCGCTATACAAATGTTCATTATTATTATTATTTATTAATAGAGATGAAAAAAGCACTTATCAGGAGGAAAAGGGGGCACTTGTCAAAATAAAACGATTGTCTCTCAGAATTGAATAGGGTCATTTACCAGACATGAAAAGGAGCACTAGTAGGAGAATGAAAAAGGAATATTTTCATAGGTGAAAAGGGGCATTTATCAAAAGGCGAAGGGCGCTTTGTTAAATGGGGGCACTTATCATAAGGAAAATGGGCACTTATTAGAGAGGAAAGGGGGCACATGTGAAAATATAAGGTGCGCTTATCCGAGTTAAAAAGAGGTAGTTATTAAAAGGGAAAGGGGCACTTCTCACAAAGGAAAAGGGGCAATTGTCAAAGTAAAAGGGGCACCTCTAAGATTTGAATAGGGCAATTAACAGAGGTGAAGGAGGCGCTTCACATAAGTGAAAAGGGGCGCTTCTCGTATCCGAAAAGAGGCACTTACTAGAGATTAAAAAGGGCACTTATGAGAATGGAAAATAGACACTTATTGCAAAGGAAACTGGGAACTTGTCTAGGAAAAGAGGTACGTGTCAAAATAAAAGGGGCACATATCAGAGGTGGAAAGGAGAGGGGGCACCTTTAAAAATTAACAGGGGCACATATCAAAGTAATAGGGGCACTCTTTATGTAAAAAGGGGCGCTTCTTACAAAGTTAAAGGGGCACTTTTGGGGTACTTGAAAAAATGGGAGGGGGGCACTGTGCCCCCCCCCCCTGCTCCGCCGCCTCTGGCCGGGAACATAGTGTAAACGTAGCATTACATATTTTTGAGAAACAACAAAAAGATTTAAGTCGTTTGGAATCATCCACTCCAAATTGACGGCTGGTTTTACCGATGTATTTGTTTTACAGACTAATGTTCGGTTTTCCTCTTCTGCAACCGTGAGTGATCTTTGATCCTGTAGAATGGTATCGTAGGATTTTGTGACCAGGATCAATCCCTTTGGTGGAACTTAAAATTAATTTAAAAGAAGGGAAACTCCAGCATTTAGTTAAGCGTCATCATTTAAAGATGCGATTAGTTTAAAGCGACCTTTTTGTTTAACTTAAAGAACAACTTTTTTGGGAACACCAATACATAATAGGTGAACAAATGTAACTTAATCACTCTCTTCATTCTGCTGCATACATAACATGAATTTAATTCATAACTCCTTGATGGGACCCATTCCATTTATACAAGCCAAGTTGTAGTAAAATGTTTTATACAAAATATCAATCATCGCTCCTTTTTTTGTAGAGTCTTGGATTTGTTATTTCTTTGTTCTCGAGAATAGCACGAATAGTGACTTGAAGTTTTCATCGGTATTACTTAAACCCTTCATACCATTTGTTTAATTGCTCTAAAAAAAAACGTCTTTAGAAAGAACACAAAGAGGTTAGCAAAAGTGAAATAATTGCTGTATTTGTTAATGTCGAAATCATCAATTGAAAACTGTACTGCTAATTACCATTTACTGTCAGGTTGATTTTACAAGTCTCCTTGTCCCTTAGAAAAAGCATCGTGACATCATATTCATCTTTATGAACTAACGAAATGTTCCGAATTGTCACCGTAGTGCTGATGAACGTGTCGTATCTTCCAAGTGTGTGAATTGACGTATTTTCATCACAGGTAGCAGATGTGTCGCAGTTGAATAATATCGTGCTATCACTTCGTCTCCAACTTATCACCAGTATTTTGTCGCTTGTTTCTATCCCGATGCATTTCAAGTCCACGTCCTCACCAGCAATTGTTTCCACATGTGTAACGCCTAAAATCCAAATACATCCACAAAATAAAAGCCTAAAATAATGCTGCGAGCTTAATTTCTTCGTTTTGGTACATGTATACTCATTAAAAAAATTATCAAAGCACATTTTTTTTTTCAACAAAGTCGCTTGTGTAGGGGGCGCAGGAGCTTAAAATGAAAACATTGATCAAACTAGGCAGCATTGCTCCCATTCATGTTATTCTCTAGGTTCTGCTAGGACAAGCGTCTTTAAATGGTTTATTGATTACTGTATTTTGCGTTCTGTCCAAGCATATAACTTTCATCAGGATATTTTTGAATTCTGATTCCATATTATGCTAAAGAGCGATAATAAGCACTTCCAAAGTTCCAATTTGAATAAACATTCTAAATATCAATGGCCTGCTAAATCACAGGGAAGTTTTTTTTACTGTAACTCTTCAAATTTGCCCTCTGAAGATGAGAGAAGTAAACTTGTGTATTGTTTTTTCTTTACAATAATCATCAATTTAATTATTAGAAGAAACTTGATCAGTCGCTGAGCTACTTGAAACAAATTTGTATGGGGATTTCCATCATGAATTACTTGTGGCGCGAAAATGCTGTTTACACAATCTACCTCTTGGTCATTTTTCTGTCATGCTTGATAACTTCATTGTAGTTTTTTTCAAACTTTGGTTACCAATCTCAGGTTAAGTACATTGGCCTTGATTATCACGTCGTGAACATGTTTTGTTAGCAAAGTTAATACAAGCATTCATATATTTATACGATTGTTGCAAATACTGAAACATCACAAAATTAATAAGAAAAATGGAAGCAATGACTGCGGTATGAGAAACATTTAAAAAACCAACATTACATAATTCAGTTTATATGAAAGAAATCAATGAGTTATAAAGGCGTGTACAAGAAAAGTATTCAGACTATTTATGTCATACTTACCAGGATAAGAAATTACGAATCCGATAAGAAAGAAAAATAACTGCCACATAATTCTTGTTTGTGTTTGATACGGTTCACAAACACACAAAGATATAATATGTCAATTATAGGAGTTAACTGTCAAAAAGTCTATAAAACATGTATGTGACCAGGGTGCAAACTGTTAGACTCTAATAAGCAAATATTTTGATTTTGGTTTAAAGAAGTAATGTAACAACAGTTTTACCGCAACACAAAGAAAAATCTTTGTCATTGTACTTTCGTTCAGTATTGGCATGAGGTAATGGTTTTAAGAAGGGTTGTATGTATGCGCATCGTATTTTTCTAACTCTGGGGTGGGGGCTACCCCCTTCGAGCCTAAACCAAAAGAAGTTAAGGGGCAGTAATCGTGATGTTTGGCGAGCACATCTTATTGACCATACTCATGGTCACTTTTGTAACTTTTAGGCCAAACCTTTCCATTACAGTCACTTTTAGTAACGGGATTTATTTATTTCCAACTTGTACTATCAACAAAGAAGATTTGATTGTACTATTGTATGTACAAACAAAATGTGCCCTTATGCTGGAAAAGGTGTTAAAATTTACCCCCATTAACAAAAATTCAGAATTTATGATGGGGAACATTGAATAGACTGACATTACCTATTATTGACTTCAATTTTAGTCACACTTCATTTGGTCATTTTAGTTATTTTTGTTGTAAAATAATTGCATACTCTTTAGGAAATCAACATCAGAAAGGAAATCTGGTGAACTAATGGATATAGTTTATGAGCAATTTATGACGATTCGTGTATTATTTGTCGTCCAACATCAGTTCGAAATATAATTGAGAATTTATTGATGGACGGAATTTGACACCTATCTTCCTACCCACCCCCACCTCACTCTTTTCCTATTTCACCTTTTAGCGCCCCCTACAAGTACCACCCGGGGCATATGCCCCATATGCGCCCCTTTATACGCTATACTTGATATTCTTGGAACCAGCCTGATGTTGAACATTGGAAAAGCTTTTGTAACCTTTCCCCATCATAGATTCTGATCAAACTTAAACTTATTGCAATTTTACGGCTTCAGCATTTTGAATAAATATGCAAATAATTCAAATAGTTAGTTATGACCAGAATTCTATATAATCTTCTGTATACTACCAATAAGGAAATAAATCATTATTTTCAATTGTTAAAAAGTCGATCATGCTTTTGCATTTAGCTTTATCAAACAAAAAGTACAAAGTTTCATGGTTTGCATGGACAGTAAAATATGGCAGCTGAGAACCGTATCATGCAGTCTTCTTGTCAACTATAGATGGCGCTATTTCCTCTGTCGTAATGGGTGACATCAAGTATTTAATTTATGCACATGGTATGAGCCGTTAAGAATAGAAACAAAAATCAGTTTGTAGATACCCTTTTCCTCGAAGGTCTTGTTTGCCGTTAATCGACACATAATTGAATGAATAACGATTAAGAATTAAGTAGGTACAGATGAATGGGTCCTACATTGTAAACATGGGACGAGTCACGACTCCAAAACCTGTCATATCCTTGCAGAGCGCCATCTCAACGCAACTTTAAGTTAATTCATGGGGAGCCAAAATAAAAATTGAAAATGAATAAAAAATTAAAACATTACATGATTGATACTGACAAGATTACTAGTGGGCACTTTGAAAATATCCTACAATATCTATATTCATACTCTCTATATATAAAAATACCAAATTGTTTTTATTTTCTAAATTTGTGTCTATCCTTTATTCGGGGTGCAATATTTTCCTGAAAGCTGAATAAACTTAAAAGGAACAAAGCAACGATTATTACATTTTCATTCTCACACGTTTTATTATGAAACACATCAAAAACCTATATATCCTATATAGAGGCGTCTTATTACAAGTTCCTGAGGGAACAAGCAATTCCTATTCCCCCCCCCCCCCCCCTCCTCACTTTTTTCCTTTTTAACCTTGTTAGCCCCCCTAAAAGTGCCACCCGGGGCATGTGCCCCACATGTTCCCTTATATACGCTATTTGCTATTTTTGGAGCCAGCCTCATGTTGAACATTGGAAAAGCTTGTTTAACCTTCCCCCATTATTATGTAGATTGTGATCAAACTTAATCTTATTGAAATGTTACGGCTTATAAAGCATTTTAAATAATTATGCAAATAATACAAATGGTTAGTTATGGCCAGAATTCTATATAATTATCTGAATACTACGAAAAGTGGTGTCCAACCTTTTAAAGCTCGCGGGCCACGGCTAACGATTGGCATAACTTGGCGGGCCGTAGGTAGTCTCCCCCCCCCCCCCCCACCCCCTCACACACGCACTCATGCACTACATGTACACACATGCAATAATATTTTGCAAAAACAAACAAGCAAACAACACAATCAGTGGAATAAAAAAAAATAGACTTACTTCTTTTAGTGTGATTTCTGGGCTGCATCTGATGGACAAGTTTCAGCAAGTCAGACTGGTCACTATAATTTGTAAAGTCTTTGTTTTCTAGCCTCACCCTGTAACTCTCCAAAATTTGCTAGATGCAGCTTAATGTCTTGCTAAGATATTAACCTTCATTACATCCACTCTCTGGTGCCCTGGTGACAAATGAGGCAAAGTGGTTTACCTTTCTCTTCTATGAAGAAATACTTCAGAGACCAATCTGATTTAAAGTTTCTGCCTTCATCAAAAACTTTCCTTTTCTTCGCAGGTCTCGAAGTCGATGCTATGTTGGTTGTTATTTCAAACAAAATCAAGGCACAGAAGAAAGAATATCCTAACTTTATTAGTTGTACACTGTATATCTCATTGAACACGGTGTGTAAAGGGAAAGGGACTATCCAGTTTACGATTTAGATTCATGAGAAAGTTCAACGGCGGAAAAAGAGTTGTAAGTTTCAAGACAAGTTGGGCTTTTCAAACATATTTCTTGATTCACAACATTTGTACATTTACAAAGGTTACTGCTTGCGGAATTTACAAACTGAAATTAACACGGCGGTTGATGTTAGTGTCGTTAATGTAATGTAATGAGAGGGAATTTTAGGAGTTTTGTACCAACCAAGTAACTAGTCAATATGTTGTGAATGATGAAAACAAATTGTGGAAATAGAGATAGCTGTGTGTAAATGTTTGACCCTATTTCATCGCTGCCATTCATGAGCTTGTTTTATTATTACTTTTTCAAAGCTCCGCGGGCGCTCGACGGCCGCGGGTAAACCACCCGTGATATACACATTCCCACGCAGTGGCGGATCCAGAATTTGCCGATAGGGGGGGAGGGGGGGGGGGGGGGTAGTGAGCATAATTGTTCTCGTATTTACCTTCAGAAAATGTGAAAATCGCGCAGACCGTTATTTTCGCTCAGTAGGGGGGGGGGGGTCGTGTGAACAGTAACTAAATAAATAAAGGTCATGGGGCCGGGCCCGTCGTGCCCCCTGCCCCTTCGTCGACCCACGTATGTTCCCACGCACACACTAATAGAAATTAAGTTTTTCAACATCATGTGAAACAAGGAAACCAATGTATGACCATAGTTATTATAGTTTTGGTGAATGTTATCAACTGAAACTTGTATGAAATAGATGGTGACAACTGTCTATCTCCCACATCCTCAAAATACAATGCACCGATGCAGAAGAGCTTATATCAGAAATTGTCTGAAACAATTTAGTCATTTGACAATATAATTATACTGGAAGTACTGTTTTAATATCTTTCTTTCTTTTTGTTCTCTTCTTTCTTCCTTTGTTTCTTTCTTTTCTTCTTTCTCCCTTCCCATTATAGTTTATTTGTATTATTTTCTTCATAACGATTCTTTAATATTTCGTTTTTTTTAATTTTGTCTTTTAATGAAAAATCTATTTTGTTCTTCATTTTTATTACCAGGATTTTCTCTCCGTGAATAGAATGATTAACGAGAGTATTTACACTGACATTACTGAATTGGAATAGGGGTCGAATTGTTAATGTCCATGTTACTTTACTTTATTCTACTTTCCTTAAAACATATTTCTTGTTGCCGACATGACAGTTTGCTTCGATTATAGTAAAATAATTACTTACAGAAACAAAAACAATAATACTGTAAGTAACTATACAACTACTACTACTACTACAAATATAAGCTTCTTTTACCAACAAACTTAATTTTTAATTGGGAATGTAATCCATTACTAATTATTTCCAAGCCAATATAATGATATTCTCTCAATGTATATTACTCTAAAAATAATAATTGCAGTAATATATTAAATTGCAAATAAATATTATGAAGGCCTTGAATGTTCTCAATCTATTTATTTTTCAGCAACCTTGTCCTGATTTGTGCTCTTTGTTTTAAAACCATATATTTATCATGAGTGTAATTCCACGCAATAAAAAGAGTTCACTTCGTAATGTTTTTCATCTCAATAGGTTTATAATCAATTGTATATTAACCCCGGTTAATTAAATTCATAGTTCCGGATTGGCTTTGGTCAAATTCTCATTTTTTTAAAGTTATGTCGTCATCTTTTTTTCAATTATTTTCACTTTCGTCGGGTAAGCTTTTATCTTTTATAAGTTTGTTTCAACTTAAATGTCAATCTAAATTCAACGAATATCAATTGTCTCAAGCTAAATTTCACTCGTCCTCGGGATCTACTCACGTGGGGGCAGGCATTTTATCAAACACTTGATAGACAAGTGGACGTCGGAAAATATAAATTCTACTTTCAGTTAACAATAAGGTGCTTAAAACTGTCACTCTCCTTACATAAAGGGGCACTTATCATTTGGTTCCACAAACCAGTCTCTGATGAAATGATTGCTACAAACATTTGTTTTATTATAAACTTTTTATTAGCGATTTACTTGCCATAAGCATCCCCTGGACGTTATATGTAAATTGAAGTGTTAGTATGAAAATAAATCTCAGATCAAACAGTTTATACACTTCCTCATTTTGATCTTCCATGCAGTACACTATTATGTAAAGCCTTTTTAAGCTACTCGATATTATATCCCTTATCGTAAGATTGTTGCATTAGAAGTGTACACAACAAGAACAAGAATAGTTTTACTGTAAAAGACGATTCCTGCCGACTACATCAGAATAGTTCATTTTCTATTGCTGATGTCATGCATAGTCCCCTTTCTCCCTAAGGAAAATTGACATATGCGTTTTCCCAGCGAACGTACATGATTCAATGCCTCCACACTGGCAGCTCCCGCGGTGTCACGGCGCTCACGTCATGCAATTTACGTTGTTCGATAAGTGCCCTGCACTAATGCAATAGCGCCAGCTAAACATATTTACATCCTTCAATGTTTCATTTGAGCCCTGCAATTTTCTTTTATTTCTTTTCGATCTGAATTTAAGATGTAGATGTGAGTATAATGTTCATGTCATTACAGAAGTGTAGGAATATTACAGATGGAACGGATATACACAAATATAAAATGAGTCATTCTCGAAACAAGCTAAAACTATTCGTACTCAGGAGCATCAACTAGTACTTTTCTCCCTCGGGCCGATTCCCCTCGTGAGAATAGTACTAGTTGATGTTCCTTCGATGCGAATAGTTTCAGCTAGATCCTCGAGTGCCATTGTATTTTTGTATACTGTACTTTGATTATTTCCGACTTTTGCGATATTCATTGTACTATAGTATTATAATACATTTTAAAAGAAATCGCAATCAAGTACCATATACCGCCTTAAACCAAACAAATCAAAGAAGTCGGTCTTTTGTTTAAATAATTTTCCTTTTGAGTGTAGCACTTTGTTCCAATTCATAGAAGTAGTTATCCCAAGGCGTTGTTCACCATCAGAAAGACTTGATCAGGTGGGTGTTTCACAAAGATCCTAAGTTAAACTTTACTCTACGTTGGACTCAAGCATATTGGAGAGCCATTTGTAGCCTTAAGATAAAATATATTCAAAAGCAAAAATTCAACCATTTCAGACTTTTCATGAATTCCACATTTCCACATCAAGAACATGCAATGTCCTTGATAATAGAAAATATTTAGAATCAACATTTTATGCCTTTTTAAAATAACTTTTACAACATATTTTCAAAGATGCTAATGGCTTTCCATGAATGTTAAGTCCAACTTAGAGATAAGTCAACTAAGAATGTTTGTGAAACACCCCCCGAAAATGATACGCCTAGTAGTGATAATCCTCTCAGCAGGGTTAGGGCAGAATTGCTAGTTATTTAATAAATACAGAGCCAAATTTGAATTGTGCACGTAAAAAGATAAAAACACCGAAATTATACCCTTGCTTTTTCTCACTATCTGACATTTATTACATTTCGCTATACCGAAGTAGGCGCTACAAAATATATATAAACTGTCAGTTTTTATTTCAGAACTCCAGAAATTTACGGTATATACACGTAACAAACACGACATAAAACACTTGCAAACTTTTATCTTCCTCTAACCAGGACAGTTCTCACCCAAAAGAAAATGTCATACACAGGACCAAACGACTGGAGGAACATTAATCCGAATCCGAAACAGCTTAAAAACTGTGGCGCTTCAAAAAGCATATTAGATTGTTAATATTGAATTCGAACGTGAACTACACTACTATTCTATTTTTCCTGACTGTGACTCCAGACCTTTCCTGAACACTCCATTAAATTCCTTTTCATTCTTCTTCTGACTCCCATTCTTTACCTTCTCTTCCTATTTTTCTTTTGTCTTACATCTAGCATAAAAAATGTTTTTGTCTGTATACTTGCTATACTTGAACATTGCTTCTTTTTTTTTTTTTTTTATTGTTATACTTTTACCTGATTATGAATGACACTGTTTAAAATGATTTTGAGGAACTTAAGTTCTACAAGCTATGCTTTTTGAGGAACTTAAGTTCTACAAGCTATGCTTTTTGAGGAACTTAAGTTCTACAAGCTATGCTTTTGATAAGTTTTTTTTTTCACATGTAATTTCGAAATCATCTAGTGTAACTGCAATACAAAATTATGATGTGTAGATGTCCTTATTGTTCATGAATATCAATTATGTAAATATAGTTAATGTACCGCTTTTTCATTTAAAATATAAAATATTAAGAAAATGAAACTTAAACCGATTATTTACGGTAACCAACAATTAGTATATATAGATTTTCTGGATAATATTAAACTTTATACATGTTTATATATATATTTATATATATACATCTATTTTGATTTTGTCTCAGTACTCATTACGATCTACTTTCATTCTAGGTATCGGCTAGTTAAAATGAGGCCTTCCTTCCTTCCTCGTTTTGTTGAGGTGTAATGATATTATACTGATGGAAAGCAAATCTTCACTGATTGCAAAGAGTACAGAAAAATGTTATTGCCCAAGGAAGTTGGAGGGAATGGTAATATATGATAAGTAAGCGGAAAACGAAAAAAAATTGACATCGCGAACTGATTTCTGATATGTCTACGGTAGTAATTTGTGTTATTATGTTTCTATACCAAAGCCTACACCTAAATTGATAGTATGTTAATTGATGTTATGTATATGTGCAGAAACAGCCGGAAAATGTTTTTTATGCCACGTTATTTTGTGCATGATAAATAAATTTGAATTGAATTGAATTGAATTAAACAAATCCTTAACATGTTTTCGTTTTTCCTATTCTCTTTTATTTATTTTGTCGGACATCTTGCTAACCGAAAATAATCCAGATTCATGTGTACAGAAGGAAAAAGAGAAGAAAAACATTTTGAAAACATAGTGAGACTTTTAATTTTATTAATGCCCCCTTGTTATGTTCATGATACCGCAAATATAATATATATATGCATTTCTCTTTTTTGCTTCTTTAATCTACTTTGGTATGTGTTCTTGTCTTCTGACTAATTATTATTAACAGTCATATACGTACTTGTTGTAATGGTCATCTAGTTATTGTAATTTTTCGAAAGTTGTGTGTATGCCTGCTAGACTAGTTCAACGACTTTTTTCAGTGTGGTCCAAACGAAAGTTTTAAGTAGTTCATACTTCGTGAACTACTTACCTTCATACAATTATAGTTACCCGTAATGTACAGGTAGGGTAGGAAGCCCATTGGAAGGAGGTGATCAACAGTGTGTTTTCTTCTCTCTCTCTCTCTCTCCCTCTCTCTCTCTCTCTCTCTCTCTCTCTCCCTCTCCCTCACATACACACACTTCCACACTTTCTCTCTTCATCTTTCTCTCTCTTTCTGTGTATGTGTGTGTGTGTCGTTGTGTGTGAGTGAGTGTCTGTGTACCAATCTACAAAGAAAATTGACCAAAACTGTCAATGTAACTCAGGTAACGAAGAGCCAAAACAAAATACTGACGAATGGACTCTGCAGTCAGCCGGCAATATGACACAATTTGTACTGTAAGGATGATATATGGAAAATAAATGGTTTCTGATCTTTACTATCAGCGCGGTTGCTCATTGTTTTGTCAACGCCACCGTACAGGGTTGTACATACACGTCTTGGCATTTTTTCATGAACGAGTGGGCGGGGTAGTAGTAGTTTCAGGAATAACAGCATCAAAGTGTTCAGGCCGTTAGAACATCCATTAAAAGAGCTCTTCACAGTGACACTCAATCACTTTCAAGCAGCATTCATCTGTCAGAAAGCGAAACTTGTCACATCATGACGATAACGACTTTATACAAGTTAAGCAGTCTTTCCCTGTGATATACCTTTGATGTCGCATATACTATGTACCTACTTGATGTGTTGTAATATGAGAAAGTTCTTGAATTCATGAGAATATAATCATGGAAATAGAAGGAAATCAATGTGTGGGCAACCTTTGCCACAGTTGGGATGCGGAATCATAATAGTCGTCTCAAATTTCTAGGACTATGACTATCTTTCATTGTAATTTGAGGACATATGATAACAAGATTTAAGTTTTATGCCAGTGTGTCAACTTTTAAAGCGCGAAAGGGGTGAGGGAGCAAAGTTTGCATATGAACACAACTCGCAAGTACACCATACAAACGCATGATGTATCGTTCATAGTTTTATGTCTGCATTGCTATCTTACTGTTTTGTATAACCAATTGTATGCTATTATTTGTATTACACATTTGGAGAAATAAAACAATTTTTTTTTTTTTTTAATTGCCAAACGATAGCATGATATATTAATTTTATTATGGAAATCAGAAAGAAGTTAACGATACTACTATTATGTGCTTTTTATTGTACGGTATCAGAACTACATGATCTAAGCGATACGTATAAACTTTATACAAAAACGGATATAGTATGTAATTTTGTTGTGTTATATGCAACCACCTCTTTTGACGTCTGAAAAAATTCTATACTTCAGAAGTTAATCAAGGCCTACATAAAATAATAAACAAAGGGTTGATAACATTGAGGTATGTAATTCAGGGCATGCATATCTCTCCATAACTCTTAAAGCACGATCATTACATTTTTGTAAAGTGTGATGAATCGTTTTGAATGTCAAAATAAGACAAGGACAAATCAGGTAGTTAGTGCATTTGTTTCAATTTCGTTTTAACTAGATTTTTAATAACAAAGAAATGTCATTCTCGGTGTGCAGGTTATTAGTCATCATTTTATACAAGTGACATCGAGTATAGTAATTGTGTCTTGCCTAGTTTAAGGTGCATAGCTATACGCAGGACAAGCTTTTGACAATATACTTGTTAGCCTGTACATAGTAGTAAAAACACATTTCAGAAAAAGACTCTAATTTCTTAAAATCTCCAATATACTAGACAAATTGTTCAGTTTTAGGGTACGACATTATACTGATGTAATGCTGTCCGCGTTGGGAATAAAAAAAGCAGAAATAACGAATCCAATAACTACATGAGGAATATCTTCCATCCATAACGCATTTCATGTCACTCGAATGACTGGTGCCATTTGGTTATGCCATTCGTTAGTAATCATTTCTTTGTTTTACATACAACTTAATTACATTACACATAGGCTACCATATGTTACGTACAATACAACATATCGCATTATACAAAGGCGACTTTAGTAATATAGTTTATTTGACATGGTTGTTTTTTAGACAAGTAAACATAACAAAAGTTTTCGTGTTCAGTGCTTCTTTCTCTGGGCCCGTATTCAATAAACTTCTTAAGCATGAAATCTAAGTACTTTTTTTTAAATTTTGGCTAAGAAAAAATCTTAGCCAAAAATCGTATTCTATAACAGCATTGGGGACTAAGAAATTTGCCTTAAGATTAAGAAGGATTCTTAGATTTTATCTAAGAAAAAGGACTTAAGTAGCATGTCGTATTCTAATACAATCGAGATATCTAAGATAAGTAAGAAATCTACCCTATATTTAAGTATACTACGAGGATGCTTAAATGGGGCTTTGGCACCGGCAGCTCAGTGATGCTGCAAGCAACCGCTTCGGGTTTCGATCAAATGGAATAAAAACAATGCATGCAGCGCGAGCGCAGGTTATCAGTTGACCTATATAACAACGTAAGCTTCGCGTATATATACAGCGTCGACGGCGCAGCGCGCAGGAGCGCCATAGGCACACTGTGTACTTCATTGTTTATGTTTGTTTGTACACAAACGAGTAGTAGCATCTACATGCATAACACTAAATCATGACATGGCTGTCGTATATAAAGAAACCGTCTGATTTCTCTTACTTTATTAGTCTTTGGCGCTAAAGTATGGAAACAGGGAATAATGTGCAATCAGCATAATATTAGGTGAGACAAAATTTGTTATAGTATGAGTCTGATAAAGGTTACATCTAGCCATTAATTTTTTTTTTTGATTAATTTTAGGCCATCATAACAGTGACGATGTAAAACAATGAAAGGGTAGCTCCAAATCCAATGCTAGCGCTGGTCGACCGGCTAGCGACGGCGCTCCCTTCATACACACATACCCTGCGGCTGCGACATAATAAGTAAGCCCGGTTGGGCTCCTCGGAGATGTTTGACAGAAAAGTATAAAAAGCCTACAGTGGATGTTAGATCTAGCCTCAGGTGGTCTTGACTAGACTGTTTTAGTGTCAGTTGGTCAATCCCGAAACAATTATGTGAGCATCGTTCCTCCCTTACGCTCTATCTCCCATACATGTTAGTGTATAATTTTCGTGCGGTGCGATTTTTATTTTAACACGCAAATTACATAGGCAAATCGAGTTGCAATTAATTCGCTCGAGTCGACCACATTAACTTTCCAACATGACGTCATCGGGTCTAAGAATTTGTCTTATCTTTTGTCTTAGCTAAGACAAACTGCTTTACGTGTTTAGAATACGGCTAAGGCAACTTTCTTAACCTAGACAAATTCTTAGACATTTTCTTAGACTTAAGAAAAATGTCTTAGAAGTTTATTGAATACGGGCCCTGATGTTTAAGTCCGGTTATCATTATGGCTATGTTATTTTAATGTATGATATGATATTTCAAGTCAAACTTGTAAAAACACCACAAGCAAGGGATTTCTATTAATAGCTTTTCATAAAGATTATACAAGCTTAAAAGGTATGGCTATCAAGTCATTCTCCTCTAAGAACTCCACTTTATAAATAAGTTGTAACCACGGAATCTACAATTTCGCTACAAGCAACATAATCCTGCTCTCCCTGAAGACTGTTATCTGTTTGTAAATGGTCCTCGATGGACATGACGGATGTCGACGGAATGAGATCAGACATGCTGACGCTACTGGCGGGACTGGATGAAAGTTTGGATCTGGATATAGGCTTCATCTTCATGTACCGGGAATCGTCGGTTTGGATGGGTTGCTTAGCAACCCCGTCAATTGATCCGGAAACATCAGCATCTTCATCGTTGCCAGCCTCGATCTGGTAAATCCAAAAGGGGTGGGCAAAAGTAAGCAAAACATAATTACATATCTGTAACGCCACCTGCATTGTATATATATATATATACACTATTTCAGGCAACTATATGAGCATAATAGATAGGGGCCAGCGATTGATTACAGTACTTGTGATTGATTCGGATCGATTCTTTATCAGACGGGGCCCTGGATTTTACTTTCGCCACTGCAATTTTCACTCATTCAAAACAAGCAATCAAGCTAAAAGTAATATTTTTTTTTTAAATAACAATAACAATAACTTCAAAAAGAATATTTGATAGCTTAAGAATTGTATATTATTATTTACTGAATTAAAAATCGATATCAATAAATAATCATCATTTATCTATTATTTAAAATCGATGATTTCGTTTTCATTAAAAAATCAAACAAAATGTTTAAATTGCGAGCTATATACCATTATATCGGTTCCTTGTGATGCTCCTCGGTTTGATGTACTTTGCTGTATGGTGGTGCTAGGTTGCATTGTTATCCACAAGTCTGAATATATAATCAGTCATATGAATATAAAAATAAAGGTGCATATCATGTATTATTATATTATTCATTTCAACATTACTAACTATACATAAGAGTAAATTTCCATGAGTATTAGTCATTTCACAACATAATCTTCAACAAGATGTTTGGTGTATTTCCTTTGAGGTTTTACCTATTCATGTTAAAGCAAACATCAGGGAGAATATGCCTTTCCAGAAGAAAGAGTGATGTCATCGTTACTAAACATTAAAGTCTCTATATTTGACAACGCGATGTAATATATCAAAACTTTATTTTCGTGTAAGAAATGGAAATTGTGTCGGTAAAATTTACAATTTTAACCTTTTATATATATTTGTTTAAGTTTAGATGAGTGGGAAAAAAAGATTTATTGTTGCCAATTTGAGGATGGGATTTTGAAAAAAAGGAGACTCTGAATACTTTGCTCTGCCATGGAAAAACGTTTGCACTTCTTGACTTTGATTTTCTTCACTTAGCACATACATTAACTTTATAAGGTATTACATCATGATTTATATGATAATGAAATCTGAAAGGGAACTGCATAGGTAATAATGAAACTTGTCAGTCTTATGTTATTAATGATGTACTAGAACGAAAGATTTACCTTGCTTTCCTTTGCGATGTAATAAAATATGTTTCACTGCTACTACAAGTAGGCCTAGGATGAATGTAGTCAGTGCACTCCCAACAATATATGGAAGTTGAGGTTTGAAACTAAGAGCATTGTCTGGAGGTGATTTAAAAGACATTTATTATGTTTTTTTCAGACAGGGTAGGCTCGTCAGTACATAAGAGGAGATATCTGTATTGAATTATACATAATACAATGTAAAATAATAAGGAAGTTACAAACAGAGTAAAACAATACATAGCGACTCAAAACATGACAATAATATTAAAATTGGAAACAAGAATTGGACTTGTTATCACGTCTTAAGCCTACCATACGTTATACCATCTGACCCTTATGCAATTTTTGAAGAATTTAGGATAGCCTTTCATTCGAATATATATTATAGGCTATGCATAATACACATGTAAAATCTGAACAATAGGATGTAAATAGACATATGATTAAGGAAATCCAAGTTTCAAGGGATGTCATGCTTCTTTGAAAGACTAAAAGCTAAATCGTCTCACAATCTAGTGACATCAGACCAGTAGTGCGGCTGTCAAATATTTGAAGACGATTCCAGATCAGGAAGATATTATTTGATTAGATTACCTATCTTATACAATTGTCATTAGGGATTTAATTACCAAAACATTCTACAGATTAAAACAAAATTTTACCGAAAAATATAGGACATATTTGTTATGTTTTAAAGAGTGATCTATAGCCTAAATACACAGCAGTACGATAAAACCGGCTTTAATCTCAAATAAATGATGCAAAATAAAATAATGTTTTAGCACCTCCCGTTTTTTGCCTTATCAACGAAACTTAAGATCAATTATATCTTGCTTCTGAAACAAACTCTTCAGGTAACTGGGATTTCTTCGAGACCCCCGCCACCTCACCCAGCCATGTGCCACCTCTCATCCATGTGATTCATACCCTTATACAGCAGTGTAGTTGCTGGAGTGTTGTGCTCCGTGGTAGTTGTGAAGACTGGAGTAAACTTGTCGACAACACCTGCAGCAAGTATTCGAAGTATAATTATCATAAATCATATACATTCCACATCAGGATTTGTTTTATTTTTTTAAAAGTTAAGTTTGTTTTATTTATTAAAGTGTGTATATGTTTCTAAATTTATTCATAGAGTTGTATTAATTTAAATCATGCTATTAGGATAAGTTTATTACTGAAAATAAACAAATTAACACTTTATTAAATGACTCTTTCAAGACTGATTATCATTTAAGAAATAATATTTAAAGAAAAAGGTTTGAAAAAGACATTCACTCTAATATAAATAAGGAACATTCGTCCGCTTCACCCCCTTATGCCTATCATGCTTTCGAACCGAACTTCTCAAGCCCCTATCGAGGATTTATCCCCCCCCCATGTAGGCTACCTCTTCGTTTTATGCATACCCTTATGCAGCATTGTAGTTGTTGAGATTGTGTGCTCCATGGTAACTGTTGGGACCGAATTAGACTTGTTAACAACACCTTTATTGGAAATAAAATTATCCTAAATGTAATAGATTCAACACCACTGTGATTTTAGTCTTTATCTAATTTATTTTACATTTCTTTATTTATTCAAGTGTTTATTGATTAATAAATTGATCCATATATTATATATGTATTTAATTCTTTATTTATAAATGTGTTCATTTAGGAAATGTATGTATTTATTATATTAAATCTTGCTATTAGAAGAAGTTATTACTTTGTTCACTCTGGCAACGAGGGATAATGAGCATTAAGGAAACTTTTATTCTGACTGAAAATTAAAATGAATAAACATTCCATTAAATGACTCTTTTAATTTATGAATGATGTTGAAATACTGACTATCATTTGAGAAATAATGAGAAAAAAGTTTGAATAGGCATTGACTCTAATAAACGAACATTCATGTGCTCATCTCCTTCTCTCTCTCTTTCTCTCTCTCTCCCCCCCCCCCCCCTTCTCTCTCTCTCTCACTCACGCACATACGCATACACAACATATCTTCCCCTTCATTCTTTGTCATCTTTGTCAGAATAAACACACCATCTCCCTCCCCCTCTTACGCTCTTTTAATCTTCTCGTATACCAATGTAAATAATAAATTACTACTAAATAAAGTATTTCTTTTACCACTTATATTACTACTATTACAATTTACCACTACGACCACTACTACTTTTACTAATGTTATCTATTATTAAAACTAGATTACCACTACTACTACCAATCCAACCACTACTACTACTAATATTACTACCACTACCAATACCACTACCGCCACTACTACTTATTATACTAATGTTAGTACTCATACTTCTACTACTACTACTACTACTACTACTACTACTACTACTAATAATAATAATAATAAAACTACTACTACCACCACCACTACCACTATTACTATTACTTCTATCAGGTCTACTACCTCTCTGGCCACTACTACTACTACTACTACTACTACTACTACTACTACTACTACTACTAATAATAATAATAATACTACTACTACCACCACCACTACTACTATTACTATTACTTTTAATAATACTTTTAATACTACTACTACCACAAATACGACCAGTACTATTGACAGTATGACCTCTACTAATAGTACTACTTTTCATACCACTACTACGCCTACTGTTAAAACTACTACTATCAGTACAACTTCCACTACGGCCACCACTACTCCTCCAATAATACTATTACTACAGGTATGACCACTACTAATACTAATACTACTACTACTACTACTACTACTACTACTACTACTACTACTCATACTACAACTACTCCTACTACTATAACTAATACTACTCCCACTACTTTAACTACGACCACCACTACTACTAGCACAACCAGTAGTATTACCACTACTATTACCAGTACGACCTGTCATACTACTACTACTAATACTACTATCACTACTACAATAGTACAATTACTGTTGTTACTATTATTACTACTACTACTACTACTACTACTACTACTTCTACTACTCCATCTACTATTACTACTACTAGTAGTAGATCTATTAATACTACTACTGCTACCGCTTCTACCAATAGTACCACCACTACTGCTACCGAAACTACTGCCACCACCACTGCTACAAAAACGAATTCCACTACTACTACTACTACTACTACTACTAACATTACATCTACCACCCCACTACTACAATCACTAGCTGCACTACTACCACTATGACCATTACTACTAATAATAATAGTAGTACTACTATGCAAATATACACTGTCTTGAGAGGTATTTGTTAAAACTATGCGCAAGAGGTGACTCCAATAGTACTATTTGCTGAGGGGCGCCGCCCCGAAGCAAATGATACTTTTGGAGTCACCGAGGCCGATAGTTTTAACCAGTAACTCGAATAGAGGCATGGTATATTTGTTTTATATCCTGCATCAAAAATTTATTTCATTAAAAAAAAAATAATAATAATAATAAAACAATTGGGAAAGAAAAAAAATTAGAACAAAAAAATGTCCATTTTTATCTAAAAAGATTTAAAATATTTTGTTTTCATTTAAGATTTAAAAAAAATAAAAAATGAATTCCCCCCACCTTAAAAAAAATCACTTTTTTTTTAAAACTTCCAAATAGTAAGCCCAAATACTGCTCTCATAAAGTACTTTCTAAAAATAGTTCAAATATTTCTGGTCATGTGTCGAGCTCTCAACCAATCAAAAGCCAACAATTTTTTGATGCAGGATATAATACCAATTATACCACTAGTACCACCACTACTGATACCTCTACTACAACCACTACTACTATTATTATTACAATCACTACTACCACTATTACTACCACTTCCAATATTTTTACTACTATACCAAACCATTGTAACTTACAGTTAACAACTAAATTATTCATACCCCTACCAAGTGTTGTACCAAGTATGTGAAAGATCGATTTGTCTCAATGAATGTTGTTTTAGAATGTGACATATTAAAGTTTGATTCCGGAAGTATTCGACAAAGGCCCTAACTCATCCAGTCCACCTTTCATTCTAGAGAACGAGAACACACACACAAATGACAAGGGGTATAAATAATTTCGTTGTTAACTGTACATGATGATATGAAAAATGATTTTGGAAGGATCTTTCTGACCCCCTGTGCCATTTCAGCACAGCTGTACTACCAAGTTGTCCTAAAGTCATGAAATTTAAAACAAACAAATGAGAGAAAATAACATGAAACCAGAAGTATAGTTGTTCTTGTTGCTTCGGTCTACCATGTCCATATAAAAACGAAAGGGTTTCTACCTCTATCGAGACAAAATTATGAATTTCTTATCATTATTATCATGTATTATAATTTCTTAATCGTTCGATTTCACTCCTTGTCATGGGGATTTTAAATCGAAGGTAGAAAGCAAGAGAGAAAGAATTAACAAAAAGCAGAGCAAATGATTACATTGTGAGGTGTTTCAACATAGTTTATTACAACAAAAAAACCTTTTAAACGTAAATATGTTAAGGATTTGCTGTTAGATAATGTGCATTTGTTATTAGTAATTAATTTTATTTTCTAGATACATGTTTCAAAGATGGATTCAGCTATAACAAAAAGCATGTAATATTAATATATATCAACAGTTAATTATAATTATATGAGAACTTTCTGTATATTCTCTTTGTCATGTTTGTGAAAAGTATTTACACGATATGAATTCACGAGAGAAGTACATCTGTATCCCGTGACATAAAATGAACAATCAGACTAAACATGTAATAGTTCAAGATCATCAATTATGCATAATTGGAATGTTAACATTCATAATAAAACAGTGATATATACACAGGGTATGCAAGTCCAATACACACAATACAACTAAGCATATGACGATTCACGTCTTGACACGTTTCAAAAGTTAATATGTTGGAATAAAAAGTGATAAAAATATCAAGTGATGAATAAACTGATGAAATATATACACACCCCACATCCCATAAAAACGTTGAATCTGATTTGGTGTAACATAAATCTAGTCGAAATTACTTTCGACTTTGTATACAACATAATGATAACCGCCAAACCGACTAATTAAATTGGCATTTTCAGGTTATGTGAATTTCTGATCGGTCTATCGTCGGTCTGTTGTCGGACTCGATGGTGAATCTTACCAATCATATGGGATTATAAATGCATTAAGAAATAACAGGATGACTATATAATTTCTCATTTTTTGCCGTTTACCTTATTATTCAAAGCCCATTTGTGGGATTTAAAGGGGTTCTTGCGATGTCGATATAAAATGTATATATTAAAACTAGTTCATGTATTCATTTACCATGTATTCTTTTTACGGGGTAGTCCGTTTAGTACATAAAAAACTACTTGAATGATATACAAATAAAATGATATATATATATATAACTATAAGCAAATTAATTACATGTAAAACAATACAATTCATGGTTAAACATGCTTATTCATGTATTTATTTATCATGTATTCTCTATACGGGGTAGTCCGTTTAGTACATAAAAAACTACTTGAATGATATTAACAAATATATATATATATATATGTAACCATAAGCAAATTAATTAATTGTAAAACATTACAATACATGGTTAAACAAAACACGAAGAAGTTTTACTTCTTTTTGTGTACACTACGGTTAAAAATGTATGGCTATTTGCGTGATAACCAACGAAAGGGAGTAGGTCGGACATGTATCGAAACCAAAAGTAATTTTTGAAACATTGAGGTGAATAAAGTGGTCTTCAAAACTATGGTATAAACAAAGAGCCCAATTAACTACCCCTGGTTACAACACGAAGGTACTTACTAAATAAAGCCTGTATTTGATGTGTACACACACAATAGCAGTCGCCTGCTTCTGTACTACATAGTAATCGTTGTATTTGATTTTTGTTTTAACCTTGTCAGAAGTAATAACTTTAATATTTACATACAATGTAGTTATTGTGAATTCACATCTATATTATTTAATTTCTACTTTAGTACCCCTCGTGTAGTTACTTAATTGTTTGAAATCAAAATGGAAATTGGCTCAGTTCTCCAATAGCATTATATTTTATTTTTTGTATAGTCTAATAGCAGTGTGCTTTTAAAAAATATATATTGTTCTCTAAATTTGGGGAGAACAAATAGGAGTTGAGATTTAAATTTTGTGAGGCCTTTAAGTTTGATGCTTTAATCTATTCATGATCCTCTCTTTCAAATAATAACCCTTTATAAAAGCGTATTCTGGCTTCTAAATGTACGATTGATATTACGCTGAATCACGACTTGATATTTCAGTCCAACACTTGTATTCTTGCACCTAATCACTCCACTTATAAATCTTATTCATCAGTGAAAACCCATTTGTAGATACTTAAACTTAAAAACGAAATGGTATGCTCTATTTAGCCCTCTTCTTTGATTTGTCTACTACTGCATACTCAGCTTCCACATTAATAGGTGCCTGAATGCACAAAAGAGACAAAAACAAGTTTGTAAAAAGAAAATATTGATATATTCTGTAAAAATGAAGAGACAGATTCAATATATGCAGTTGGGACAAATTGTAGCCATGTTAGGTCAAAAGGGAACATGCTTGCTTGGAAATACATTAGTCTAAGATTGCCATTCTCCATCCGGATGTAAATGGGTACTTGGCAAATCGTTGGATACAAACAATTGGATAGCCCTCACATAGTTCAGCATTGAAGCCTATGATGTTCTTCTGGGTTGTATACATGTGTATTAAAACCAATTATTATTAGTATTGTATCATGTTTGTTGAATAAACCTAACTGAAGATTGAGTAACATTGCCTACCCCCCCCCCCCCTTCTTACATTTTCCGCCTAGGCTTGCCTTGAGTACACATACATCCCCGCGCGCGCGCACACATAACCCTAAGCGTTGTGAAAGAGTCAATGTACTTCTCGAACTCACAACTAGAACCACAACATCAAACGTATCATTCAAATGTTGCTGTGGACAAACGACTTTTCTTTTGTTTTCTTTATAGCATAGAAAAAAATATATGTTATATTTGATGGGACCAATAGAAAAAATTGTCTCTGGTGATATGGATGAATCAATTGTATTTTAAGTATCCGTAATATACGAATCGGTTTACAATGCATTGACTTCAATGACTTTCCATTAAAAGATTTAGACAAACAAATTGAAATTTAGATTCCTTCTATTTTAAGTCCTTTTTGGGAATGGGTAATTGTATTGGCATTATAGGGCTTAGGAACTCTCATTATGCCTGCAACGTGTTTAAAGTATACCCTTTACAATGACTGGGCTGGATAATATGTCGTTTCGTTTTTTCAATGGCATATAACAACAGTTTATTCCATTGATTGCAGCTCCAAGAGAAAACATTTATTAGGATACAACGGAGATTTTAACTAATGTGAAACCAATTTCAATATTGCCCTCATCCATTACGTCAATTTAGTATACTAATTAAAGCGTCTTCACTATTCCATTGCTTTTTCAATATTCTTTTTTTATTCTAATTAACCTATTTAAAAGGATGACTGCCCTTTACAAATAGGGTAGTTTTCATTATCAGTTGTTTAAGAAAATACTAGAAATGGTGATAGCAATATCAAATTAATGTTTGAAGTGGAAGAAAACGGAACTTTCCAAAAAGACAGGGGAAATTGTATTACCTTCATGACCTTCGTAAGAGGACCTAAGGACTGACGTTTCTTCTTGTCCTCTGGTTTGCTGACAACTGCATATTCAGCCTTGTGAGAGAGGTACAAATAGACACATTATTCATTTCAGGGGTGGGACCATTGAATGCGACGGATAAGCGCCCTGTGTCATTCAACTAGCATTCAATGACAAGAGCAAAACTTAACAAAGAGTTTGCCTGAATTATAGTATCTAACATTGATTTGCAATTTGTCATCACATACAGATTTCCCCTGTATAGTTAGGTTTTCACTATGCAGAGCAGAAGTGGAACTGTTTTCATATATGAGTAAAAAAAATACCATGGAAACAGTATGAATAACTCATAGACAAAAAATGGACATCATTTAAAATGAAATTTGAATGTTTGCAATACCTTCTTTTCTGACCAACGGTTAGTCATATTATACAAATTGTGTTGCTACTCTTTCAATACATTAAATTCGACGAGTCAATGTGAAGCATTTGGAAAATAACGATTCGGCCAAAATATGAAGGAAACAAAATTTTACCAAGCCATTCGTTGTTTCCTTGTATACGTGTGGTACGGTTTCCTGTTCTGTTTGATTCCATGTATTCAGTAGGTCATACTCCAAATCGTCATCCATTAGCTACAAACAAAAACAAGTTCATAAACAGAATGAGTAAACATTTTGCATATCATTTTGTTTTTGCGAAATACTGCCTACAAATCGAATAAATAATAAACAATTAAGTTAATGTGAAATTTTTCAAGAAAATGTTTATGGACCCGCATATTTTATACCTTTAACTTTTAACAGCACATAAATAGTATTTCGATGTGCAGCCTGAAACTAGCCCTAACTCACATAAGGAAAGTTTCAAACTACCTTGTCGCAAGTTGCATTCCCCAATATGCTGCAATCAATAATAAATTAACTACTATCACCCGTTTGAGATTTACAACAACAACAAAACAATCACATTACCTTAGAACGGTGACGTTGTCGTTGATCTATCCTTTTGTCGACTTGTTGTCGGCTGACGATTGCATATTCAGCCTGAAAACGACACAGACAAGACATCTATCTTTAGTATGGATACTATAAAAAACGAATATTAAGTAGTCATTTAACTCTTTGTGTGCCAAGTTCGCATTTTTGCACAATTGTACTTATTAACTGTACAATCGTAATAATTCATTTCTCCTTAATGCTGGGGCTAGAGGATCTGAAAAACAACAATACTGCTTGTATCATGTCTGTAGACTAATATCCATCGTTCACGCCACTCAAAACTTTTTCATATTATTTTAAAAATTGAAAGAGAAAGATCTACTTTATGTGCTTCAAATTAATCTGGCATTCAAAGAGTTAATCATGCTGATAGCACTTTTATTTTGCAACAAAAGTACGTAAAGTAATTTCCTCATGTATGCTCTTATAATGTGACTTATAAAATATGTAGATGTATTTACCAAACCGTTCGTTGTTTCTCTATAGACATGTGGTACGGCTCCAGGAGCTCCGTGGTATGAGATGTTTAGCAAATCATATTCCATCTCAGTGTCTAATTCCTACAGCAAACACGAAATAATTGTGTATTGGAAAATGTCTTTCTGGAAAATAATTTGATTTCCATTTATTTAAAGGCAATGCCTCTATAACCAAAACATAGATTTTAGATTGTTATTTTTAAAAAAATGGTTTGATAATTTTGATATAATTTTTGCTTAACGTGATAAAATTATATTTCTAACCATTTTGATGTAAAGAAAACTTTTCTGTGTTGAAAAAAAAAAAGATTTAAAAAAAGTACAAGAATGATTCGATTTGCGATGGTAATAATCATAAAAGAAATGTCCTGTCTAAAACACACCTGCCCACAAACCTACACACGTTTACACATCCATATCCGAATGACATAAATTATCATTTCTGACACACGCAAAATCCGTGATTTTTTAATAAATATTTACTTGCAATCAATCATTAATTGTCCTACATTTCTGTTTGGTTAAGGAATGAATTTGTAAAATTATAAATAAAAGATTACAATGATGCACATCGGATTAAAAATAATTGATAGAGCCTACTTATCAGTTTAAACATGTATTACCTTTTGGGCCTGTGTGACCGGAGTCCGGCCGTCAGTTGTCATAAATTTTTCTCCTGGCATTCGGCTGCCAGTTCTCTCCGCCGGTGTTCTAATGGCGTCTTCGGACACAGGTACCAACGGCCGCATCGGAATATCGGGCGGGTTGGAAGGCGCTGGCCTGAACAATCGGGCTGTTGGTGGCGGCTGGTCGGATAAAGGATTCACGGGTAAATGAGACTGATCGGATGGTGTTGGGGGCAATGAACGTCGACCCTGCGGTGGTCTGATCTCAGTAGACTCGGCATTGGTAGAACGTCTAACTACGGACGGGAAAAGAGAACTTCAGCATCATACGTGTTAATTGGAACATGTTCATGTGTTCTTCACTAAGCTTTCGCCTCACGCTTCCATTGCCTTAGATGCTACATCAATTTCTCCCTACAGCTTTAAATGTTATTCTTTCTTTGTTTTTGCTTTTTCTTTAAGTTAGTGACAACTTCACCTGTTAACTGTGCTGTTTAAAACGAGACCATGTACATTGCATTGTACTTTCCAAGGTTTACATTAAAACAGGATTTTCAGGCCTAAGTATCAAATAAGTAAAAAAAAAATAGTCTTTTTATTTCTTCAAAGAATCACAGACTCCGTTACCACAAAAGACAAACAGGGCTGCTACGCATATAGCCCAGTGATATCCAATGGAATAACTTTCATCATACAAATTATTGCTATGGAGAAAAAAAGGTCCTACCCTGTGTCATTTTCATGTCCATTTTCCTTAGAAAAACAACTGTGAGAGCTCGTCTCTTCAAACAAACAAACTATATACACGAAGACTCCTTATATCGTTAAAATTACTTACCCTTTTTCTTCTTAGAGCGAATAAAACCACCAACAAATGCCAGTACAATTAACAACATCACCACGCCGGAAAATCCAGGTAGAACAAGACGAATTTGTCTGTGCCATGGTTCCTTCGTAGGTTCTTAAGAGCAAATTAAATATAAAGATATATACATTTAACAGTCTTATAATATTATAAAAACTAATTGGTTGAATTTTTCTTCCTTGTTTATAATTTTATTTTAACGAAATGTGCTTTCACTAGGTTTTCTTATTCCTATTTATAAATCATTTATAGGTCAAAATATATAATAACTAAAACCATGAGTTCAATTTGTAAAGGTAAGGATAAATGTCAACGAGAACTGTATGTTTTACAGAAAAATCGCAATTATAAAAATATATATTGGTAAAAAAAACAAGCAGGAGAGTTTGACTGTATCAGTGTGTTTCTTAAGTGCCATTGATGTCAGCATTTTCTTATCACAAGTGCAGCATTTTTACAGAATGATCTAAATAAAATCCATGTGTTGGAAGATATATAGAATTAAAAGAAGAATCTATTCAGTATTATGCTTTATAGTTCCAACGGTTAGCAAAAATGTGTTAACCTTAATACCAATAATCCGCTGGAACCATGAAACTTTCAAGGATTCTTCTTTCTATTACACACACAACCATGTATAGATAACTCGTGAGTGAATATCTGGGCTAGAAATATGATAATATCAAACGAACTGCGGTAATATTGTTAAAAGCAAAAGTAGAAACATGTAAATGTCAAACAAAATGTAAAAAGCTAGTTATTCCCATCAGGAAAAGAAAATAGCTATACATTGAAGAAAAAAGAATGCACAACTGATGACACAAAGATTTGTTATGTCTGTGGAATACTTGATTTTTTGTTTTTATAGAAAAAAAGAAAAAGAGCAATCATCTTCTAATATTGAACCCAATTAAAAAAAAACGAAATGAAATTATTAACATTTTTAAGGATTGACATCAAACGAGAGTGTTTCTTGAATGTCACAAAATGTTACAAATGTATTATTAACAAAGCTCCAAATCATCATTCTTGGTAATGTTAACGAACACGAGCATACGCTCACAGACGCAAAAACACACGCCAAACGTTTTATAATTCACACTTTATTTGCTCTATTGTAACTTCAAATGAACTCTTTTAACTTTCACTAATTTGACTGAGCAATATTTCTCTTGCAAAGTTTTACTGCCAATAAGTGCCATTGTTCAGTGTTAGTCCTATATACCTTGACTTGTAGGGCCAAAATGTTTCGTCGAAGATGTTTCACTGCTTGTCAATTCTATTTTAAAAAGAACATGTAAATTTCGTTAGGTTATACAATCAGATTATTATTGTTAATTTGCTCATCTTTTATTCATTTCTTGATTAAAGGATTTCTGTTAATAAGTCCGTAACAAACAAACTGGCATTACTTTTACTGGTAATATCTTTTTTTTTATTATCATGGATATTATATATGATTCAGTTTTCTTAAAGCCCTTAGGCTTTCACATTATATTGAGTTCAAAGAAAAATAGCATCAATAGTAATGTTGATCATGATGATAACATAACAATAATACTTACAATGAGAATAATAATAGTAATATAATAAAACTAAAACTACTCCTACTTCTACTCCAAATGAAACTACTGCTCATATAACTACCACTACTGCTACTACCTACTATTACTACTACTACTACTACTACTACTACTACTACTACTACTACTACTTCTACTGCTACTACTACTACTACTTCTACTTCTCCCAATCATACTTCTACTTGTACTTTCACCACAACTACTTCTGCTACTACTATATATCATAATAATACTTCTTCTGCTACTGACTCTATGACTACTTATGTTACTACTATTAATGATAATAGTATTACTACTAATGATACTCATTCTACTTTTACTATTCCTACTGCTATTACTACTCGAACTCCAGCCAATTCTGCTCCTATCACTACTACTATTTAGTCATACTCCTACTACACCTACTGCTATTACTTCTAATAATACTCATATTACTACTACTACTACTACTACTACTACTACTACTACTAATACTACTACTTCTCATACTTTTAGTACCACTGTTACTAATATTATTACTACTACTACTACTACTAGTGCTAAAACAAATATCCCCCTCCCCCCCCCAAAAAAAAAAATGATAGCAACATTGCGTTATTAAGTCTATGTGATATTTAAGAAACGATTATTACCAATATCGCCATTTTTGTCAAGTATTTCTCACCATTAATAATGTGTTTCCAATTTAAACGTGTTAACGGTATGTGGAATTTATAAGGAAAATATTAAAAGTGAGTAACCTTGTCCAATACTTGTTGTCACTGTATGACTTTTCTTAGAGCCTGTCTTTGGAGATTCGCGGTTGGTAGTGCATTCTCCTATACATTGTGAGTGACAAAAAACACACCGTTTTACAATGTTGACCAATTTCTCCATTTACAGAAACGCTAACCTTCCCCCCCCCCCCCGAAAAAAAAAGTTCGCACATAAATCACGCATATACTCTGTTTCTTTGTTGTGCCATTAATCGTGGTGGATTTATTTTTGTAAGATTGCCTTGTTCCAATTAGATTTGGAGTTCGGAGTATTGTATACCTCTGCGCTCATTAAAGGAAGTAGCTCCGTTGACAATTCCCAATATCATTAACGCTGTACAGAGGGGACGACATTTTGTAATTAAGGGGAGTAGGGGGGTATTTGAGATACAAATATCGGATGTCCATGAGGGTACACGTTCAAATTCCTTCCTCAATAATATAAAAGTTAAAATTGCAATTTAAAAATAATAATAATATGTTTGTATACGGCAAATTCCATAATGCCTCTAAGCGGCATTTATTGAAATATAATCAATTTTTGATTATTTTCAATATTATTTAAGTACATACAAAATGAATCAATAAACTATAAATTGATTACTTAAACCATCGTTGAAATCATGGACAATATTAACTTACCATTAGAAAATTAGTAGCAAGTACAGATTTGTTATTTAAATTTCTTCAAGTATACAAACAATCGATATATAAATACAAAATATGAATACACAGCCTAGGATTATCATCAATGTACTGTATTAGTAAAAAAAAAAAAAAAAAGAATAATCCAACTATGTGAAATTGAATTCCAGATTATTGTAGGAACTAAGAAATAAATTAACAAAAACATAACAGAAAAGAACAAACAAATATTTCAGGGAAAAGGTGACATCCTGCCAAACTCCTCTTATTTTCAAAATCAAATTTCTATTTTGAACCCGTACTAATTTGTGTTACCGTACATATTGCTAATAAAGGTGACCCAAGGAGATTTTGCATTTAGAAATACGTTGTAGCGACATGATTTAAATGCCCTTTTTCTTCTTTTTTTCAGCCTTCGAATGATACAAATTTGCTTTTTTTTTTCTTCTTTCGGGGTGTTTTCAAAAGTTTCTCAATGCATGAGTGGCGTCCACCATCGGCCTTGAATCACCTAACTTTTTTTCTTTCTTAAATTTATATAAATTATTTACTGGAATGTATACTTCTATTTTAGTACTGTGGGTTTACAGATCTTCTACAAAACATTCAGGCTAAAGAACACTACACCGGGAAGTGGCTATGATTCATGACTGTCACACTGCCACTGGACACATCATAAATGTGTATACCCTTAACACAGTGTTGTAAAGCCCTTAGATTTCTGATTCCTTCTGATTTCTTGTCACTTATCATAGACACACGAATAATTTTTTGAGAAGCGTTCAGAAAACCAAGATTAAAACATCAACCATCAGCCCAATAACAAATAGGCAAATTATGCAAGGTGTTGGTCACATAATTACACAGAAAGGGTAATCTATTTTAAAATGAAATATATTAACAGGGAAGATTGCTGGAAAGAGAAGCAATGAATTGCACCGTCTAATATATTTGGAAAGCCTGAGCAAAAGGGCGACCAAAAATCAAATCAGCAATTCCAGCTATTTAAGCAGATAATAAACCAGTCTTCAGTCAATTTCTGAATGTGACTACACATACTGGGTCATGAATTATTTCAACAGTGACGCGTGTTTACATTGATAAACAGGTACTAACAGGTATATACTGTTTCCTAGAAGAAAAAAAGAATTTTCGAATGCTCACCTTCATTTTTAATAGTAACTGATGTCTGAATGCGATCATGAGTTGAGTTGCTAGCCACCTCGCAGATTAGCACAATATCTTCACCATCTGCATATGTTGGTGTAAAGTATATTGCCCGTGTAGGCACAAGAAGACGTTTATCATGTCCATCATACATATTTTGTTGAGGTCCATCATACATATTTTGTTGAGGTTCAACAGAAGCATTAAGCTTATTTGGATACACCCATTTCAAATCGATGGATGGTTTCACTGATGTGTTGGTTTTGCAGACTAGTGCCTTGTGTTCCCCTTCTGCAACCGTGAGTGATCCTTGATCCTGTATAATGGTATCATCGGCTTTTTCGACCAGGATCAATCCTTTCGGTGGAACTTAAATTAATTGAAAAGAAGAGAAAATACCACCATTATAATGCCATTTCATAAAGAATGGTGATTTAAAGAATTGCTTAGTTGATATATAGCTGATGTATGATCAGCTATTTTTATTCGAACTTCAAGAATAAATGTATTTGCTCACTGAAAAATAACAGCTGAATAAATGGAAATAAAAAATGCCTCCCCTCCCCATGCTGCATAAATGACATGAATTTAAATGATAATTTGTAAGTGGGACCCTTTGAATTAATAGAAGCCAAGTTCAGGTACTTTTAAAAAAAAACATTATCATGCATTACTTTTGTTCTTGTTCAAATCCGGGATCTTAGATATCTTTACATTTTTCACACGAATGACTTGATGTTTCTATCGGTAAAGCTTTAACCTTTGATATTATTGTTGTATTTGCTCTAAAACTTATTCTTAAAAAGCACATGGTAGTTAGCAAAACGATATGGTGGCTGTATTTTGTTGACGTGGAAATCGTCATTTCAAAATAATTTCAAAAGATAGTTACCATTTACTGTTAGGTTGAATTTACAAGTGTCTCTGGAGCTCTGAGAAAGCATAAGGACATGATATTCATCCTCATCAAACAACGAAACGTTCCGAATTGTAAAAGTGCTGCTAATAAATGTATTTTTTTCCCCCAGTGAGTGTCTTGTAGTATCTATTTCACAAGGATTTTCATCGTCGTTGCAGTCGAATAATATCGAGCCATTACCGCGCCTCCACTTTATTGCGATTATGAAGTCGATTGTCTTGGTCCAGAGGCACTTGAAGCTCACGTCCTCCCCAGCAATTGTTTTCATATTGCTGTTGATTCCATCTTTAATGTAAAAACATCACATATTAAAGTGTAATAAAGTACTGCAAGTTGTATTTCTTAGTTTTAGCGCTTTTGTACTCATTTAAACATTGTTAAAGCATAATGTATCATAATTATATTGATTGATATTACGCTCCCAAACTATGATACAGTGCATGAGTAAGCTTTTCCAAAGTTTCAATATTAGAAAACATCTTAAATGTTAATGTCCTGGCCAAATCATAGATAAGTCCCTTGACTATATCTTCTTTAAATTTTCAGCCTGAAGTTGAGAGATGTCAAATGTTGTTTTGTTTCTCGTTTAGTAATAGTAAATAATTTCAATATTTGGACAAACTAACTAAGCATTTGCAGGGGTATTTCGAAAAAGTTTGTGTGGTAAATTCCATAATAAATTGCGTTTTTTTTTGTTTTTTTTTCTAGGGTGTTTTTTATTAGAGTTTCTCTCATGCTTTATTGTTACTTAAACTTTGGTTACCAATTTCAGGTTAAGTAAATTAGATATATAATTATAACGTCTTAAGATAGGCAACATTACTAAAAGCGTTATTACATTGATGTAAACTATTTGAACATTAAAACAATATCAAGAAAAATGGAAAAGTTGGCTACTCTACCAGATATTAGGTAGAATTCAGAAACCAAAATTATTAACCCATGCTTGTAAGGAAAGAATTTAGACTAGTAAATCCCAGTCACGAAAAATATTAAGATTATCTAGTGTCATACTTACTATCATGACAAGATACGATTCCCATAAGAAAGACAAATAATCGCCACATAGTTTTTGCTTTTTGATCCGGTTCACAATCACACAGAGAAATAACAATTCAGTTCGAGAGGTAAAGTCTACTAGACAGCAATAAAACCAACTAGGAAACGATCATCGTCATAGTCATATTACCGAAATGGTGCAGAACGCAAATTGTTTTATAGTTGGCGCTCGTTAACTAAGAAACATAAACATGATTGAAGGTAGATCTTTACTGTGCTTCCTATCGGGAAGTGTGTATGTTCGAGGAACGTGTAGCAGGGTGCTGTCAGTACATGAGCGAAGGCCAGGACGAGCAGATTGGTAGAGTATGATGAGAGAATTGAGATACACTGGAGCTTTGTTTTGGATGCACTTGTAGACAACATTATTGTAATTATTATTACTATTATCATTATTACTATAAATATTATTTGTATTTGAATTGTTATTATTATTAGTTTGACTTATTATATCAGTATGATAATAAAATATATATAGGCAAACAATGAACCACAAACAGTTTAAAAATCAAAAAGATTTATCATAATAAATATAGTGGAAAAATAAGTATGTATATATCCGAGTAAGTTACAGATACCTAAATATGAGTGCACTCAGTGCAATACGTATGCAATATGAATACCTATTGAAGGCAGTGTAGTGGTACGCTCATTTGGGCTAAAGGGGGCGCTAGAGCCATAGAAGAGCCGGGCTGGGTTGATTAATTGTACGAGTATTAGTTTGACTTGGTATACACCTAAAAGCTAAATAGCATTAATTATGTTTCCAATAGTATGCCGGGAACGGGTAAACAACCCCTGGTTTTGAATTCTTGCATTAGATTAAAGTGTTCATTTCGATAAGCACGTTGGAAATGAATTCCTGCATCAAGATGTACAGGTGTTCATTTCCAATAACACGTTAGACAATAGACTGTTTTTCCGGGGACGCGACATTCTCGCGAAGAGAAAGACTCCTCCCATTTCTGTCGGTGACTAGCTCAAATCACTCTCATCTATGATGCTTTGTCATTGGTTATAATTAATTAAAGGTATAACTCCTCTCTTAATTGGTCGGATGACCTAAGGGTTATTGTATAGATCCCGTCTTGTAATTGGTTGGCTGCGTAAGGGTCCTCCTGGTTGGCTGGGTATATCATGTGATATCTAAGCCTCGTCGGGTGCCGGGGTATTTAAATGCCATGTGGGGGATTTTGTAGTCATATTATTTGAGAGTATATTATTTGAGAGTTTATTTCATTCCTTTAACATGTTTAGTATGATGTGCTGCTAGTTACGATCAATAGGGCCGCCCAGCCTCTGAGAGAAGCAGCTTATTTACAATGTTTATATAATAATAATACTCGTCGTTTGCAACGATTGGAGCTCGGCTGACATATATATTTAATAAAGTGGACTTCAACTGTAATTCCGAGCTTCTTGTGTTTTCATTTATATTCGAACTCGTCATCTTCAACGCATTAACTGGCCCACCACATTTGGTAGTACGGATGGTGTCAGCTTTCTTTCGTTAACGGCGAAGTTCGTCGTGCCGACCCACCACTCGAACTTGATATTATTTGCTCGGAACACAGAAGTATTTTTGAGTTGCTGCTGCTGAACTTTTTTTCACCGGTGGAGTTAGCGGCAGATTATCGTGGCGCTTATTGCAGGGCATGTTTTTTTTATGTGGCTCCAGCGGAGTAGTCCAGTACGAATAGGGCCAACGGGTAATTGGAGGCCCTTCTTGGAACACATTGCACATTTTTCTCGGTGAATGTGATTGGGATCACCACGGAGAGAGAAGTTTCCTCGAGACCCCCCTCTTACCTGTTACCAACACGTCCGCGATGCGGCCTTCCGTGATGTCCATAACGTTTGGTATATACTTAAGAAAAATTGTTTAGTCGACTGCCCCACCAGAAATATTCTGCAAACCATTTCTGCGTGGGCGATCTGATACGTATTACCAGGAAGCTGTAATGTATGGAGATACCGTCTCGAAAGAATTTTCCGAGGGAAAAATATTTAAGATTAACCTGGCTTAACAAAAAGAAATGTAACCCTCTTCAGCCATCATTTCCATCAACAGCTGTCCATATCAATGCACAGTCCCTCTCTGGCATTCCAAATAGTACGAAATGTTACGCAACGCCATCTGCTTCCCTAAGTTCTCTATTCACTCTTTTGCAAAAATATGCAAGCATCGAGCTTTGAAGCCATGCGAGGCACCGACAAATTAAGTCATGTTCAGTGAAGATATATTTAGCTATAACATATAAAATGCAGAATTCACAAAATATGACCAATGCAACTTTCTATTAGTCATCAAATGCCTGTTCCGTTCTTGGATAGCTCTACTGAAGACATGGCCATGTCAACCAGCGAAATCGACCAAGGAAATCATGAGTTAGAGCGAATGAAAGGTTTTCATCATCATGATTTTCTCATCTAATTATTGACATTTCCCGAAAATTTCCGAAATTTGTACATAGCTAGGAAGGTAGTCCAAAGGGTTATCTTGCTTAAGAACTAAATAAAATTGTGTTATATGTTTGCGCATTTATTGATTTAGGGCTAGAAGTTGTCAAGCTATCACCACTATTCACCCCAAGTACGGGCCGGCAAAGCAAAAGCCGCCGTGCTCGCTGGGCTGTGCTGTGTGTGGAAAGGGAGGACTTAGTGTTACTAGGGAGCTGTACGGTTTTGGAGGGGGGTTAAGGGGATTACGGTAGGGGAAACAAAAGACGCGCGGTGCCACGGATGACTTCAAAGGGGCCTCTTGGACGGGATCTCCATTAATTACAGCTTCCTGGTATTACCTAAGGGAGGTTCCCCGTACAGGAGTTACTCAAAGTCTGGCTGAATTCTCCGGAGCTGGTTTGTCAGCTGGCCTGGCACCCGATCGTTCCGCGGTATCGGGAAGCTCTCGGGGGATACCAGTTACGCCGATGCCTCGTCACGATACTCAACCCTGCTAGTAGCGTGGACGCAATTGAAGGAGATGTTCTGATGCTTCGATTGTTGAGCTGAACTTGGGTTTTTTGGTCTGCAACGCCAAGTTCGTGGGGAGCAACCTAATTCGGCGGGAGACAAGTTGAGCTAAGGAGTCAAGTTGAGCTGAGGTATGTTTTGAAACCAAAGATGTTGGCAGAAGTTGCAAAGTGGACAGTGAGAACTGAACTGAACTGATAAATTAAAACGTCCGTTGAATCTTGGATATTTTTTGGATTTTTGTCCTAGATTCTTTAAAGATATTGTAGTGATGTCTACGTGTTCGAATATTGTGTGTTAGTGAAAATATTGGGTACCCGTTTGCTATCCTACTTCTGGCTAGCATTAATGTAAACATATGATAGATTATTTAAACTTAAACCTACGTTTAACCTAAATTAGTATAATTAATATAAGCATTTAATAATGATCAGTACCATAATGAGTGAAATGGAAAAACAAAAACAAATTTAAGAGCAAATGTTGCGTCTGAATATATTCACTCCCCGATCTCCATCTAATCACCCTCAGGATAACACATCTCAAGTAATTAGGGGTCCTTGCTGGTGTTGTGGTATTTTTGGTCATTTCGTTAGATTCTGTCCAGTAAGAATAGAGGAAAGAGGTTACAAGTGGCAGGGAAACGGTCGTCCTCCACTACAATTGTTGCGTCAGAATTCCTCCACTTCCCGATCTCCACCCAATTACCTTCCAAATAACACATCTCAATCTCAATCAAGCAAGGGTGCTTGCTGGCGTTGTGGGGGCTATGGTCATCGTGCTAGATCCTGTTCAGTAATTGTAGAGGAAAGAGGTTCCTCCACTTCCCGATCTCCACCCAATTACGTTCCAAATAACACATCTCAATCTTAATCAAGCAAGGGTGCTTGCTGGCGTTGTGGGGGGTTTGGTCATTTTGCTAGATCCTGTTCAGCAAAAGTAGAGGAAAGAGGTTACCGATGGAAGGGAAAGGGTGGTTCTCCACTACCAGGGGCCAGGTAAAGGGGGAATAATTTGGAAGAAAATGAAGTAGATATTTTAAGTAAATTGATAACGAAAAATCCCAAGGTTACTGTTTTGTTAGCCGATACTCCTTGTGAGTGCATTTCGAACTCCTAAGGGTAGGATGGGAGTTGTTGTTTAGGTCATTGAAGGAAAAGGTATTATTTTTTGAGAATATAAAGGTATTGATAATTCGGTGATAAAAGTATAATTGTTTTAAATGTTTGCTAACATTCAAATTCATATAGAGGCTGGGCGCTCTTTGGGATTAGATGTATATTAAAGATGTTTATTAATTTACTAAGTTAGCTGCAACATTTATTCAGTTAATTCCCCCTTTAGTGGAAGGAAATAAGAAGGAAAAACTTCTTAAGTTTAAGTAGAATATTCTAACGAATGATTCATTTAACTTGCTCAAAGAAAAGTGGATTCAGGCACCAGTTATTTTATCCAGGTTTTTCAAAGGTTTTTTTAGAAGTTGATACAATTCCATAAAAGGCTTAGGGCCTTGCCTATCACAAGTAGGGGAGGATGGAAGGCGTCATCATTTAGCATATATGCTAATAGACAATTAAAAAAAATACAGAACAAAAGATAACCAGATTTAGGTTCATGTTAATGAGAGTTAAATAATTATTAAAATAGACAGTGGATAATTTAGAGACCGTTTATTGGGAACCCCATTTGTTATATTTACTAATAACAATTCGTTGGCTTAATTACACAAGCTGGGGGCTAGGTTGAATTGAGGGTTGAATGTTTTGGGGAGGGGGTTTATCCTTTGGTATGATACGATCCCGTATCATAATGTTGGTATAGTGGGCATGATATCTGGGTATGATATTTTGCTGAATTCTGCATTATTTCAATGTATCGAAATTTATAAATGCAAATATGTTGGTGCTTTAACTTGTTAGGTTTGTTTACACGCATTTTATATTGTAAAGATGGAAGGTGACATCATACGGAGTGCGCTGTGGAGGTCTTGGGAAATCCAGTTCCATTAGTTGTCCTGTATGATGTTTTTCCTGATATTATTCATATATTTGCGAGGTACAAAATTATTGTTACCAGGTGATTTAATGTTTTTTTTAAAGAAGCAATCCTGTGCCAAGTTGGCACTTAATATTTTTTTGGTAACTGTATATAAAAAAAGATAAAAATTAAACAGTTGGAGTCTACATTTAGTAGACATTAATTATTGCATATGTGACAAAATAGATTTGTCGAGTTTTGTAATGTTAGTTGGAAGTCGATTCGATTCGATAATTATACACTGCTGGTTGTTGCGACTGGGGATTTTGAGATAATTATGATACATGTGCAGGTTTATGAGAATAGGTGTTAATGGTATGTATATCAGAAAGCATGTTTATTTTTGCTTCCAGTGAGATGTTAGGTTCTCATGAACATGTTGTTGATTGTACGGTTAAATTTTTTCTCATGGGGGTTTGAGGAAAGAATGGAATTAAGGAATATATGCATGTAAGTTGTTTGTAATGTGCTTAACAGGTTGTGTATATTTATTATTACAATTACCAGTTGACTTTGCAGGATGTCATGGTGTTGTCATTTTAGTGGTTATACCCTTCCATGTTTGGGAGCAGTTAAAATCAAGGGATCATGTTTATGCCTGGCTTTGATTTGGGGGGTCTAGGGTTATCCAGCTCCAAAGAAGAGGAAGGGCATGACGTCATCCTGACATTATATTATGTTGGTTGGTTATACATGGTGGGCAGGACATTGCATTCGTGGGTCTTTCTGGTTAATTGGTTGTAAAATAAATAAATTTAGATATTGTTGTATAATGTGATTATGCATGGGTAATGAGTGTTTGACATTACCAGGAGAATGTTAACTGTAATTTGTTAAAGTACATTCTTAAGTCAAAGTGTTGGTTAATGAAGCCCAAATATGCTGTGTTGATGGTATATTGACAAAATTATGCTTTAAAGCAATAAAGATATGTATTGCTTGATTAAATGATTCCCAGTTGGTAATCTAATATTTTATCTTAATTTTGTACGATCTCCAGGTGAAAGATCGTTTTAGTAGGGGAGATTTGTAGTGGTACGCTCATTTGGGCTAAAGGGGGCGCTAGAGCCATAGAAGAGCCGGGCTGGGTTGATTAATTGTACGAGTATTAGTTTGACTTGGTATACACCTAAAAGCTAAATAGCATTAATTATGTTTCCTATAGTATGCCGGGAATGGGTAAACAACCCCTGGTTTTGAATTCTTGCATTAGATTAAAGTGTTCATTTCGATAAGCACGTTGGAAATGAATTCCTTCATCAAGATGTACAGGTGTTCATTTCCAATAACACGTTAGACAATAGACTGTTTTTCCGGGGACGCGACATTCTCGCGAAGAGATAGACTCCTCCCATTTCTGTCGGTGACTAGCTCAAATCACTCTCATCTATGATGCTTTGTCATTGGTTATAATTAATTAAAGGTATAACTCCTCTCTTAATTGGTCGGATGACCTAAGGGTAATTGTATAGATCCTGTCTTGTAATTGGTTGGCTGCGTAAGGGTCCTCCTGGTTGGCTGGGTATATCATGTGATATCTAATCCTCGTCGGGTGCCGGGGTATTTAAATGCCATGTGGGGGATTTTGTAGTCATATTATTTGAGAGTATATTATTTGAGAGTTTATTTCATTCCTTTAACATGTTTAGTATGATGTGCTGCTAGTTACGATCAATAGGGCCGCCCAGCCTCTGAGAGAAGCAGCTTATTTACAATGTTTATATAATAATTATACTCTTCGTTTGCAACGATTGGAGCTTCGGCTGACATAAATATTTAATAAAGTGGACTTCAACTGTAATTCCGAACTTCTTTTGTTTTCATTTATATTCGAACTTGTCATCTTCAACTCATTTACTGGCCCACCACAGCAGTATGAGATAATTATGAATAAACAAGCAATATATTATGACATTATAATTATAAGTATAAATAAAAAAAGAGCCCTTTTCATTTAATTTGGGAAAAGATGGCTATTATAAGAAAGTAAGTATAATTGTCCTATAACAAATACAAATAGATGTGTGATCATTTCCTACAATCAAATAGAAAATAATATGATACGAGTGATACAGTTAACATTGCATTCAACAGACGGATAGAGTGCGAAACAAAAGAGTTCAGGTACCTCGAAGTGCGGGATTTTTTCGACTGCCACCTTTTACCGTATCAGGACAATTACCCCCTGGGCAATCACCCCCCGGAAAATTACCCCCCGGAAAACTACCCCCCGAGGACAATTACCCCCCGGAGAGTTACCCCCCGAGGACAATTACCCCCCGAGGACAATTACCCCCCGGAAAATTACCCCCCGGAGAATTACCCCCCGAGGACAACTACCCCCCCGGGGATAATCACCCCCCGAGGACAACTACCCCCGAGGACAATTACCCCCCGAGGACAACTACCCCGAGGACAACTACCCCCCGAGGACAACTACCCCCCGAGGACAACAACCCCCCGAGGACAATAACCCCCCGAGGACAACTACCCCCCATGGACACTACTGGGCATGTTGGCTCAGTGGTTAGAGCGCCCGTCTCATGAACGGAAGGTCGTGGGTTCGAACCCCAGCCGAGTCATACCAAAGACTTATAACAATGGGACCTTCTGCCTTCTAGCTAGGCGCTCAGCATATTAGATTGGAGAAGGGTAGTAATAATTATGTTATGTTATGCAGGGCCCACCGGAAGAGCAGTTTCATAACTGAAGTGGCTACCCTTGGTAAATAAAACGCTATTATTATTATTATTATTATTATTACCCTCGAGGACAACTACCCCTCCCCCTTCGACGACAACTCCCCCCCCCCCCCCCCCCCCCCCCGAGGACAATAACCCCTGGAGTACAACTACCCCCAATGACAATCATCCCCGAGGAATTTATAACACTGTGACGTATAACGCAAGCTTCTCTCCAAATTGCTATTTACAAAAAATTGCATGAAGCTTCATTTTCTTTGTTATTTATGAAGTTCATTTCAGTCTTTTCAAAATATTCAATTCGATATGGGGGGGGGGGGGTAGAGGTTGCCCAATTCCCCTGTATTTTTGCTACCGAGTAAAGAATAGAAATTACATTTCTTAGAAATTGAACAATACTGTTACGGCCCTTCATCTTAGAACGGGTCCTGGATGATGGAGGGCTGGTCTGTCCCTTGCCTCTATCACCGTCATCTGACGAAGAATTTGCCATCCTGAATAATGCGAGCGGTTTCTATTTGGCTTGTAGTTTAGAGGCCCGGACGTGGCTCCGTTTGCCCAAAGTATATGAGTGTGGAGATGAGAGGTGTTTTGGATAGCTGGATGTGTATTCTCTATGAGAGGTTACATTATGTCAGTCTATGGAGACATAAATAATTACACGTTTATGAAACGATGGATTGTTTAACTGTATACTTTAATAATACAAACATAAGTCAACTTCTCCAACACGTTATCATAGTTAACACCGACACCGATTACCTGGATTAATCTCAACAAGTAGTAAAGGCAGGGATTGCGTTTTGTAGGAACTCTATTTCTCGCTTCCAATCCTTTTCCTTATTTTAGCTCAGTTGGAGCAAAGCGGAGAGTTCGCTATCTGACCAAGACGAGAGCAAGCGTCGAGGTGACGAAATCACCGTGAAAAACTGCTATTTATAGTCTCCGAGAGCTGCTTTACGCATGGTGCGTCCGTAATCGCGCTCTGAACTCTTACGCCCCAAAAGCTTACTACGCCCTCTACGTTTTCTGCAAGATAACTATCTGTGACGAGCTGGTTCGTTACAATACATTGCGCGCAGATGACTACGCGTTACAGCCTCTCTCACCATCAACGGCACAACAAAGAAATTAGGATGTAAGATTTCCTTTATGCATCCTCTGTAACTTTTTGATCAGCTGATCGTGTATTTGTCGTTGTATGTATAATGGGCCCTCATCCATGCCATGATCCATAATTAAGGTTATCTTCACGTTATCTATTTATTTCTGTTGTCATGCTGAAGTATAATATGTTTTCGTGTACGTTAAATTATTTTGAAATAGAAATTGCCTTCAAGTTATATGTACGGTGCCATGTCAAAAGAAAATAAATGTCCGCTTTCTGGTAATTCATCTCATTTGATTTTGTAACTCCAGCACAGCGTTTTTCAACCGGGGTGCCGCAAGAGAATGATTTGGAAAACGTTGATTTTGTAAAAAATATCAAATACCAGAAACGGTTAAAATATGTAATTACAAGAGAAAATAAAATGTTGAAGATACTAAAGTGTTTTCCTTCCTCGCTCGCTGACAATATTTTGAGAGCAAGGCATATAAAGGCAAGGAGAGGCCCGAATATCCTCATATTAGTTATGAGGAAGACAACGTGCTATAGTATTTGAAAGAATGTGGGTTCATGCAGGGGATCTTATTGGCTCGTAGCCATCTCACAATGTGTCAGATCGTCTTTTGCTTTTGAATCCTGATTGTCCACGGGGGTAGTTGTCCTCGGGGGGTAATCGTCCTCGGGGGGTTATTGTCCTCGGGGGGTAATTGTCTTAGGGGGTAATTGTCCTCGGGAGGTAATTGTCCTCGGGGGTAATTGTCCTAGGGGGTAATTGTCATTGGGGGGTTATTGTCCTAGGGGGTAATTGTCCTCGGGGGGTAATTGTCCTAGGGGGTTATTGTCCTCGGGGGTAGTTGTCCTCGGGGGGTAATTGTCCTGGGGGGTAATTGTCCTCGGGGGTAATTGTCCTAGGGGGTAATTGTCCTTGGGGGTAATTGTCCTCGGGGGTAATTGTCCTTGGGGGTAGTTGTCCTCGTGGGGTGATTCCCCGGGGGGTAATATTCCAGGGGGTAATTGTCCTTTGGGGGTAGTTTTCCGGGGGGAATTTTCCGGGGGGTGATTGCCCAGGGGGTAGTTGTCCTAGAACCACCTTTTACCACTTCTTACCCTGACATAATCTCCATTCAGGAGTGACTGGAATCCCTTGACACCTTGACAGCCGTACACAATGCCTTGTTTCTACAAACCTCATCAAAATCCATTGGTCTATCAATTATTTTGGCTGCTTGTTTGGCAATGGTTTTGAATTTTCCTTGATCTTTCTTTCTGGCACTGTTGTACCACACTACAGAATCGTACCTCATTATACTTTCAACTAGGGACCGATAACAACTGACAGAATGGTCCTATCAACATGGTATGAACGCAGCTTTCGCAGAAAGTGCATTAGCTGGCTCCGTTTTGTTGCAAGGGCTTTTATATGCCCATTCCAGGGTCCAGACCAGTATCATGTATCATGTGTTTGTCAATACATCTCATACCGAAAAATGTCATTCTTGTTATGAATATTTAATAACTGTGATGTATATTGCAGGTATGAACCTGCGTTCTCTCACTGCCAAGTATTGAAAATTGAAGAAAAAAAAGTCGATTACCATTACTACATTATTTTTTTCTTAAAGGGATCGTTTAACAATGTTAAATCTGAGATACATGGCCCTACGTGTTATCAGTGTCTGTGATATGGTGTAATATTGAAGCCCTAAAAAAATTGCGCTTCAAAATGATCAAGAAGTGCCTCAAAAAAGTAAAAATATTTGAGTGACCGGTTCTACCATACTCGTTTTCCCCAATAGACTGTAGTGTTATGAAAACCGTCAGGCGAACGGTTTTCAAAATTTGTAATTCCAATCATAAATATCTTGATAATCAGACAGGCGATCGGCTTGTAAAAGTCATGGGGTACCTGACTGACCTAAAGGTTTATAATTATCATTGCATCATGAGCTAAATCCAGAATTTTGTTTCAGAATCTGAGACAAAGTTACCGGATCCCTTTAAGCTTTTGCAAACACAGAAAACAATATCAAGTTATACCATAATACTGAATATCGGCTCTCAAATCATTGTTATCAGGATGTGAGTGTCAATATGTGTCAAAAGGTTGGAATCGAGCAACACCTTAGGCCAACAAAAAAATATTTTTGTTGTTTTCGACCGCCCGCTCGTCATTTTCGGGCCGCTTGTATTTTTATTTTTTTATTTTTTTTGGGGTGGGGGGGGGGGGGGAGCATTTTTAAATGCCAAACATACCATTTAATGCATTTTGCAAGGAACAAAATGCGTCCCGTTGCCAGTTTGGTCTTTTCAGTACGCAATTCTGTATTTATTAAACTTGCCATTTTTATTTTTATATGTCATAATGCCGTTCATTCAATTCAGGTTCTGAGCATTCTTAAACTCATTTTAAAGCCCATCTGTACTAGTTTACATGAAGGATTAGACCACCCTGCAAGGTCACTGGACAGATGGTTATCTCATCAAATCAGCTCTCAGTTAACATAAGATAAAGAGGATCATGGGGGACCAATGGTCACCGATTAGCCATTGTTTGCTATATAGAGGGCGCAAGTAGCTATAAGTAGTACAGTGGGGAATTAAAAGGTGCTGTATTTTAAAGCCAAAAATACTTTCTGTGTTGGTCTTGATATTCATTAAGATACATGCATTATGATACATCTGGAGAGTATTTTGATATACCCAAGATAAGTGGGATAGAATATTATCGCTTGAATTACTTAATGGTGTTTGTGGTAATATCACAAAGAAGAATCAGAAACAGAGTATATTCTAAAATCATGACACAGTGGTATTAAAGTGTTTTATAGACTTTGTTTGTTTAAATGCTTGACTTCCCAATGAATTGTTATTTTTTCATGGAAAAATATTTATTTAAAAAAAAAAAAAAGAATGGGAGGGAATCAAAAAAAGACACAAAAAACGAAATTTAAAATTTAAACAATTTAATTAAAAAAATATTTAAAAAATCCGCCCGCCCACCCCTACTCCAGAAAAACAATCGAGGACAACCAAATGATCTTTTTTGTTTGGCCTTACGGCTGCGATCATTTGCTATTGCATTGTTGCATTGTTGTTATCAAGCTAAGGCTTGATAACTTTATAAACAGTAGACTAATGTACACAAATGATTAGGTTCAATACACCTTTATTCATGGAAACTATTACGAATAAGGGTTACAAGATAATACATGTATCAGTTAATAAGCATATGGCACTTAAACATAAAATTAATACAATACAATGATTAATATAGATGCTTAGCTACGTTTTTAGTTTGGGTATCTCCTGCTTCTGGAGTGTCTTGACGGTCACTTGTCTGTATGACGTAATCCCATGTCGCTGGATAGACCTGGACCAATGGATTCGTTCTGTTCCTTAGTTCCAGTTACAGTACAGGTATATACATCCCCTGCCAAATAAGGTATAATGTAACGGATTTCTAATGATTTGTTCAATCCAAATTACATCTTCATTATTAACACTATAACTTCTCAGGCTGCCTCAAGCCCACGAATGTAGACAGCTTGCACATCCTGGCCGGCATTGCTCCATCCGATGTCCGCAGAAGAGTTGCAAGTAGGGCCGAACACAGCAGACAAGTTGAGGACACCCGCCACCCCCTTTTACTCTCATCAACCGGACCCTACTTGCCTGAACTCAAGAAAGCTTCCTTCATACAGTCAAGCCACTGTCACAACCTCCTCAATCAATCAGAGTGCCCTTGTGGAAAGAAAAACGTTGTAAAAACCACCACCATGAAAAGCTACCAATCCGAAAGAAAGAACAGCTGCCACCTGGGGCCTGTTTCACTGAACAGCACGTATCGCTGCGACGCGCCATACACTAAGACGGATCCTACTGACGTCCTGTTGATTCTTCAGTTCCACTAAACCGTTCTTTAATAAGTGCTGGTGGTGACCGCATCTTCAACAATAAAACGTCTGGATTTTGAGTCTACGAAGCCGAATTTCGTGACCTTCGACCTTGTGTGAAGATGTTTTTTTTTTGTTAATTCCCGTAAGTTTTCGTCTGCATCGTCTGCGGCGAAAAAGTGAAAGGAGGCTGAAGGTTGTCACCTTAACATCATTTCGACTACTGTCGGAGAAAAATGGAGAAGGTATGTTATTAACTATTCAAAGTAAAATGTATGCAGTGGAAGTTTGTGATGAAAGTTGTATTTGATATCTCGACGATATCGCGGCCGATTAATTGACAGTGAACCGTGCGTATATCAATCTGGGGTCACGGATTACAATCACGCTATTTCTCATGCACTACCAAACTAGGCTACTAGGTCTAAATTCTAGTACTAGACTAGTAATAGATACTAGTACTACTAGTACTAGTCTAGACCATCTACTACTAGTAGTACTAGTACTAGAATCCTAGACTAGTATACTAGATCTAGACCTAGTCTAGATAGAGATCTAAATCTATTCTTAATCTTACTCTTAATCTTAGTCTGTGACTGCTATAGTGCTATAATTATTTCAGGCACTAACTAAGCATCGATTTTGAACTGTAAAAGATGTGACAATTACTGGTAACGCCTAGTCATACTCAGAGTTGTCACGCAGCTACATTCAAGCTTTCACACACAAATTACGGGTCAGTCAGTCAAGCAGTCTAGACTTGAACTGATCACAAATTTTCCATGGACAGCATGGCCTAGCAATAAACATAGGAAGATCGAACATTTAACCTGTGATGTGAACAACGTAAGCTGAGCCCTTGACTAGTTAAGCATATTGCTCTAGCTATACCAAGGCTCTAGCCACGTCCCATCTAACGTGAGTCCATCTACCCCAACAACACAGGTTTGATCTGTGTAGATAGTTTACCCTAGGCAAGGGCAATTCTTGGTAGATGCCGTACTAAAATCAGAAAAAGGGTTTGACCATTGGCAATGCCCCGCAAACCTGCGCTACTGTCTGTAGGCATCTTAATGAAATGTTAAAATACAAAATATCTTCTAATGATGCAATCAAAAAAGGATATCAATTTTCGGAACAAAATGATGTTTTAACCATGTCTGTAGCAGCACTTACACTGGAAGAAGAAGAAGAAACAGAGCAACAATACCAAGCTCTGTAATGGTTAGGATCTCTGTAGTGTCGTGTTTGTGTCGCGTTTGTGCCATCGCACTGGATCAACCAAATCAATTGATTCATAATATATTATAATCAGTTTCTCAATTTATTATTCAAGGTATTTCGATCTGCCCTCAATCTTCCTAAAATGTGTTCACTTATCTTTCTTTTTCAATTATAATGAAGTGTTTTCATCACAGCACTATAATCAATAAAGTACAAACAAATGATAGGAGATTTGGTTGTGCTTAATAAGTAGTCTTAACTTAACGCAACACAACAGTGAATGTAATCACCTCATTTTCTTATATTAATTGTTATTGCCATACATAGTTGTAACCATTGCCTTGTGGTTCAGATTTTCTTTACGATTTAAGGCTAATATAAGGATTGGCGTGGAGGTAGAGGTGCATGGGGCGATGCAAATACAATATGCATAAATGGGGATACACAGATGACACAGACACTGACTGTGAGTGTGGAACATCCGTGCAATCTATGTCACACCTATTAAGATGCCACTCATAGATGGCCAATGCTGCCTGGACGACCTAGTGGCAGCAAATGAGAAAGTTCTTTAGTGTGCAACAGCCTGGCAGAAAATTTGGGCTCAGATGATGGACTCGAAAGAAGAATCATATTAATATTATCAGAGTCAATTGACGGGTTACATCTACAGTTCCCAATCTGGTGTACCTAGTATTCATAATTAATAACATTTACTTCCAAAAATCAATTACTTTCACGTTACCACTGTGTCATGATTTTAGAATATACTCTGTTTCTGATTCTTCTTTGTGATATTACCACAAACACCATTAAGTAATTCAAGCGATAATATTCTACCCCACTTATCTTGAGTATATCAAAATACTTTCCCGATGTATCATAATGCAATCACATTACATAACTAATATACATAAGTAAACATCACGAGTACTAAGAATTTCCCGTGCGTGTTTACACATTTACACTGATTCATATTTGTCCAATGTGGAATCACAATACCTGGACAAGATCTCCTCTACAACACCTTTTGTTGTGTTCACCGAGAGCGGAATATGGCATTTTAGGACAACCCGTAATATTGTGTGTAGTACTCAAGCAAGTACTTTCTCCTTCGATTTGCAACAGCTTCATAATTGGAATTGACTGTTTGTTGGTATTTATAATAATTTCCCCAAAAGGCCTAATGGTCAAGATTTTGGGTGACTCAAATAGCCTCAAGGTCTACGCCCAACCAAATGTTTTAGCGGGGTCCAGACAACTCGCCACAAAGACAACCCGCCCCAAGACAACCCGCCACAATACCCTGGACATCCCGCCACAATACCCTGGACAACCCGCCACAATACCCTGGACAACTCGCCACAGCCTTTTCGGACAACTCGCCACACTTTTTCCCGTCATGATTTCTAGATCTAAAATGAAATGAAATTGTCATTTTTCATGATTTTCGTGCTTTTATAAACACAGTCATTACAAAGAATAAAGAATAAAGTTGATTTCCCTAATTGTAACAATAATATATATTGAAATGAAATTGTCATTTTTCATGATTTTCGTGCTTTTATAAATACAGTCATTACAAAGAATAAAGTTGATTTCACCTTGTAACAATAATATACTTTTGATCTAGAGGTCTATATAACAGCTGCATTTTCTGTCCCAGAATTGTTTTAATGGTAGGATACTGGAAGCACTGGCTTTCTGATAGGGGGGGGGGGGGTGGGCAGTTGACCCGCGAAATAAAATTGGAATGTGGTTTATTTCTAGATTTTCTGGGTTAGTTTCGTCAGAGCTCGAGGCGGCATTCTTGGTTGGGGGGGGGGGGGACACTGTGCCCCAACTTTTCCAGGTTCCCCAAAAGTGCCCCCTTATCCTTTGTACATGTCCTTTTCCCTTCTGATAATTTTTAATGGTAGGAATTCATGGAAGGATAGGCCTACTGGAAGCACTGGCGTACTGATGGGCGAGGGGGCAGTTGACCCGCGAAATAAAATTGAAATGTGGTTTATTTCTAAATTTTCTGGGTTAGTTTCGCACTTTTGCCCACAGTCAGAGGCGGCATTCTTGGTTGGGGGGGGGGGGGGGGGGCACTGTGCCTCCACTTTTTCAGGTTCCCCTAAAGTGCCCCCTTATCATTTTGTACATGTCCTCTTCCCTTCTGATAAGTGCCTACTTTTCTTTCTCAGATTTTGTAATTATAATGTTACACATAATTACATAAAAGAACTTTTCAGTCTTTCTTCATTAGATTGTCTTTAATATTCATCATGTAATTTTTCAAATGGGACCTTATACTTTTAGCTCGCTTGCTCGAAAATCGATATTCAGTCCATCACACCAAATTGCGAAGTACGTTGCTTAAACAATATGTTATTCCACGTAAAGAAATAAACAAATATTGATGTCATTCGTGGTAATGTATTCACAATCTTGACGAAGGCGTAGTAGGCCTTTATACAAATATCTAAAAATTGTTTTTATTATTGTTGATGTGTCCCTTTGTAGGTGCCCCTTTTTCAGAAATTCAGCCATTCTTGCGATCATAGGCGCCAGAAGTGGGGGCAGGGACTCGCCCTCCTCCCAACGAAAAAGTGTGTGTGTGTGGGGGGGGGGGGGGGGATGGGGGTCGAAACGAATTTCCACTCCCCCCCCCCCCCCCCAAAAAAAAAAAAAAAAAAAAATCAGCAGTATAATTGATTACTATTTAGTAACCAAAAAGAACATGCAAAAATAATAAAACCTAAATTGAATCAAATTAAAATGATATTGCATTCAAAGAAAAGGAAAGTGAACTGGAATTGAAATTTCCTAAACATTCCGCATGCCCCTATATTCATCAATGGAGGATTTTATAATAGCGATACGCGCATATTATGTATCCTGGAAATTTATTGTGAGAGGATGGGAAAGCGTGTGTGTATTTTTTATTATAGGGGTGAGAAGACATGAGCCCCTCCTGAACACTGATGGGGGGGGGGCAGTTGCTCCCCAAATAAAAATACAAAGTGGTTTATTTCTAATTCGATACCAGTGATTTACAATTGTTCCTGAAATGACATGATTTTCAGGGATTTATTCTCATTTTTTTTTATAATTATACCTTTTTATGCGTTTGTTGGAAAAATTACAATCAGGCAACCAACAAATATGCTTATTTTTAAGCCTTTATGTCAGGGCCTGCACTTTTTGAAAAAGTATGTTAAAGAGAAAGAGGAAGAAAGAACGAGTGGCCTGCTAGTTTCACAAATGATGTATCAAAATATGCTCATCTTGGCGTAATTAAATGCCTAAATCCCCTGAGCTTACAGGGGCTACGTCCTCTGGACCCCACTAAGGGCCCTAACGTGGGCCCATGGATGCTCATCGGACCGTAAGTATACATACCATAATAATTAAAACATCTGAGAAAGAAAAGTAGGCACTTATCAGAAGGGAAAAGGACATGTACAAAATGATAAGGGGGCACTTTAGGGGAACCTGAAAGAGTGGAGGCACAGTGCCCCCCCCCCCCCCCCCCCCCCAACCAAGAATGCCGCCTCTGACTGTGGGCAAAAGTGCGAAACTAACCCAGAAAATCTAGAAATAAACCACAATTCAATTTTATTTCGCGGGTCAACTGCCCCCTCCCCCATCAGTACGCCAGTGCTTAGTAGGCCTATCCTTCCATGAATTCCTACCATTAAAAATTATCAGAAGGGAAAAGGACATGTACAAAGGATAAGGGGGCACTTTTGGGGAACCTGGAAAAGTTGGGGCACAGTGTCCCCCCCCCCCCCCCCCCCAACCAAGAATGCCGCCTCTGACGAAACTAACCCAGAAAATCTAGAAATAAACTACATTCCAATTTTATTTCGCGGGTCAACTGCCCACCCCCCCCCCCCCCTAGCTATCAGTACGCCAGTGCTTCCAGTATCCTACCATTAAAACAATTCTGGGACAGAAAAATGCAGCTGTTATAGACCTCTAGATCTAAAGTATATTATTGTTACAAGGGAAATCAACTTTATTCTTTGTAATGACCGTGTTTATAAAAGCACGAAAATCATGAAAAATGACAATTTCATTTCAATATATATTATTGTTACAATTAGGGAAATCAACTTTATTCTTTATTCTTTGTAATAACTGTGTTTATAAAAGCACGAAAATCATGAAAAATTACAATTTCATTTCATTTTAGATCTAGAAATCATGATGGGAAAAAGTGTGGCGAGTTGTCCGAAAAGGCTGTGGCGAGTTGTCCAGGGTATTGTGGCGGGTTGTCCAGGGTATTGTGGCGGGATGTCCAGGGTATTGTGGCGGATTGTCTTGGGGCGGGTTGTCTTTGTGGCGAGTTGTCTGGGATTCGTTTTAGCTTATGCCTGGTCACTCGATTGCAATTCGCACCTGATTGGTTATTAGCATTAATATATTAAGAATTCGACGCATGAATAAGTAATTAAATTAATATATGAATATCAAAGTTTTTAAAAGAAAATAAAACTTTAAAGTAATTTGTTAATTTGTAAATTGTAAGTTGTAAATAGTACTCAGGGGGCGAAGTAAGTCTTCTAGAAATGTAATGCTGTGAAAGGTTGTTGGGTATCATTATGTTCAGGGCACCTATTTGTAAAATTCCCAGGGGGACCACCTTGCAAATATGCTGCTTGGAAACAAAAATACGTTAATTTCTTTACAAATTGCCACCATGTATAACTAATTCTGAACAATTTTGTAGAATAATATTTAACCGAACCTCATTTTATATTTGAGGTTTCAAATGGAAGATAAATATATTTCCTACAAGATGATATCACATTCCATAGGTTTGGGGATATTTTGCTATGAGGCGCTGTTTCTAAACTTATTATTTAAACCAATTAATCATATTGCTCCGGTTGTCTCATTTTCTGTCGCTGGACCATTTCCAGCACAAACGTAGCTAGTTCGACGGCCCTACCAAACTAGAATGTTCCACTATGTTGCAGGGTGTATGCCATTGGGTAAACCGGCCGTGCGGAAATGGTGTATTGGGGAGGGGACGTGAGAGTGTTCGTGTGTGTGGTAATTGTATGTGTGTGAACAATTAAAGACTAGTAAAGAACGATGGCTAATCATAAATATACAATGACGAGTAAACTTTCGATCTACATCACAGTCCACAGATAAATGTGCCTTGAACGTATATAGCAGACGACAATTGGCGGATTAGACGGCACTTGGTAGTGATTTTGTATGTGCGATTGCTTTGCTAAATATAAAATACAAGAACATTTTCTATATCTTTAAACTATCATTGATATCTGATAATTAAACAGTTATTAAAGTAAACCTACCAAACTACATAATACAATGAAATACTTGACTTAAAGTAGGGGAGTTCGATGTGGTGCACAATTGCACCCCTCTGTAAATAATCGAATAGTCCATGGCGATCATGAATATTCATGTTTTTGCTTACCTCGGCAAAATGCATGCCTATACTAAATGGAAAAATTACGGTGGGGGGTTGGCTGAAATGGACATAATGAACCACTCAGATTTGATCTATGATAATTCATGCTCGTTATCCTTCGTGTGCTTGACCTATAACCTTACAATCGCGTGGCAAATTGCGTCCAAAGTTCGACTTGTTTCACATGTGTTATATAGGCAATGGCGAGCTAGCGACCTATTTTGACCAAATTACGGTGGGTGAACTTTCAAAAGTCAATGGAACATGATGGTTCCAATGAAAGAGCTAGTGTCAACGTACGTCGGGGTGGATGTGCTTTTTGTTTCAACCAAAAATGAAATGTTAACGATTTGGGGGTGAAAGTCCATAGGCTAACATGTTAGGCTGCTGGACTCTGACGATAGGGGGCGTGGTCCAATGTGACTATTCGGATCCATATAAATATAATTTATTATTCAATTTACTATTACTAGAATTTACATGTATTGCTCAAAATGGATAATCATCAAGTATATACAAATACAGATTTACACATTCTAAATATTTATAAATAATGATTGCACAATATTAGTTTGATACCACTTCCATTATTTACAAAGTAATGATTTGCAGATTTTCAATTATTTATATATAAAATTACCTAATATGCATTATTTATATATAAAGACAAATCTAATTTTCATGATTTATAAATAATGATCGCCACAATATCCTTCTTGTATGAAAAATAGTTTCCAACATTTCCTTTCAAGTTAAACAGCATTTCCATTGTTTATAAATAGTAATTAAAGAATATACATTTTTTATATAAGTGATAACTTTACTTTCGTAATGTTTAAATATTTATTGTGACAATATCCCGACGTGGGCTACTACGCGTGACGTCATATTTATCCCCTGCGCATGCGTGATCTTCTGGGCCCACGTTCCCTTCCAAATCACCCGATTGGAGTCGGGGGCAAAATCCGTGAATCGCCGTCGCCATGTAAACATCAACGTGAGTGCAGTTTCATCACCTTATTTTATGTTATTCTTTGTTTAATCATTCTATCACTTTCTCTTTCTGTCTGTCCTTATGTTATTCTTTGTTTCCTCCTTATATCACCTTCTCTTATGTTATTCTTTGTTTTTATCAATCTATCACTTCCTCTTTCTATCTTTCCTTATGTTATTCTTTGTTTCTTTCTTCTATCAAATTCTCTTATGTTATTCTTTGTTTTATCATTCTATCACTTTCTGTCTCTCCTTATGTTATTCTTTATTTCTTCCTGCTATCACCTTCTCTTATGTTATTCTTTGTTTCTATTATTCTATAACTTCCTTTTTCTATCTTTCCTTATTATTCTTTGTTTATTCCTTTTTACACCTTCTCTCATGTTATTCTTTGATTCATCCTTCTATCCCTTTCTCTAATGGTATTCTTTGTTTGTATCATTCTATCGCTTACTCTTTCTATCTTACCTTATGTTATTCTTCTTTTCTTCCTTCTATCTCTTCTCTTATGTTATTCTTTGTTTGTATCATTATATCACTTCCTTTTTCTGTCTTTCCTTATGTTATTCTTTGTTTCTTTTTTTTATCACCTTCTCTTATGTTATTCTTTGTTTCTTCCTTCTATCACTTTCTCTTATGTTATTCTTTGTTTTTATCATTCTATCACTTTCTGTCTCTCCTTATGTTATTCTTTGTTTCGTCCCTTTATCACCTTCTCTTACGTTATTATTTGTTTTTATAATTCTATCACTTCCTCTTTCTATCATTCCTTATGTTCGTATCAGGACAATTACCCCCTGGGCAATCACCCCCCCGGAAAATTACCCCCCGGAAAACTACCCCCGTAGGACAACTACCCCCCGGAAAATTACCCCCCGGAGAATTACCCCCCGAGGACAATTACCCCCCAAGGACAATTACCCCCCGGAAAATTACCCCCCGGAGAATTACCCCCCGTGGACAACTACCCCCCGGGGACAATTACCCCCCGAGGACAACTACCCCCGAGGACAACCACCCCCCCGAGGACAACTACCCCCCGAGGACAATTACCCCCGAGGACAATTACCCCCGAGGACAATTACCCCCGGGGACAACTACCCCCGAGGACAATTACCCCCCATGGACACTACTGGGTCTGGTGGCTCAGTGGTTAGAGCGCCTGTCTCATGTACGGAAGGTCGTGGGTTCGAACCCCGGCCGAGTCATACCAAAGACTTATAACATTTGGACCTTCTGCCTTCTAGCTAGGCGCTCAGCATATTAGATTGGAGAAGGGTAGTAATATTTATGTTATGTTATGCAGGGCCCGCTGGAAGAGCAGTTTCATAACTGAAGTGGCTACCCTGGATAAATAAAACGTTAAAATTATTATTATTATTATTATTATTACCCTCGAGGACAACTACCTCCGAGGACAACTACCCCTCCCCCTTCGACGACAACCTCCCCCCCCCCCCCCCCCCCGAGGACAATAACTTCTGGAGGACAACTACCCCCAATTGATGACAATCATCCCCGAGGAATTTATAAGACTGTGACGTATAACGCAAGCTTCTCTCCAAATTGCTATTTACAGAAAAATTGCATAAACCTTCATTTCTTTGTCATTTATGAAGTTCATTTCAGTCTTTTCAAATTATTCAATTCGATATGGGGGGGGGGGGGGGTGGAGGTTGCCCAATTCCCCTGTAGTTTTGCTACCGAGTAAAGAACAGAAATTACATTTCTTAGAAATCAAACAATACATTGCGCGCAGATGAGTACGCGTTACAGCCTCTCTCTCCATCAATGGCACAACAAAGAAATTAGGATGTAAGATTTCCTTTATGCATCCTCTGTAACTTTTCATCAGCTGATCATGTATTTGTCGTTGTATGTATAAATGGACCCTCACCCATGCCGTGATCAATAATTAAGGTTTTCTTCAAGTTATTTATTTATTTCTGTTGAAGTATAATATGTTTTCGTGTACGTTAAATTATTTTGAAATAGAAACTGCCTTCAAGTTATATGTACGGTGCCATGTCAAAAGAAAATAAATATCCGCTCTCTGGTAATTCATCTCATTTGATTTTGTAACTCCAGCACAGCGTTTTTCAACCGGGGTGCCGCAGGAGAATGATTTGGAAAACGTTGATTTTGTAAAGAAAATCAAATACCAGAAACGGTTAAAATATGTAATTACAAGAGAAAATAAAATTTGGAAGATACTAAAGTGTCTTCCTTCCTCGCTCGCTGACAATATTTTGACAGCAAGGCACATAAGGGCAACGAGAGGCCCGAATATCCTCATATTAGTGTATCAAGGTCATGACCGAATATATCACTTTTTATTTATGTACATTCGGCGGCAAGGTGCCCGCATACAGTACTTTAAATAGTTTCTAGTGTGTGGATTACAAACTATTTTTTTACCAGTTTGAAAATGTCTTTTTATTCTTAAATGTGCCCATACGTGTGTGCATAGTACTTGACGAGAGCCAGAGTCATGCAAAATTAATAGTCTGTAAAGACTTTGGGATTTGGGAGAAACTTTTCATTTCTTAAGAGGGTACCGTGACTATTAAACAAAAAGCTAAACTAACGCTGCTCCAGAGAAATGTATTTCTATGCATTTTGAAAAGCGCTGGACAATTACCTAAATCTTACATCCTTCGTAAATTAGCAACCGCGCTGGCGTTGCATAAATTATAATAAAAGGGAAATGTGTAGTAATGAGGAAGACAACGTGCTATAATCATGGGCGCCAATCCTTACGTAATTACCTATTGTTCAGGGGGGATGAATGAATAGATCATCCCCCCTGAACAATAGGTATCAATGACAGATTTACGCCCATGGCTAAAATATTTGAAAGAATATGGGGTCATGCAGGGGATCATATGGGCTCGTAGCCATCTCTCAATGTGTCAGATCGTCTTTTGCTATTGAATCCTGATTGTCCACGGGGGTAGTTGTCATCGGGGGGTAATTGTCCTCGGGGGGTAATTATCATCGGGGGGTAGTTGTCCTCGGGGGGTAATTGTCATCGGGGGGGGGGGTAGTTTTCATCGGGGGGTAATTGTCCTTGGGGGGTAATTGTCCTCGGGGGGTAATTGTCCTAGGGGGTAATTGTCCTCGGGGGGTAGTTGTCCTAGGGGGTAATTGTCCTCGGGGGGTAGTTGTCCTCGGGGGGTAATTGTCCTCGGGGGGTAATTCTCCGGGGGGTAATTTTCCGGGGGGTAATTGTCCTTGGGGGGTAGTTGTCCTCGGGGGGTGATTCTCCGGGGGGTAATATTCCAGGGGGTAATTGTCCTTTGGGGGTAGTTTTCCGGGGGGTAATTTTCCGGGGGGTGATTGCCCAGGGGGTAGTTGTCCTAGAACCCCTTATGTTATTCTTTGTTTCTTCCTTCTATCGGTTTCTCTTATGTTATTCTTTGTTTTTATCATTCTATCACTTCCTCTTTCTATCACCTTTTCCTATGTAATTCTTTGTTTTTATCATTCTTTCGCTTCCTCTTTCCTCTGTAAATCAAGTGTTTATTACCAAATAACCACTTGACCAAGCAACGATTATAAATAAGTAATTATTTGGTCACCTTTATCGATTGGTTCCACAGGTAATCCAAGGTTGATGGTAATAATCACGTTACTTACACCGGCTAATTGTCTTATTGTTCTCTCCTTGAATCTCTGGTTATATTAAATTAGTAATTCTGAGGTGTCTTACACACCTCTTTAAATGGATTCAAAGTTACCATAACTTTCTTGGTTATGATCACGTGGCTCAAGCTGGTTACTAATGTAAGCTGTGAATCCGTGATATTTAGGTGTGAAAAATTAGTAATTATTAGGTGTCTTAAAAAAGCTTTTTAAATGGTTTCAAAGTTACCATAACTTTCTTGGTGATGATCACGTGGCTAAAACTGATTACTAATCTAAGCTGTGAATCCGTGATATTTAGGTGTGAAAAATTAGCAATTATTAGGAGTCTTAAAACACCTTTTTAAATGGTAGTCAAGGTTGCCATAAGTTCCGCGGTAACGATCTCGTCACTCAAACGGATTATTAATCTAAGCTGGGCATCCGTAATATTTAGGTGTGAAAAATTTGTAATTATTAGGTGTCTTAAAACACCCTTTTAAATGGTTTCAAAGTTACCATAACTTTCTTGGTGATGATCACGTGGCTAAAACTGATTACTAATCTAAGCTGTGAATCCGTGATAATTAGGTGTGAACAATTTGTAATTATTAGGTGTCTTAAAACACCTTTTAAAATGGTTTTCAAAGTTGCCATAAGTTCCGCGGTGATGATCTCATGACTCAAACGGATTACTTATCTAAGCTGTGAATCCGAAATATTAAGGTGTGAAAAATTGTAATTATTAGGTGTCTTAAAACACCTATTTAAATGGTAGTCAAAGTTGCCATAAGTTCCACGGCGATGATTTCATGACTTAAACGGATTATTAATATAAGCTGGGCATCCGTGATTTCCAGGTGTGAAAAATGAGTTATTCTTGGGTGTCTTGATGGTTTCACAGTTACCATTTAAGTTTCGTGGTGATAATCCCGTGACTGTTGGCATATTTTCGTTGCACCAGTTGATAACTGGTTTGTGTGCATATTTCCAGTTACACTAGTTGATGACTGACTGTTGGCATATTTCCAGTTGAACCAGCTGACACCAGTTAATTTGCATATTGAATATGGGGTGCGTGCAGATCTATATTTTTTAAACAATTTATCTGAATTTACAGCATATTTCTTAATAACTGATGATTTAGTTATATGCAATTCATTTCGAAAATACTACAAATATAAATTACCAGTTATTAGGACATTTCGCTACTTCGTATAAATTACATTTAATTAAACATGAATAAGGGAAACATTAACTATGAACTATAATAATTTAAATAAAATACAAGTATGTGAAAAAATGTCAATTAATTTAATTATATAAGTCTACTTATTACCAATGCCTTTACATTGGAATTACAGACGTACCAGTATTGAAGTATTGTTGTCGTTCAACTGGTTGGAAGTTCTATTCTTTGTTTCTTCCTTTTATCACCTTCTCTTATGTTATTATTTGTTTGTATCATTATATCACTTCCTCTTTCTATCATTCCTTATGTTATTCTTTGTTTCTTCTTTCTATCACCTTCTCTTTAATATGTTATGCTTTGTTTTTATAATTCTATCACTTTCTCTTGCTGTCTGTCCTTATGTTGTTCTTTGTTTCTTCCTTCTATCGCCGTCTTTTATGTTATTCTTTGTTGGTATCATTCTATCACTTCCTTTTCTATATTTCCTTATGTTATTCTTTGTTTTTATTATTCTATTATTTCCTCTTGCTATATTTTGTTTCTTTTTCTATCACCTTTTCTTATGTTATTCTTTGTTTTTATCATTCTAGCACTTCCTCTTTCTATCATTCCTTATGTTATTCTTTGTTTCTTCCTTTTATCACCTTCTCTTATGTTATTCTTTGTTGGTATCATTCTATCACTTCCTTTTCTATATTTCCTTATGTTATTCTTTGTTTTTATTATTCTATTATTTCCTCTTGCTATTTTGTGTTTCTTTTTCTATCACCTTTTCTTATGTTATTCTTTGTTTTATCATTCTATCACTTTCTCTTTCTGTCTTTCCTTATGTTATTCTTTGTTTCCTCCTTATATCACCTTCTCTTATGTCACTAGTCTTCTTGATAAGCTAGCACCTAAAAAGACTAGAAGTGTTATCATCAAACCTTCGAGTCCATGGATGACTGAGAAAATCCATGCTGCTAAGTGCCTTATAAGACGCCTTGAGCGCAAGTAGAGGAGTATTAGAAGTAAAGAAGACCACAAATCATATGTGACACAGCGTCAGGTTGTTTCCCAAGAAATTGAAAAGGCAAAACTGAATACTATTCAGAGTGTGTTGCAGAATGCGAAGGAAACCAAAGACGTCTCTTCACTGTTGTAGACGCTCTGCTGCACCGACAGAAGGAAACTGTTCTTCCGGATGCTTCTTCTGACCAGATACTGGCTGATAACTTTTGTCATTATTTCTTCAACAAGGTCGCCAAGATCCGTGATGACATTGATGCCGAGCTTTCGTCAGGACAGTGTGTACAGCATTGTAAGTTATCATCTGTTCCAGTTTTGACTGATTTCGCTTAAACTTCTATTAGTGAGATCAAGAGGGTTGTCATGAATTCTCCAACATCATCATGTGAGTTAGATCCAATTCCTACTGCTCTTCTAAAAGAATGCATTGACGACTTTGCACCATATATTACAGACTTTGTTAATAAGTCTCTTCGATGTGCAAACTTTCCAGCCTCAATGCAGCAGGCTCTCGTGAAGCCTCTCTTGAAAAAACCGAATCTTGACAGGCAAGGCTTTGCAAGTTATCGACCTGTGGCAAATCTAAGCTTCCTATCGAAGGTTATCGAACGCATAGTATCCGTTCGTCTTCAGTCCTTCTTGAATGACAATAACCTTGAAGACAACTTCCAATCAGCCTACAGAGAAAAAACACAGTGTTGAGACTGCCCTCTTGCGAGTGCAAAATGATATCCTCACCGAAATGGATAGTGGAAAAGTAACTGGGCTAATTCTGCTCGATCTGAGTAGTGCATTTGACACGGTTGAACATGTTATACTCCTAGAGAGACTTCAGTCTATGGGCATTGGTGGACAGGCTCACCAGTGGTTAACATCTTATCTCTCAAACAGATCACAGAGGGTTTGTGTACGCAGTGCTGTCTCTAAGACAGTTCATCTTGGCTTCTCTATGCCCCAGGGATCGGTACTTTGGCCACAACTCTTCAACATTTACACTCTTCCCCTTCATGATATTATCAAGAGGCATAATCTCAAGCACCATATGTATGCTGATGACACGCATATATACTTTTCGTGTTCTCCCACACAAGGGGGAAGTTGATGCCTGGATTGCTCGTGTTGAACCCTGTATAAGTGACATTAGGAATTGGATAAAGGAGAATTAATTGAAGCTCAATGACGACAAATCTCAGTTTGTTATGCTGGGTTCCAAGCTTGTATAGCAGGATTTTCGTTGACATATATTTTTCCGCTTATTAGAGGCGTCAAAAGCTATTTCGAGCACTTGTTCTCAATTGCATGTATATTTTGATCTTTTTAATTCGAAGCCCGATGGGGCGAATTTCGGACAATTATCTTTACAGTGTTAAGTTGCTTAGTTTGATGACAATCTACTCTCGCAAGGGCTACGCCTGGTCGCGTTCAGATAACATAAAACGGGCCTTACGGGCAGGGGCGTCGCTAGACCTTTTTCATTGGGGGTTGTAGAGGCCACTGATTACCGACAAAACTAGCCACCAATTACCGACAAAATGTAATGTCCCAATGTCTACAAATTTAACCCTGTAAACCCGGAGCCGAAGGCTGAATTGACGTTACATTAAATTATTAGAGGAAAAAGACGATTCGTTGTACCGTTCTCGACTCTTGAGTAACCCTAAATGTCTGAATTCAGTCTCCCCCTCTCGAGCGAAGCGGGGAAGCTTTGAGGTTTCCTTAAATTATTACAGAAAGCAGACTTTTCGTACTACTGTTCTCGACTCTTGATCCTTGTCTGAGTTCAGTTTTTCCCCTCCCGCGCGCAGCGCAAAAGCTTAGACTTTTCCTTAAATTATCAGAGAAAGGAGACGATTCGTAGTACCGTTCTCGATTCCTTAATCCTTTTCCGAATTCAGTTTTCCCCCTCCCGCGCGAAGCGCGGAAGTTTTGACGTTCCATTGAATTATCACAGAAAGAAGACGATTCATTTAACGTTCGCGACTCTTAACCCCAATTGTCTGAATTAAGTTTTCTCCTCCCGCGAAGCGCGTAAGCTTTGACGTTTCTTTAAATTATGAGAGAAAGCAGACAATTCGCTGTTCTGTTCTCGACTCTTTATCCTCATCTGAATTCAGTTCCCCCTCCTGCGCGAAGCGCGGAAGCGTTGACGTTTCATTAAATTATTAGAGAAAGAAGACAATTCGTTGTACCGTTCGCGACTCTAACCCTAATTGTCTGAATTCAGTCTCCCACTTTCGCGCGAAGCGCGGAAGCTTTGACGTTTCCTTAAATTATGAGAGAAAGCAGACGATTCGTTATACTGTTCTCAACTCTTTGTCCTAATCTGAATTCAGTTTCCCCTCCCGCGCGAAAGCTTTGACGTTTCATTAAATTATTAGAGAAAGAAGACAATTCGTTGTACCGTTTGCGACTCTTAACCCTAATGGTCTGACTTCAGTTTTTCCCCCTTTCCCGCGCGAAGCGCGGAAGCTTTGACGGTTCCTTAAATTATGAGAGAAAGCAGACGATTCGTGTTACCGTTCTCGACTCTTAATCCTTGTCTGAATTCAGTTTTTCCCCTCCCGCGCGCAGCGCAAGAGCTTAGACGTTTCCTTAAATTATCAGAGAAAGAAGACGATTCGTAGTACCGTTCTCAATTCCTTAATCCTTGTCCGAATTCAGTTTTCCCCCTCCCGCGCGAAGCGTGGATGTATAGACGTTCCATTGAATTATCACAGAAAGAAGACGATTCATTTAACGTTCGCGACTCTTAACACCAATCGTCTGAAATAAGTTTTCTCCTCCCGCGAAGCGCGTAAGCTTTGACGTTTCTTTAAATTATGAGAGAAAGCAGACAATTCGCTGTTCTGTTCTCGACTCTTTATCCTCATCTGAATTCAGTTCCCCCTCCTGCACGAAGCGCGGAAGCGTTGACGTTTCATTAAATTATTAGAGAAAGAAGACAATTCGTTGTACCGTTCTCGACTCTTATCCTTAATTGTCTGAATTCAGTCTCCCACTTTCGCGGAAAGCGCGGAAGCTTTGACGTTTCCTTAAATTATGAGAGAAATCAGACGATTCGTTATACTGTTCTCAACTCTTTATCCTAATCTGAATTCAGTTCCCCCTCCCGCGCGAAAGCTTTGACGTTTCATTAAATTATTAGAGAAAGAAGACAATTCGTTGTAAAGTTCGCGACTCTTAACCCTAATGGTCTGAATTCAGTTTTTCCCCTTCCCGCGCAAAGCGCGGAAGCTTTGACGTTTCCTTAAATTACGAGAGAAAGCAGACGATTCGTGTTACCGTTCTCGACTCTTAATCCTTGTCTGAATTCAGTTTTTCCCCTCCCGCGCGCAGCGCAAGAGCTTAGACGTTTCCTTAAATTATCAGACAAAGAAGACGATTCGTAGTACCGTTCTCGATTCCTTAATCCTTGTCCGAATTCAGTTTTCCCCCTCCCGCGCGAAGCGGGGAAGTTTAGACGTTCCATTGAATTATCACAGAAAGAAGACGATTCATTTAACGTTCGCGACTCTTAACTACAAATTTCTGAAATAAGTTTTTTCCTCCCGCGAAGCGCGTAATCTTTGACGTTTCTTTAAATTATGCACACCACGTCAATTCGTGACCTGCCAGTTTCACAAATTAGGTGTCAAAATATGCTCATCTGACGGAATTTAAAGTAAACAAAACCCAGAGTTTCTGAGGGCTCCGCCCCCTGGACTCAAAACCAATTTGTGTCCTTACAGTGTCACAAATAAGGTATCACAATATGCTCATCTGACGATAATTTAATGTGTAAACGCCTAAGCTTCTGGGGGCTCAGCCCTCTGGACCCCACACCTTTTTGTGTCCTTCCAGTGTCACAAATAAGATATCAAAAGATGCTCATCTAACCGTAATTTATTGCCAAAAACCCTGGGGTTTCCCGGGGCTACGCCCCCTTGACCCCACGCCAATTCGTGACCTGCCAGTGTCACAAGTAAGGTTTCAAAATATGCTCATCTGACGGTAATTTAATGATTAAAACCCCTGAGCTTCTGGGGGCTCCGTTTCCTGGACCCTACACCTATTTGTGTCCTGCCAGTGTCACAAATAAGGTATCAAAATATGCTCATCTGACCATAATTTATTGCCCAAAACCCTGGGGCTTCCGGGGCTTCGGCCCCTGCACCCCACGTCAAATCGGGATTTGCCAGTGTCACAAATAAGGTATCAAAATATGCGCATCTGACCGTAATTTATTGCCCCTAACCCCTTTGCTTCCGGGGGCTTCGCCCCCTGGACTTCACACAAGTCTGTGTCCTGCCAGTGTCACAAATAAGGTAACAGAATATGCTTATCTGACTGTAATTTATTGCCCAAAACCCTGGAGCTTCCGGGGGCTTCGCTCCCTTGACCCCACGCCAATTCGTGACCTGCAAGTGTCACCAATAAGGTGTCAAAATATGCTCATCTGACGGAATTTTAATGTAAAAAAAACAGAGAGCTTCTGAGAGCTCCGCCCCCTGGACTCAACACGAATTTGTGTCCTTTCAGTGTCAAAACTAAGGTATCACAATAAGCGCAAATGACCTTAATGTATTGCCCAAAAACCCTAAGCTTCCAGGGGCTTTGCCACCTGGACCCCAGGCCAATTCGTGACCTGCCAGTGTCACAAATAAGGTATCAAAATATGCTCATCTGACAGTTATTTATTGCCCAAAACTCTGGGGCTTCCGGGGGCTTCGGCCCCTGCACCCCACGTCAATTCGTGACCTGTCAGTTTCACAAATAAGGTATCAAAATATGCTCATTTAACCTTAATTTTTTGCCCAAAACTCATGAGCTTCTCGGGACACTGCCTCCTGGACCCCACACCTATTCGTGACCTGCCAGTGTCACAGTTATGTTCATTTGACCGTAATTTATTGTCCAAAACCTCTGAGCTTCCGGAAGCTCCGCCCCTGGACCATTCGCCAATTCGGGATCTGCCAGTGTCACAAATAAGGTATCAAAATATGCGCATATGACCGTAATTTTTTGCCCCTAACCCCTTTGGTTCCAGGGGCTCCGCCCCCTGGTCCCAACGCCAATTTCTGACCTGCCAGTGTCACAAATAAGGTTTCAAAAAATGCTCATCTGACGGTAATTTAATGATTAAAATCCCTGAGCTTCTTGGGGCTCCGTCCCCTGGACCCCACACCTATTTTTGTCCTGCCAGTGTCACAAATAAGGTATCAAAATATGCTCATCTGACCATAATTTATTGCCCAAAACCCTGTGGCTTCCGGGGGCTTCGCCCCCTGCACCCCTAGTCAATTCGTGACCTGCCTGTTTCACAAATAAGGTATCAAAATATTCTTATCTGACCGTAATTCTTTTCCCAAAACCCCTGAGCTTCCGGGGGCTTTGCCCCCTGGACTCTACGTCAATTTGTGACTTGCCAGTTTCATAAATAAGGTATCAAAATATGCTCATCTGACATCAATTTAATATATAAAAACCTTGAGTTTCTAGGGGCTCCGCCCCCTGGATCCCAATTCAGTTTATGTCCTGCCAGTGTCACAAATAAGGTATCAAAATATGCTCATCCGACGGTAATTTAATGTATAAAACCCTGGGGCTTCCGGAGGCTTCGGCCCCTGCAACCCATGTCAATTCGTGACTTGTCAGTTTCACAAATAGGGTATCAAAATAATTATGCTCATTTGAACGTAATTTTTTGCCCAAATACCATGAGCTTCTCGGGACACTGCCTCCTAGACCCCACACATATTCGTAACCTGCCAGTGTCACAATTATGCTCATTTGACCGTAATTTATTGCCCAAAACCTCTCAGCTTCCGGGGCTCTGCCCCTGGACCGTTCGACAATTCGGGATCTGCCAGTGTCACAAATAAGCTATCAAATTATGCGCATATGGCCGTAATTTATTGCGCCAAACCCCTTTGCTTCCGGGGGCTCCTTTCCCTGGTCCCCACGCAAATTCCTGACCTACCAGTGTCACAAATAAGGTTTGAAAATATGCTCATCTGACGGTAATTTAATGATTAAAACCCCAGAGCTTCTGGGGGCTCTGTCCCCTGGACCCCACAACTATTTGTGTCCTGCCAATGTCACAAATAAGGTATCAAAATATACTCATCTGACCATAATTTATTGCCCAAAACCCTGGGGCTTCCGGGGGCTTCGCCCCCTGCACCCCTAGTCAATTCGTTACCTGCCAGTGTCACAAATAAGGTAACAAAATATGCTCATCTGACCGTAATTTATTGCCCAAAACCATGGGGCTTCCGGGGTTTTCGCCCCCTGCACCCCTAGTCAATTCATGAGCTACCTGTTTCACAAATAAGGTATCAAAATATTCTTATCTGACCGTAATTTTTTGCCCAAAACCCCTGAGCTTCCGGGGGTTTTGCCCCCTGGACTCTACGTCAGTTTGTGACTTGCCAGTTTTACAGTTAAGGTATCAAAATGTGGTCATCTGACACCAATTTAATGTATGAAACCTTGAGTTTCTAGGGGCTCCGCCCCCTGGACCCCAATTCAGTTTATGTCCTGCCAGTGTCACAAATAAGGTATCAAAATATGCTCATCCGACGGTAATTTAATGTATAAAACCCTGGAGCTTCCGGGGGCTTCGGCCCCTGCACCCCTAGTCAATTCGTGACCTGCCAGTTTCACAAATTAGGTGTCAAAATATGCTCATCTGACGGAATTTTAATGTAAAAAAAAACCTAAGCTTCTGGGGGCTCAGTCCCCTGGACCCCACACCTATTTGTGTCCTTTCAGTGTCAAAATATGCTCATCTGACGGAATTTCAATGTAAAAAAAAACCTGAGCTTCTGGGGGCTCCGCCCCCTGGACTTCACACCAATCTGTGTCCTGCCAGTGTCACAAATAAGGTATCAAAATATGCTCATCTGACCGTAATTTATTGCCAAAACCTTGGGGCTTCCGGGGTCTTCGCCCCCTGGACACCAAGTCAATTCGTGACCTGCCAGTTTCAAAAATTAGGTGTCAAAATATGCTCGTCTGACGGAATTTTAATGTAAAAAAAAACCCTAAGCTTCTGGGGGCTCAGTCCCCTCGACCCCACACCTATTTGTGTCCTTTCAGTGTCAAAAAATGCTTATCTGACGGAATTTCAATGTAAAAAAAACCCTGAGCTTCTGGGGGCTCCGCCCCCTGGACTTCAAACCAATCTGTGTCCTGCCAGTGTCACAAATAAGGTATCAAAATATGCTCATCTGACCGTAATTTATTGCCAAAACCTTGGGGCTTCCGGGGGCTTCGCCCCCTGGACACCACGTCAATTCGTAATCTGCCAGTTTCACAAATTAGGTGTCAAAATATGCTCATCTGACGGAATTTTAATGTAAAAAAAACCCTAAGCTTCTGAGGGCTCCGCCCCCTGGACTCAACACCAATTTGTGTGCTTTCAGTGTCACAAATAAGGTATCAAAATATGCGCAAATGACCTTAATTTATTGCCCCAAACACCTGACCTTCCGGGGGCTCTACCACCTGGACCCCAGGCCAATTCGTGACCTGCCAGTGTCACAAATAAGATATCAAAATATGCTCATTCGACTGTAATTTATTGCCAAAAACCCCTGTGCTTCAGAGGGCTCCGCCCCTGGACCCCACGCCAATTCGTGACTTGTTAGTGTCACAAATAAGATATATAAAATGCTCATCTGACGGTAATTTACTGTATAAAGCCCTGAGCTTCCGGGGGTTTTGCCCCCTGGACTCTACGTCAGTTTGTGACTTGCCAGTTTTACAGTTAAGGTATCAAAATGTGGTCATCTGACACCAATTTAATGTATGAAACCTTGAGTTTCTAGGGGCTCCGCCCCCTGGACCCCAATTCAGTTTATGTCCTGCCAGTGTCACAAATAAGGTATCAAAATATGCTCATCCGACGGTAATTTAATGTATAAAACCCTGGAGCTTCCGGGGGCTTCGGCCCCTGCACCCCTAGTCAATTCGTGACCTGCCAGTTTCACAAATTAGGTGTCAAAATATGCTCATCTGACGGAATTTTAATGTAAAAAAAAACCTAAGCTTCTGGGGGCTCAGTCCCCTGGACCCCACACCTATTTGTGTCCTTTCAGTGTCAAAATATGCTCATCTGACGGAATTTCAATGTAAAAAAAAACCTGAGCTTCTGGGGGCTCCGCCCCCTGGACTTCACACCAATCTGTGTCCTGCCAGTGTCACAAATAAGGTATCAAAATATGCTCATCTGACCGTAATTTATTGCCAAAACCTTGGGGCTTCCGGGGTCTTCGCCCCCTGGACACCAAGTCAATTCGTGACCTGCCAGTTTCAAAAATTAGGTGTCAAAATATGCTCGTCTGACGGAATTTTAATGTAAAAAAAAACCCTAAGCTTCTGGGGGCTCAGTCCCCTGGACCCCACACCTATTTGTGTCCTTTCAGTGTCAAAAAATGCTTATCTGACGGAATTTCAATGTAAAAAAAACCCTGAGCTTCTGGGGGCTCCGCCCCCTGGACTTCAAACCAATCTGTGTCCTGCCAGTGTCACAAATAAGGTATCAAAATATGCTCATCTGACCGTAATTTATTGCCAAAACCTTGGGGCTTCCGGGGGCTTCGCCCCCTGGACACCACGTCAATTCGTAATCTGCCAGTTTCACAAATTAGGTGTCAAAATATGCTCATCTGACGGAATTTTAATGTAAAAAAAACCCTAAGCTTCTGAGGGCTCCGCCCCCTGGACTCAACACCAATTTGTGTGCTTTCAGTGTCACAAATAAGGTATCAAAATATGCGCAAATGACCTTAATTTATTGCCCCAAACACCTGACCTTCCGGGGGCTCTACCACCTGGACCCCAGGCCAATTCGTGACCTGCCAGTGTCACAAATAAGATATCAAAATATGCTCATTCGACTGTAATTTATTGCCAAAAACCCCTGTGCTTCAGAGGGCTCCGCCCCTGGACCCCACGCCAATTCGTGACTTGTTAGTGTCACAAATAAGATATATAAAATGCTCATCTGACGGTAATTTACTGTATAAAGCCCTGAGTTTCTGGGGGCTCCGCCCCCTGGACTTTACACCAATCTGTGTCCTGCCAGTGTCTCAAATGAGGTACCAAAATAATCCTTATCTGACGGTAATTTACTGTATAAACCCCTGAGCCTCTGGGGGCTCCGCCCCCTAGACTTCACACCAATCTGTGTCCTGCCAGTGTCACAAATAAGGTATCAAAATATGCTCATCTGACCGTAATTTATTGCCCAAACCTTGGGGCTTCCGGGGGCTACGCCCCCTTGACCCTACGCCAATTCGTGACCTGCCAGTGTCACAAATAAGGTGTCAAAATATGCTCATCTGACGGAATTTTAATGTAAAAAAAAACCTGAGCTTCTGAGGTCTCCGCCCCCTGGACTCAACACCAAATTGTGTCCTTTCAGTGTCACAAATAAGGTATCACAATATGCGCAAATGACCTTAATTTATTGCTCAAACTCCTGAGCTTCCGGGGGCTTTGCCACCTTGACCCCAAGGCCAATTCGTGATCTGCCAGTGTCACAAATAAGGTATCAAAATATCCTCATATGACAGTAACTTAATGTAGAAAATACAGGAGCTTCAGGGGGCTCCGCCCCCTGGACCCCACAGTAATCTGTGTACTGCCAGTGTCACAAATAAGGTATCAAAATATGCTCATTCGACTGTAATTTATTGCCAAAAACCACTGTGCTTCAGAGGGCTCCGCCCCTGGACCCCACGCCAATTTGTGACTTGTTAGTGTCACAAATAAGGTATAGAAAATGCTCATCTGACGGTAATTTACTGTATAAAGCCCTGAGCTTCGGGGGGCTCTGCCCCCTGGACTTCACACCAATCTGTGTCCTGCCAGTGTCACAAATAAGGTATCAAAATATGCTCATCTGACCGTAATTTATTGCCCAAACCTTGCCGCTTCCGGGGGCTTCGCCCCCTGGACACCACGTCAATTCGTGACCTGCCAGTTTCACAAATTAGGTGTCAAAATATGCTCATCTGACGGAATTTTAATGTAAAAAAAAACCTAAGCTTCTGGGGGCTCTGTCCCCTGGACCCCACACCTATTTCTGTCCTTTCAGTGTCAAAAAATGCTCATCTGACGGAATTTCAATGTACAAAAAACCCTGAGCTTCTGATGGCTCCGCCCCCTGGACTTCACACCAATCTGTGTCCTGCCAGTGTCACAAATAAGGTATCAAAATATCCTCATATGACAGTAACTTAATGTAGAAAAGACAGGAGCTTCAGGGGGCTCCGCCCCCTGGACCCCACAGCAATCTGTGTACTGCCAGTGTCACAAATAAGGTATCAAAATATGCTTATTCGACTGTAATTTATTGCCAAAAACCACTGTGTTTCAGAGGGCTCCGCCCCTGGACCCCACGCCAATTTGTGACTTGTTAGTGTCACAAATAAGGTATAGAAAATGCTCATCTGACGGTAATTTACTGTATAAAGCCCTGAGCTTCGGGGGGCTCTGCCCCCTGGACTTCACACCAATCTGTGTCCTGCCAGTGTCACAAATAAGGTATCAAAATATGCTCATCTGACCGTAATTTATTGCCCAAACCTTGCCGCTTCCGGGGGCTTCGCCCCCTGGACACCACGTCAATTCGTGACCTGCCAGTTTCACAAATTAGGTGTCAAAATATGCTCATCTGACGGAATTTTAATGTAAAAAAAACCCTAAGCTTCTGGGGGGGGTCTGTCCCCTGGACCCCACACCTATTTCTGTCCTTTCAGTGTCAAAAAATGCTCATCTGACGGAATTTCAATGTAAAAAAACCCTGAGCTTCTGAGGGCTCCGCCCCCTGGACTTCACACCAATCTGTGTCCTGCCAGTGTCACAAATAAGGTATCAAAATATGCTCATCTGACCGTAATTTATTGCCAAAACCTTGGGGCTTCCGGGGTCTTCGCCCCCTGGACACCAAGTCAATTCGTGACCTGCCAGTTTCAAAAATTAGGTGTCAAAATATGCTCATCTGACGGAATTTTAATGCAAAAAAAACCCTAAGCTTCTGAGGGCTCCGCCCCCTGGACTCAACACCAATTTGTGTCCTTTCAGTGTCACAAATAAGGTATCAAAATATGCGCAAATGACCTTAATTTATTGTCCCAAACACCTGAGCTTCCGGGGGCTTTGCCACCTGGACCCCAGGCCAATTCGTGACCTGCCAGTGTCACAAATAAGGTATCAAAATATGCTCATTCGACTGTAATTTATTGCCAAAAACCCCTGTGCTTTAGAGGGCTCCGCCCCTGGACCCCACGCCATTTCGTGACTTGTTAGTGTCACAAATTAGGTGTCAAAATATGCTCATCTGACGGAATTTCATTGTAAAAAAAACCCTGAGCTTCTGAGGGCTCCGCCCCCTAGACTCAGCACCAATTTGTGTCCTTTCAGTGTCACAAATAAGGTATCACAACATGCTTATCTGACGATAATTTAATGTGTAAACCCCTAAGCTTCTGGGGGCTCAGCCCTCTGGAGCCCACACCTATTTGTGTCCTGTCAGTGTCACAAATAAGATATCAAAATATGCTCATCTGACCGTAATTTATTGCCCAAAACCCTGGGGCTTCCGGGGGCTACGCCCCCTTGACCCCAAGCCAATTCGTGACCTGCCAGTGTCACAAATAAGGTGTCAAAATATGCTCATCTGACAGTAACTTAATGTATAAAAGACATGAGCTTTAGGGAGCTCCGCCCCCTGGACCCCGCAGTAATTTTTGTACTGCCAGTGTCACAAATAAGGTATCAAAATATGCCCATTCGAATGTAATTTATTGCCAAAAACCCCTGTGTTTCAGAGGGCTCCGCCCCTGGACCCCACGCCAATTCGTGACTTGTTAGTGTCACAAATAAGGTATAGAAAATGCTCATCTGACGGTAATTTACTGTATAAAGCCCTGAGCTTCTGGGGGCTCCGCCCCCTGGACTTCACACCAATTTGTGTCCTGCTAGTGTCACAAATAAGGTATCAAAATATGCTCATCTGACCGTAATTCATTGCCCAAACCTTGGGGCTTCCGGGGGCTTCGCCCCCTGCACACCACGTCGATTCATGACCTGCCAGTTTCACAAATTAGGTGTCAAAATATGCTCATCTGACGGAATTTCAATGTAAAAAAAAACCCTGAACTTCTGAGGGCTCCGCCCCCTTGACTCAAAACCAATTTGTGTCCTTTCAGTGTCACAAATAAGGTATCACAACATGCTTATCTGACGATAATTTAATGTGTAAACCCCTAAGCTTCTGGGGGCTCAGCCCTCTGGACACCCACACCTATTTGTGTCCTGTCATTGTCACAAATAAGATATCAAAATATGCTCATCTGTCCGTAATGTATTGCCCAAAACCCTGGAGCTTCCGGGGGCTTCGGCCCCTATACACCATGTCAATTCGTGACCTGCCAGTTTCATGAATTAAATATCAAAATATGCTAATCTGACGGCAATTTAATGTATAAACCCCTGAGCTTTTGGGGGCTCCGCCCCCTAGACCCCAAACCAATTTTTGTCCTACCAGTGTCCCAAATATGGTATCAAAATAAACTCATTTGACTGTAATTTATTGCCCAAAACCCCTGAGCTTACGAGGGATCCGCCCCCTGGACCCCACACCCAATTGCGTCCTGCAAGGTCACAATTAAGGTATCAAAATATACTCATTTGACTATAATTTATTGCCCTAAACCCCTGAGGTTCCGGAGGCTTTGCCCCCTGGACCCTACGCCAATTCGTGACCTGCCAGTTTCACAAATTATGTATCAAAATATGCGCATCTGACGGTATTTTAATGTATAAACCCCTAAACTTCTGGGGTCTCCGCCCCTGGACCCTACGCCAATTCGGGATCTGCCAGTGTCACAAATAAGGTATCAAAATATGCGCATATGACCGTAAATTATTGCCCCAAACCCCTTTGCTTCTGGGGACTCCGCCCCCTGGTCCCCACGCCAATTCCTGACCTGCCAATGTCACAAATATGGTTTCAAAATATGCTCATCTGACGGTAATTTAATGTATAAAACCCTGGGGCTTTCGGGGGCTTCGGCCCCTGCACCCCACGTCAATTCGTGACCTGTCAGTTTCACAAATTAGGTGTCAAAATATGCTCATCTGACGGAATTTCAATGTAGAAACAAAACCTGAACTTCTGAGGGCTCCGCCCCCTGGACTCAACACCAATTTGTGTCCTTTCAGTGTCACAAATAAGGTATCACAACATGCTTATCTGACGATAATTTAATGTGTAAACCCCTAAGCTTCTGGGGGCTCAGCCCTCTGGACACCCACACCTATTTGTGTCCTGTCAGTGTCACAAATAAGATATCAAAATATGCTCATCTGTCCGTAATGTATTGCCCAAAACACTGGGGCTTCCGGGGGCTACGCCCCCTTGACCCCACGCCAATTCGTGACCTGCCAGTGTCACAAATAAGGTGTCAAAATATGCTCATCTGACGGAATTTTAATGTTAAAAAAACCCTGAGCTTCTGAGGTCTCCGCCCCCTGGACTCAACACCAATTTGTGTCCTTTCAGTGTCACAAATAAGGTATCAAAATATGCTCATCTGACCGTAATTTATTGCCCCAAACCCCTGAGCTTCCGGGGGCTTCGCCCACTGGACACAACGTCAATTCGTGACCTGCCAGTTTCACAAATTAGGTGTCAAAATATGCTCATCTGACGGAATTTTAATGTAAAAAAAAACCTGAGCTTCTGAGGGCTCCGCCCCCTGGACTCAACACCAATTTGTGTCCATTCAGTGTCACAACTAAGGTATCACAACATGCTTATCTGACGATAATTTAATGTGTAAACCCCTGAGCTTCTGGGGGCTCAGCCCTCTGGACCCCACACCTATTTGTGTCCTGTCAGTGTCACAATAAGGTATCAAAATATGCTAATCTGACCGTACTTTATTGCCCGAAACCCTGGGGCTTCTGGGGGCTTCGCCCCCTGGACACCACGTCAATTCGTGACCTGCCAGTTTCACAAATTAGGTGTCAAAATATACTCATCTGACGGAATTTCAATGTAAAAAAAAACTCTGAGCATCTGAGGGCTCCGCCCCCTGGACTCAACACCAATTTGTGTCCTTTCAGTGTCACAAATAAGGTATCACAACATGCTCAGCTGACCGTAATTTATTGCCCAAAACCCTGGGGCTTCCGGGGGCTTCGGCCCCTACACACCATGTCAATTCGTGACCTGCCAGTTTCATGAATTAAATATCAAAATATGCTAATCTGACGGTAATTTAATGTATAAACCCCTGAGCTTCTGGGGGCTCCGCCCCCTAGACCCCTAACCAATTTTTGTCCTGCCAGTGTCCCAAATATGGTATCAAAATAAACTCATTTGACTGTAATTTATTGCCCAAAACCCCTGAGCTTACGAGGGATCCGCCCCCTGGACCCCACACCAAATTGTGTCCTGCAAGGTCACAATTAAGGTATCAAAATATACTCATTTGACTATAATTTATTGCCCCAAACCCCTGAGGTTCCTGGGGCTTTGCCCCCTGGACCCTACGCCAATTCGTGACCAGCCAGTTTCACAAATTATGTATCAAAATATGCACATCTGACGGTATTTTAATGTATAAACCCCTGAACTTCTGGGGTCTCCGCTCCTGGACCTACGCCAATTCGGGATAGGCCAGTGTCACAAATAAGGCATCAAAATATGCGCATATGACCGTAAATTATTGCCCCAAACCCCTTTTCTTCTGGGGGCTCCGCCCCCTGGTCCCCACGCCAATTCCTGACCTGCCAGTGTCACAAATAAGGTTTCAAAATATGCTCATCTGACGGTAATTTAATGTATAAAACCCTGGTGCTTCGGCCCCTGCACCCCACGTCAATTCGTGACCTGTCAGTTTTACAAATAGGGTATCAAATTATACTCATTTGACCGTAATTTATTGCCCAAAACCTCTGAACTTCCGGGTCTCCGCCCTTGGACTCTACGCCAATTCGGGATTTGCCATTGTAAAAAATAAGGTATAAAAATATGCGCATGTGACCGTAATTTATTGCCCCAAATCCCTGAGCTTCCGAGGGCTCTGCCCCCTAGACACCACGCCAATTCATGACCTGCCAGTGTCACAAATAAGGTATCAAAATGAGCTCATTTAACAGTAATTCATGGTCCCAAATCCCTGAGTTTCCGTAGGCTTCGCCCATTGTACCCAACGTCAATTTCTATCCTGCCAGTGTCACAAATAAGGTATCAAAATATGCTCATCTGACGGTAATTTAATGTATAAAAGCCATGAGCTCCAGGGGGCATTTTTGTACTGCCATTGTCACAAATAAGGTATCAAAATATGCTCATTTGACTGTAATTTATTGCCCAAATTCCCTGTGCTTCAGAGGTCTCCGCCCCTTGACCCCACGCCAATTCGTGACTTGTTGGTGTCACAAATAAGGTATAGAAAATGCTCATCTGACGGTAATTTTCTGTGAAGCCCTGAGCTTCTGGGGTCTCCGCCTCCTGGACTTTACACCAATCTGTGTCCTTTCAGTGTCACAAATAAGGTATCACAACATGCTTATCTGACGATAATTTAATGTGTAAACCCCTAAGCTTCTGGGGGCTCAGCCCTCTGGACACCCACACCTATTTGTGTCCTGTCAGTGTCACAAATAAGATATCAAAATATGCTCATCTGTCCGTAATGTATTGCCCAAAACACTGGGGCTTCCGGGGGCTACGCCCCCTTGACCCCACGCCAATTCGTGACCTGCCAGTGTCACAAATAAGGTGTCAAAATATGCTCATCTGACGGAATTTTAATGTTAAAAAAACCCTGAGCTTCTGAGGTCTCCGCCCCCTGGACTCAACACCAATTTGTGTCCTTTCAGTGTCACAAATAAGGTATCAAAATATGCTCATCTGACCGTAATTTATTGCCCCAAACCCCTGAGCTTCCGGGGGCTTCGCCCACTGGACACAACGTCAATTCGTGACCTGCCAGTTTCACAAATTAGGTGTCAAAATATGCTCATCTGACGGAATTTCAATGTAAAAAAAACCCTGAGCTTCTGAGGGCTCCGCCCCCTGGACTCAACACCAATTTGTGTCCATTCAGTGTCACAACTAAGGTATCACAACATGCTTATCTGACGATAATTTAATGTGTAAACCCCTGAGCTTCTGGGGGCTCAGCCCTCTGGACACCCACACCTATTTGTGTCCTGTCAGTGTCACAAATAAGATATCAAAATATGCTCATCTGTCCGTAATGTATTGCCCAAAACACTGGGGCTTTCGGGGGCTACGCCCCCTTGACCCCACGCCAATTCGTGACCTGCCAGTGTCACAAATAAGGTGTCAAAATATGCTCATCTGACGGAATTTTAATGTTAAAAAAACCCTGAGCTTCTGAGGTCTCCGCCCCCTGGACTCAACACCAATTTGTGTCCTTTCAGTGTCACAAATAAGGTATCAAAATATGCTCATCTGACCGTAATTTATTGCCCCAAACCCCTGAGCTTCCGGGGGCTTCGCCCACTGGACACAACGTCAATTCGTGACCTGCCAGTTTCACAAATTAGGTGTCAAAATATGCTCATCTGACGGAATTTCAATGTAAAAAAAACCCTGAGCTTCTGAGGGCTCCGCCCCCTGGACTCAACACCAATTTGTGTCCATTCAGTGTCACAACTAATGTATCACAACATGCTTATCTGACGATAATTTAATGTGTAAACCCCTGAGCTTCTGGGGGCTCAGCCCTCTGGACCCCACACCTATTTGTGTCCTGTCAGTGTCACAATAAGGTATCAAAATATGCTCATCTGACCGTACTTTATTGCCCGAAACCCTGGGGCTTCTGGGGGCTTCGCCCCCTGGACACCACGTCAATTCGTGACCTGCCAGTTTCACAAATTAGGTGTCAAAATATGCTCATCTGACGGAATTTCAATGTAAAAAAAAACTCTGAGCATCTGAGGGCTCCGCCCCCTGGACTCAACACCAATTTGTGTCCTTTCAGTGTCACAAATAAGGTATCACAACATGCTCAGCTGACCGTAATTTATTGCCCAAAACCCTGGGGCTTCCGGGGGCTTCGGCCCCTACACACCATGTCAATTCGTGACCTGCCAGTTTCATGAATTAAATATCAAAATATGCTAATCTGACGGTAATTTAATGTATAAACCCCTGAGCTTCTGGGGGCTCCGCCCCCTAGACCCCTAACCAATTTTTGTCCTGCCAGTGTCCCAAATATGGTATAAAAATAAACTCATTTGACTGTAATTTATTGCCCAAAACCCCTGAGCTTACGAGGGATCCGCCCCCTGGACCCCACACCAAATTGTGTCCTGCAAGGTCACAATTAAGGTATCAAAATATACTCATTTGACTATAATTTATTGCCCCAAACCCCTGAGGTTCCTGGGGCTTTGCCCCCTGGACCCTACGCCAATTCGTGACCTGCCAGTTTCACAAATTATGTATCAAAATATGCACATCTGACGGTATTTTAATGTATAAACCCCTGAACTTCTGGGGTCTCCGCTCCTGGACCCTACGCCAATTCGGGATAGGCCAGTGTCACAAATAAGGCATCAAAATATGCGCATATGACCGTAAATTATTGCCCCAAACCCCTTTGCTTCTGGGGGCTCCGCCCCCTGGTCCCCACGCCAATTCCTGACCTGCCAGTGTCACAAATAAGGTTTCAAAATATGCTCATCTGACGGTAATTTAATGTATAAAACCCTGGTGCTTCGGCCCCTGCACCCCACGTCAATTCGTGACCTGTTAGTTTTACAAATAGGGTATCAAATTATACTCATTTGACCGTAATTTATTGCCCAAAACCTCTGAACTTCCGGGTCTCCGCCCTTGGACTCTACGCCAATTCGGGATTTGCCATTGTCAAAAATAAGGTATAAAAATATGCGCATGTGACCGTAATTTATTGCCCCAAATCCCTGAGCTTCCGAGGGCTCTGCCCCCTAGACACCACGCCAATTCATGACCTGCCAGTGTCACAAATAAGGTATCAAAATGAGCTCATTTAACAGTAATTCATGGTCCCAAATCCCTGAGTTTCCGTAGGCTTCGCCCATTGTACCCAACGTCAATTTCTATCCTGCCAGTGTCACAAATAAGGTATCAAAATATGCTCATCTGACGGTAATTTAATGTATAAAAGCCATGAGCTCCAGGGGGCATTTTTGTACTGCCATTGTCACAAATAAGGTATCAAAATATGCTCATTTGACTGTAATTTATTGCCCAAATTCCCTGTGCTTCAGAGGTCTCCGCCCCTTGACCCCACGCCAATTCGTGACTTGTTGGTGTCACAAATAAGGTATAGAAAATGCTCATCTGACGGTAATTTACTGTGAAGCCCTGAGCTTCTGGGGTCTCCGCCTCCTGGACTTTACACCAATCTGTGTCCTGACAGTGTCTCAAATGAGGTACCAAAATTCTTTATCTGACGGTAATTTACTGTATAAACCCCTGACCTTCTGGGGGCTCCGCCCCCTGGACTTCACACCAATCTGTGTCCTGCCAGTGTCACAAATAAGGTATCAAAATATGCTCATCTGACCGTAATTTATTGCCCAAACCTTGGGGCTTCCGGGGGCTTCGCCCCCTGCACACCACGTCAATTCGTGACCTGCCAGTTTTACAAATAAGGTATCAAAATATGCTCATCTGACCGTAATTTATTGCCCAAACCTTGGAGCTTCCGGGGGCTTCGCCCCCTGCACACCACGTCAATTCGTGACCTGCCAGTTTCACAAATTAGGTGTCAAAATATGCTCATCTGACGGAATTTCTATGTAAAAAAACCCTGAGCTTCTGAGGGCTCCGCCCCCTGGACTCAACACCAATTTGTGTTCTTTCAGTGTCACAAATAAGGTATCACAATATGCTCATCTGACGATAATTTAATGTGTAAACCCTTAGGCTTCTGGGGGCTCAGCCCTCTGGACCCCACACCTATTTGTGTCCTGCCAGTGTCACAAATGAGATATCAAAATATGCTCATCTGACCGTAATTTATTGCCCAAAACCTTGGGGCTTCCGGGGGCTACGCCCCCTTGACCCCAGGCCAATTCGTGACCTGTCAGTATCACAAATAAGGTATCAAAATAAGCGCATATGACCGTAATTTATTGCCCCAAACCCCTTTGCTTCTGGGGCTCCGCCCCCTGGACCCCACGCCAATTCCTGACCTGCCAGTTTCACAAATAAGGTTTCAAAATATGCTCATCTGACGGTAATTTAATGTATAAAACCCTGGGACTTCCGGGGGCTTCGGCCCCTGCACCCCACGTCAATTCGTGACCTGTCAGTTTCACAAATAGGGTATCAAAATATGCTCATTTGACCGTAATTTGTTGCCCAAATCCCATGAGCTTCTCGGGACACTGCCTCCTGGACCCCACACCTATTCGTAACCTACCAGTGTCACAATTATGCTCATTTGACCGTAATTTATTGCCCAAAACCTCTGAAATTCCGGGTCTCCGCCCCTGGACCCTACGCCAATTCGGGATCTGCCATTGTCAAAAATATGGTATAAAAATATGCGCATGTGACCGTAATTTATTGCCCCAAATCCCGAGCTTCCGGGGGCTCTGCCCCCTAGACACCACGCCAATTCATGACCTGCCAGTGTCACAAATATGGTATAAAAGTGAGCTCATTTAACAGTAATTTATGGTCCCAAACCCCTGAGTTTCCGTAGGCTTCGCCCATTGTACCCAACGTCAATTTCTATCCTACCAGTGTCACAAATAAGGTATCAAAATATGCTCATCTGACGGTAATTTAATGTATAAAAGCCATGAGCTCCAGGGGGCATTTTTGTACTGCCATTGTCACAAATAAGGTATCAAAATATGCTCATTTGACTGTAATTTATTAACCAAATTCCCTGTGCTTCCGAGGTCTCCGCCCCTTGACCCCACGCCAATTCGTGACTTGTTAGTGTCACAAAAAAGGTATAGAAAATGCTCATCTGACGGTAATTTACTGTGAAGCCCTGAGCTTCTGGGGGCTCCGCCTCCTGGACTTTACACCAATCTGTGTCCTGACAGTGTCTCAAATGAGGTACCAAAAATCTTTATCTAACGGTAATTTACTGTATAAACCCCTGACCTTCAGGGGGCTCCGCCCCCTGGACTCGACACCAATTTGTGTTCTTTCAGTGTCACAAATAAGGTATCACAATATGCTCATCTGACGATAATTTAATGTGTAAACCCCTAAGCTTCTGGGGGCTCAGCCCTCTGGACCCCACACCTATTTGTGTCCTGCCAGTGTCACAAATAAGATATCAAAATATGCTCATTTGATCGTAATTTGTTGCCCAAATCCCATGAGCTTCTCGGGACACTGCCTCCTGGACCCCACACCTATTCGTAACCTGCCAGTGTCACAATTATGCTCATTTGACCGTAATTTATTGCCCAAAAAGAAGGGAGTTTGTCATAAACTAACAGTGAAATGGAAGGGACCATTTATGGTAACAGCCAAGTTATCTGATGTAGTGTATCGTATTCAGGAGTCACCAAAGGGAAAACCAAAAGTACTACATGTCGATAGACTGAAGGCGTATACTGGAGCACCACTAGACAATTGGCTGAATCATTCAATCAGGCGTAACCCAAATAGAAGTAGATTACCACCATTGAAATATAGGGACTTATAATAGCACAAGAGTTTGCAGCATTAACATGTACTGTCTACTAACTCTAGGGATAACAAGATATATATTTCACATGCATTTCTACTCCCTCTTAAATCTATGAACTACAGGTCATGGTGGTGTGTGACAAATGTACAGCAGAGCTGCCTGGCTACTACCAGTATTTAGAACATTATAAAAAAAACCATCAAGGCTTTCCAGTAGTCACTTTGACTTGCCACCGATGCAAGGAGGAGTTTGTTGAGCGAAAAGACATTACTGAACACTATAATGTGAACCATCCTCAGGACTTAGATTTTGTGAAATACCTACGGTATGAATCTGCCTCTCCAGAATTCTTGAATCGAAGGAAGCAGAAGAAAGAACTTGAAAGGAAGAAAAGAAGAGGAAGGAGATGAAGGAGAGGAAAGAACAGGAAAGAAAGGAGAAAGAAAGGAAGGAGCAGGAGAGGAAAGAACTGGAAAGAAAGGAGAAGGAGAGGAAGGAACAGGAAAGAAAGGAGAAGGAGAAACAGCTGGAGAAGAAGAAGGAACAGGAAAAGAAGGAGAAGGAAGAACTACCAAAGAAGGAACAGGAAAAGATGAAGGAGAAAGAAAGGAAAGAACAGGAAAGAAAGGAACAGGAAAGAAAGGAGAAGGAGAAACAGCTGGAGAAGAAGGAACAGGAAAAGAAGAAGAAGGAACAGGAAAAGAAGAAGGAGAAAGAGAAGAACCAGGACAGGAAGGAGATAGAGAGAAAGGAGCTGGACAGAAAGGAAGTAGAGATGAAGGATTTGGAGAGAAAGAAGAAAGAAAAAGGACAGAAGAAGAAAGAAGCTGAGATGATTGAACTGTTTGGACTTGACAGCGAGAGCGAGAGCGAGTATGAATCGCCGAAAAAGAAACCATATTTGGAACTCCTGAGAGAAGATAGCTCAGACACAGACGACATAGTGCTTCAGATTCAGAAGGCCCCTAAAGGTGTCCTTCGTGTAGTGAACAAAGTAACAATCCACACAAGTTTCTACGTGCCAACACTAACTGGATACAGCCTCAAGAGGAGGTTGGTTGAGACTAGCTACCCAGAAAAACCTCCAAGCGTTGTTGTTGAAGAATAATGTTTTGATGTTTACTATCTAAATGATTGATATTCATATGTTGTACATAGACACATTTCTAAATTATATGCTGGCAAAGTGTGCATATATTGTGCATATACATTGTATATATTTGTAAACTATGTGTAGACAGTTATGAGCTCTCATCATAAGTCTGAGAATTTTTTTTTTTTTTTTTTTTTTTTTTATTCACTGGGGACAGTGATTCATTTGGTGGGGGGTAGTGTGGCGAAAATGCATATCAAATTATTTTTTATCTTTCTCTTATGTTGTTGAATTTGACAACACGGTAGATTTTTCGGTCCAGAAATGTGACCTACTTTCAAAGCAAAGGTCTTTGCCCTTTTTAATTAATAAGCGTATTTTTTTTATATACGCGCGCGCAAGTTGAGTTTAGATACGCGCAATATCACTAATCAGTGCTAGCTACTGCAGCAGCAGAAACCATATATGGGATTAGTAGGAATTTACGTAAAAAAACGTAAATAAAATGAATTATTAATATGCAATAAAATAACAACTTACCTAGATGTGTGTAGTGCATGGAAGTTGGAATTGCAGATTTTGGTCGTAGTTTCTTGTAATATTTATATTGAAGAGTAGTATTTTTCCTTTATCTGGAAAGTGATTCCTATGATGAAGCATTTGTATTAATCCTTATGGACGCACCGTGCGTGCGTAATAGTTTTGGTTAGGACATATGAGAGTTTTTGTGCGTAAGCCCTTAAGTACAGGAATAAGCGGGAAATACAAAATTTTGTCGGCTGCCCAAAGTCTATAAATAGGGGTACATTTTTGGGAAGAATTAAGTTGTTGAAGACCTCCCCAAGTGAGCTGGAGAAAACCAGAACTAAGCAACCATCTCTGGACGTTTTGTTTTCCTCTTCACTGGATCTGGCCATAAGCATCACAAAACCCTTGCCCACCATGATTTGGTTTAGAATACTGCGATCTTTCGTTACGTAATACTGTCAAGCGTACAACTTCCAAAAATAATAATCATTTAAATGATTATTTTAAATCGTAGCGTGTACATAAGTTAAATAGGAATTATTAATCTGACATGTAAATTGTAAATAGACATTTAACTATACAATAGAAAAGTACAAAAATTACAAAGCCAATTGTAATAACTTCTTCAGCTGCATCTAGAAGCTGATAATTATTTGATGTTACAGTAATACAGATTATTTATCAGAGACATCAAAATGAGATAACTTAAGTTATTCACTTTAAGTAGTAATCAACTTGAGAGCTGTTTTATATTTAACTGTTGCTCAGACAGCAGAGAGAGGTTAGAGTTGGTCGACAAGTTCTAATGCTTAGAAAGATAACTGTGTGAATGTATTCTCGAACCCATAGTAGTTAGGGATTTCAAGGAATCTGAGACTAGTCTACTATATAGAATGTTGGTTATATTACAAGTTTGCACCGACAAAGTGAGTGGAACTTGGTAATGAGCTATAAGGCTGCTGAATAAGGCCCGTTGAGAGGTTGTCAGGAATTGAATTTAGAGGAAGTTTCCCCACGGTTGGTAATTAGCAAGGACAAGTTATTGAGTAACGCAGGCAGTTGAGATAGGATTATTCACATTAGTGCGATCGCCAGATAAGTTTCTTTGATCTTGGATCATTGTGGTTAGAAGCTTTCAGTATAAGATATAAATAACTTCTCGAAATTTTGATTACAACTCTACGGAGTATAAAGTACATGTAACTCAGAAGGTAGCATCTTAAAATTGAAACACTAAATTATAGGACTAAATTCTTATACTTAGCTAAATTAGACTAACATTTGTATATAAATTGCCATGCTCACTTATACTAAATGAATTGATGGAGTTAAAATTTATGGTACCAGTATTTGCAACAAGTTGGAATTGTTATGCATCTTGAACCTGTAAATATTTGGAGTTAGTGTTATTAAAGTTCATTGAACTTACTTCAATTCGTAGAATAATTTTATAACGTATACAATGCACACTTGTGAGAAAGAATTGAATGATTAGTGTTTAGCGATTGATTGTTCAATGAAGATTGATTGATTGATGTTGATGCAAATTAGTTTAGTCAAGACTTAAGTTAGAATTACAGTTTAAGATTAGAAGTCTTAGTTTAGATAATTAGAAGTTGAAGCTAATTAACTTAGATGAGAAGGCCAATCTTGTATATTTCAAGAAAACGGAACTCGCCATTAAGCTCGATTACTACGTCTACCTAGTGAGACCTAGAATAATTGATTGTTGGAGCCGTGTTTGGGATGATCGATTGATCCGATGAGTGATTGTGGTGCCACGTGTTGTAGCTGATTGTACGCATGTTGAACAAACACAGACACTGAGCGAAAGTACGTTTTCGTGTAGATGAATGAGACGTGCCGCATGATTTGTTTTTGTCAGAGACAAGGTTGGACAAAAATCTGAATTAGAAATGAAATTTTATTTAATGTAGCAAATCACTCAGTGGGGGAAAACTCACGATTATTTCCTGTATGAGAGTCCGGGTCATTTGATTATAGATGATAATTTTAAACACTGGAGAGACAGCAAATTTCCTTCAGAATTCAGGAGCTTCATTACACGATTTTTGGTTCTGGCGGCCTGAGAGAGATTAGCACAGCTGGCGCGAGAATCTACCAATGACAAGGCCTGACAGTGGAGTTCGGCGTTATGAACATTACGGCTCTTCTGATTGGATAATCTTCGGCTCTTTAAAATAAGTTGAGGCGGAGGGATAATTCGTTTATTGTTACCGAAGCATAATTGACTTCGGTCCAGAGCTCAATAACTCTATAAATTATTGTGGTGGCAGCAAACTACTTTAAGGGGGGGGGGTCTCACGTTACAGTATCAAAATATGCGCATATGACCTTAATTTATTGCCCCAAACCCCTTTGCTTCTGGGGGCTCCGCCCCCTGGTCCCCACGCCAATTCCTGACCTGCCAGTGTCACAAATAAGGTTTCAAAATATGCTCATCTGACGGTAATTTAATGTATAAAACCCTTGGGCTTCCGGGGGCTTCGGCCCCTGCACCCCACGTCAATTCGTGACCTGTCAGTTTTTACAAATAGGGTATCAAAATATGCTCATTTGACCGTAATTTTTTGCCCAAATCCCATGAGCTTCTCGGGACACTGCCTCCTGGATCCCACACCTATTCGTGACCTGCCAGTGTCACAATTATGCTCATTTGACAGTAATTTATTGCCCGAAACCTCTGAGGTTCCGGGGCTCCGCTCCTGGACCGTTCGCCAATTCGGGATCTGCCAGTGTCACAAATAAGGTATCAAAATATGCGCATATGACCTTAATTTATTGCCCAAAACCCCTTTGCTTCCGGGGGCTCCGCCCCCTGGTCCCTACGCCAATTCCTGACCTGCCAGTGTCACAAATAAGGTTTCAAAATATGCTCATCTGACGGTAATTTAATGATTAAACCCCTGAGCTTCTGGGGGCTCCGTCCCCTCGACCCCACACCTATTTGTGTCCTGCCAGTGTCACAAATAAGGTATCAAAATATGCTCATCTGACCATAATTTATTGCCCAAAACCCTGGGGCTTCCGGGGGCTTCGCCCCCTGCAACCCTAGTTAATTCGTGACCTGCCTGTTTCACAAATAAGGTATCAAAATATTCTTATCTGACCGTATTTTTTTGCCAAAAACCCCTGAGCTTCCGGGGGCTTTGCCCCCTGGACTCTACGTCAATTTGTGACTTGCCAGTTTCACAAATAAGGTATCAAAATATGCTCATCTGACACCAATTTAATGTATGAAACCTTGAGTTTCTAGGGGCTCCGCCCCCTGGACCCCAATTCAGTTGATGTCCTGCAAGTGTCAAAAATAAGGTATCAAAATATGCTCATCCGACGGTAATTTAATGTATAAAACCCTGGGGATTCCGGGGGCTTCGGCCCCTGCACCCCACATCAATTCGTGACCTGTCAGTTTCACAAAAGGGTATCAAAATATGCTCATTTGACCGTAATTTTTTGCCCAAATCCCATGAGCTTCTCGGGACACTGCCTCCTGGACCCCACACCTCTTCGTAACCTGCCAGTGTCACAATTATGCTCATTTGACCGTAATTTATTGCCCAAAACCTCTGAGCTTCCGGGGCTCCGCCCCTGGCCCGTTAGTCAATTCGGGATCTGCCAGTGTCACAAATAAGGTATCAAAATATGTGCATATGACCTTAATTTATTGCCACAAACCCCTTTGCTTCTGGGGGCTCCGCCCCCTGGTCCCCACGCAAATTCCTGACCTGCCAGTATCACAAATAAGGTTTCAAAATATGCTCATCTGACGGTAATTTAATGTATAAAACCCTGGGGCTTCCGGGGGCTTCGGCCCCTGCACCCCACGTCAATTCGTGACCTGTCAGTTTTTACAAATAGGGTATCAAAATATGCTCATTTGACCGTAATTTTTTGCCCAAATCCCATGAGCTTCTCGGGACACTGCCTCCTGGACCCCACACCTATTCGCAGGCGCGGATCCAGGATTTCTTAGGGGGGGGGCCCAAATTTGAAATTATGCGAGCCAAATATTGGTGCGTAATGGTGACCAACAGTGACGTAATGCGGGGGGGTGGTCGGTGCAGGGAGGGGCGAGTTTCCCCTTCCCACCTCCGCGAAACGCGGAAGCTTTGACGTTTGATTAAATTATTAGAGAAAGAAGACGATTCGTTGTACCGTTCTCGAAAATAATTCTCGTCCGAATTTATTTTTTCCTCTCTCGCGCGAAGCGCGGAAAATTTTACGATGTATTAAATTATTAGAGAAAGAAGACGATTCGTTGTAGAGTTCTCGACTCTTAATCCTCGTCTGAATTCAGGTTCCCCTCTCCCGCGCGAAGCGCGGAAGCTTTTAAGTTTCCCTAAATCATTAGAGAAAGTAAACGATTCGTTGAACCGTTTTCGAAAATAATCCTCGTCTAAATTTAGATTCTCCCCCCTCCCGCGCGAAGCGCGGAAGCTTTTACGTTTCATTAAATCATTCGAGAAAGAAGACGATTCTTTGTACCGTTCTCGACTCTTAATCCTCGTCTGAATTCAGGTTCCCCCTCCCGCGCCGCGCGAAGCGCAGAAGCTTTTAAGTTTCTTTAAATCATTAGAGAACGAAGACGATTTGTTGAACCGTTTTCGAAAATAATACTCGTCTGAATTTAGATTCTCCCCCCCCCCCTCCCGCGCAAAGCGCGGAAGCTGTTACGTTTCATTAAATCATTAGAGAAACAAGACGATTCGTTGTACAGTTCTCGACTCTTAATCCTCGTCTGAATTCAGTTTCCCCCCCCTTCAGCGCGAAGCGTGGAAGCTTTTACGATTCATTAAATCATTTGAGAAAGAAGACGATTCGTTGTACCGTTCTCGACTCTTAAACCTCGTCTAAATTCAGTCCCCTCCCTCTCCTGCGCGAAGCGCGGAAGCTTTTAATTTTCATTAAATCATTAAAGAAAGAAGACGATTCGTTGTACCGTTCTCGAAAATATTCCTCGTCGGAATTTAGATTCTCCCCCCTCCCGCGTGAAGCGCGGAAGCTTTTACGTTTCATTAAATCATTCAAAATTCGTATTACCGTTCTCGCCTCTGAATACTCGTCTGAATTCAGGTTCACCCCTCCCGCGCAAAGCGCGGAAGCTTTGTCGTTTCATAAGATTATGAGAGAAAGAAGAGGAATCGCTGTACCGTTCTCGAAAATAATCCTCGTCTGAATTTAGTTTTTCCTCTCTCGCGCGAAGCGCGGAAAATTTTACGATGTATTAAATTATTAGAGAAAGAAGACGGTTCGTTGTAGAGTTCTCGACTCTTAATCCTCGTCTGAATTCAGGTTCCCCCCCTCCCGCGCGAAGCGCGGAAGCTTTTAAATTTCCTTTAATCATTAGAGAAAGTAGACGATTCGTTGAACCGTTTTCGAAAATATTCCTCGTCTGAATTTAGATTCTCCCCCTCCCGCGCGAAGCGCGGAAGCTTTTACGTTTTATTAAATCATTAGAGAAAGAAGACGATTCGTTGTAGAGTTCTCGACTCCTAATCTGAATTCAAGTCCCCCCCCCCCCCCCTCCCCTCCTGTGCGAAGCTTTGACGTTTCATTAAATTATTAGAGAAAGAAGGCGATGCGTTGTACCGTGTTATATACTCTTAAGATGTTCTTTGTCTGCTCCTTTTTCTTCCTACATCCTCTTCCGATTTGGGGGGGGGGGACCGCCCCCCCCCCCCTCCCTGGCTACGCGCGAGGGTCATAGTGGCAGATAAACACATTTTGATACCTTGTCCGACCCCGCAAGCTCAGGAGTTTTAGTCGTTTAATTAAGGTCAGATGAGCAATTTTTTTGTTATACCTTATTATTTTGTGACACTGGCAGGTCACTATTTGGCGTGGGGTCCAGGGGGCGAAGCCCCCCAAAAAAATCAGGGGTTTTAGGCATTAAATTACCGTCAGATGAGCATCTAAGTGCCCGCCGTAAGGCTCTAGGTGGAATTCAGGGGGCAGAGCCCCCGGAAGTTTAAGGGTTTTAGGCATTTAATCACGGTCAGATGAGCATAATTTTGATGCCTCATTATTTTTTAACACTGGCAGTTAACTATTCTTTCTTTCTTGCTCTCATTCTATTTTATTTCTCTTTTATATACTTTTTCAAAAAAAGTGGGGGGGGGGGGGGGAGGGGGAGCTCGAGGCTCCCGATCCCCGCCGTTTCTCGGGCCCTGACATGTAGGAATCTCAAAAATCAAAGTTCCTGCCTGGCTGTAAATTTAGGAATTTGTCATTTCCAACAAACACATACAAACGTATAATTTACAAAAAAATGAGGAAAAATCTCGGAAATTATGTCATTTCAGCATTATTTGTAATCCACCGTTGTGGAATTAGAAATAAACCACGTTTGAATTTGATTTTCCCGAAGCCCCCCCCCCCCCCCAGTATCTCCTCTTTTCCTTTTTTCTTTCCCTTTCCTTCCTTCTCTCTCTTATTTTTTTGATTGGGGGGGGGGGGGTCAACAGCCTTGGAGGCAAGGCCCTTTCGGCCCCCCCCCCCCCGATCTCCTTCTTCCCCCTTTTCTTTTCTTCTTCCTCTTCTTTTCTTTCCCTTTCTCTCCTCTTTCCCTTTCCCTTCTTTTCCTTTCTTCTCTCTTTTTTTTTTTTTTTTTTTTTTTGCGGGGGGGAGGGGGGGGGGGGCAAGGCACGCTCGGCCCCCCCCCCCCCCTGGATCCGCGCCAGCCTATTCGTGACCTGCCAGTGTCACAATTATGCTCATTTGACAGTAATTTATCGCCCGAAACCTCTGAGCCTCCGGGGATCCGCTCATGGACCGTTCGTCAATTCGGGATCTGCCAGTGTCACAAATAAGGTATCAAAATATGCGCATATGACCTTAATTTATTGCCCCAAACCCCTTTGCTTCCGGTGGCTCCGCCCCCTGGTCCCCACGCCAATTCCTGACCTGCCAGTGTCACAAATAAGGTTTCAAAATATGCTCATCTGACGGTAATTTAATGATTAAAACCCCTGAGCTTCTGGGGGCTCCGTCCCCTCGACCCCACACCTATTTGTGTCCTGCCAGTGTCACAAATAAGGTATCAAAATATGCTCATCTGACCATAATTTATTGCCCAAAACCCTGGGCCTCCGGGGGCTTCGCCCCCTGCACCCCTAGTCAATTCGTGACCTGCCTGTTTCACAAATAAGGTATCAAAATATTCTTATCTGACCGTAATGTTTTGCCAAAAACCCCTGAGCTTCCGGAGGCTTTGCCCCCTGGACTCTACGTAAATTTGTGACTTGCCAGTTTCGCAAATAAGGTATCAAAATATGCTCATCTGACACCAATTTAATGTATGAAACCTTGAGTTTCTAGGGGCTCCGCCCCCTGGACCCCAATTCAGTTGATGTCCTGCAAGTGTCACAAATAAGGTATCAAAATATGCTCATCCGACGGTAATTTAATGTATAAAACCTTGGGGCTTCCGGGGGCTTCGGCCCCTGCACCCCACATCAATTCGTGACCTGTCAGTTTCACAAATAGGGTATCAAAATATGCTCATTTGACCGTAATTTTTTGCCAAATCCATGAGCTTCTCGGGACACTGCCTCCTGGACCCCACACCTATTCGAAACCTGCCAGTGTCACAATTATGCTCATTTGACCGTAATTTATTGCCCAAAACCTCTGAGCTTCCGGGTCTCCGCCCCTGGCCCGTTTGTCAATTCGGGATCTGCCAGTGTCACAAATAAGGTATCAAAATATGCGCATATGACCGTAATTTTTTGCCCAAAACCCCTGAGCTTCCGGGGGCTTTGCCCCCTGGACTATACGTCAATTTGTGACTTGCCAGTTTCACAAATAAGGTATCAAAATATGCTCATCTGACACCAATTTAATGTATGAAACCTTGAGTTTCTAGGGGCTCCGCCCCCTGGACGCCAATTCAGTTAATGTCCTGCAAGTGTCAAAAATAAGGTATCAAAATATGCTCATCCGACGGTAATTTAATGTATAAAACCCTGGAGCTTCCGGGGGCTTCGGCCCCTGCACCCCACATCAATTCGTGACCTGTCAGTTTCACAAAAGGGTATCAAAATATGCTCATTTGACCGTAATTTTTTGCCCAAATCCAATGAGCTTCTCGGGACACTGCCTCCTGGACCCCACACCTATTCGTGACCTGCCAGTGTCACAATTATGCTCATTTGACAGTAATTTATCGCCCGAAACCTCTGAGCTTCCGGGGATCCGCTCATGGACCGTTCGCCAATTCGGGATCTGCCAGTGTCACAAATAAGGTATCAAAATATGCGCATATGACCTTAATTTATTGCCCCAAACCCCTTTGCTTCCGGTGGCTCCGCCCCCTGGTCCCCACGCCAATTCCTGACCTGCCAGTGTCACTAATAAGGTTTCAAAATATGCTCATCTGACGGTAATTTAATGATTAAAACCCCTGAGCTTCTGGGGGCTCCGTCCCCTCGACCCCACACCTATTTGTGTCCTGCCAGTGTCACAAATAAGGTATCAAAATATGCTCATCTGACCATAATTTATTGCCCAAAACCCTGGGCTTCCGGGGGCTTCGCCCCCTGCACCCCTAGTCAATTCGTGACCTGCCTGTTTCACAAATAAGGTATCAAAATATTCTTATCTGACCGTAATTTTTTGCCAAAAACCCCTGAGCTTCCGGGGGCTTTGCCCCCTGGACTCTACGTAAATTTGTGATTTGCCAGTTTCGCAAATAAGGTATCAAAATATGCTCATCTGACACCAATTTAATGTATGAAACCTTGAGTTTCTAGGGCTCCGCCCCCTGGACCCCAATTCAGTTGATGTCCTGCAAGTGTCACAAATAAGGTATCAAAATATGCTCATCCGACGGTAATTTAATGTATAAAACCTTGGGGCTTCCGGGGGCTTCGGCCCCTGCACCCCACATCAATTCGTGACCTGTCAGTTTCACAAATAGGGTATCAAAATATGCTCATTTGACCGTAATTTTTTGCCCAAATCCATGAGCTTCTCGGGACACTGCCTCCTGGACCCCACACCTATTCGAAACCTGCCAGTGTCACAATTATGCTCATTTGACCGTAATTTATTGCCCGAAACCTCTGAGCTTCCGGGTCTCCGCCCCTGGCCCGTTTGTCAATTCGGGATCTGCCAGTGTCACAAATAAGGTATCAAAATATGCTCATTTGACCGTAATTTTTTGCCCAAAACCCCTGAGCTTCCGGGGGCTTTGCCCCCTGGACTCTACGTTAATTTGTGACTTGCCAGTTTCACAAATAAGGTATCAAAATATGCTCATCTGACACCAATTTAATGTATGAAACCTTGAGTTTCTAGGGGCTCCGCCCCCTGGACGCCAATTCAGTTAATGTCCTGCAAGTGTCAAAAATAAGGTATCAAAATATGCTCATCCGACGGTAATTTAATGTATAAAACCCTGGAGCTTCCGGGGGCTTCGGCCCCTGCACCCCACATCAATTCGTGACCTGTCAGTTTCACAAAAGGGTATCAAAATATGCTCATTTGACCGTAATTTTTTGCCCAAATCCAATGAGCTTCTCGGGACACTGCCTCCTGGACCCCACACCTATTCGTGACCTGCCAGTGTCACAATTATGCTCATTTGACAGTAATTTATCGCCCGAAACCTCTGAGCTTCCGGGGATCCGCTCATGGACCGTTCGCCAATTCGGGATCTGCCAGTGTCACAAATAAGGTATCAAAATATGCGCATATGACCTTAATTTATTGCCCCAAACCCCTTTGCTTCCGGTGGCTCCGCCCCCTGGTCCCCACGCCAATTCCTGACCTGCCAGTGTCACAAATAAGGTTTCAAAATATGCTCATCTGACGGTAATTTAATGATTAAAACCCCTGAGCTTCTGGGGGCTCCGTCCCCTCGACCCCACACCTATTTGTGTCCTGCCAGTGTCACAAATAAGGTATCAAAATATGCTCATCTGACACCAATTTAATGTATGAAACCTTGAGTTTCTAGGGGCTCCGCCCCCTGGACCCCAATTCAGTTGATGTCCTGCAAGTGTCACAAATAAGGTATCAAAATATGCTCATCCGACGGTAATTTAATGTATAAAACCTTGGGGCTTCCGGGGGCTTCGGCCCCTGCACCCCACATCAATTCGTGACCTGTCAGTTTCACAAATAGGGTATCAAAATATGCTCATTTGACCGTAATTTTTTGCCCAAATCCCATGAGCTTCTCGGGACACTGCCTCCTGGACCCCACACCTATTCGAAACCTGCCAGTGTCACAATTATGCTCATTTGACCGTAATTTATTGCCCAAAACCTCTGAGCTTCCGGGTCTCCGCCCCTGGCCCGTTTGTCAATTCGGGATCTGCCAGTGTCACAAATAAGGTATCAAAATATGCGCATATGACCGTAATTTTTTGCCCAAAACCCCTGAGCTTCCGGGGGCTTTGCCCCCTGGACTATACGTCAATTTGTGACTTGCCAGTTTCACAAATAAGGTATCAAAATATGCTCATCTGACACCAATTTAATGTATGAAACCTTGAGTTTCTAGGGGCTCCGCCCCCTGGACGCCAATTCAGTTAATGTCCTGCAAGTGTCAAAAATAAGGTATCAAAATATGCTCATCCGACGGTAATTTAATGTATAAAACCCTGGAGCTTCCGGGGGCTTCGGCCCCTGCACCCCACATCAATTCGTGACCTGTCAGTTTCACAAAAGGGTATCAAAATATGCTCATTTGACCGTAATTTTTTGCCCAAATCCAATGAGCTTCTCGGGACACTGCCTCCTGGACCCCACACCTATTCGTGACCTGCCAGTGTCACAATTATGCTCATTTGACAGTAATTTATCGCCCGAAACCTCTGAGCTTCCGGGGATCCGCTCATGGACCGTTCGCCAATTCGGGATCTGCCAGTGTCACAAATAAGGTATCAAAATATGCGCATATGACCTTAATTTATTGCCCCAAACCCCTTTGCTTCCGGTGGCTCCGCCCCCTGGTCCCCACGCCAATTCCTGACCTGCCAGTGTCACTAATAAGGTTTCAAAATATGCTCATCTGACGGTAATTTAATGATTAAAACCCCTGAGCTTCTGGGGGCTCCGTCCCCTCGACCCCACACCTATTTGTGTCCTGCCAGTGTCACAAATAAGGTATCAAAATATGCTCATCTGACCATAATTTATTGCCCAAAACCCTGGGCCTCCGGGGGCTTCGCCCCCTGCACCCCTAGTCAATTCGTGACCTGCCTGTTTCACAAATAAGGTATCAAAATATTCTTATCTGACCGTAATTTTTTGCCAAAAACCCCTGAGCTTCCGGGGGCTTTGCCCCCTGGACTCTACGTAAATTTGTGATTTGCCAGTTTCGCAAATAAGGTATCAAAATATGCTCATCTGACACCAATTTAATGTATGAAACCTTGAGTTTCAAGGGGCTCCGCCCCCTGGACCCCAATTCAGTTGATGTCCTGCAAGTGTCACAAATAAGGTATCAAAATATGCTCATCCGACGGTAATTTAATGTATAAAACCTTGGGGCTTCCGGGGGCTTCGGCCCCTGCACCCCACATCAATTCGTGACCTGTCAGTTTCACAAATAGGGTATCAAAATATGCTCATTTGACCGTAATTTTTTTGCCCAAATCCCATGAGCTTCTCGGGACACTGCCTCCTGGACCCCACACCTATTCGAAACCTGCCAGTGTCACAATTATGCTCATTTGACCGTAATTTATTGCCCAAAACCTCTGAGCTTCCGGGTCTCCGCCCCTGGCCCGTTTGTCAATTCGGGATCTGCCAGTGTCACAAATAAGGTATCAAAATATGCTCATTTGACCGTAATTTTTTGCCCAAAACCCCTGAGCTTCCGGGGGCTTTGCCCCCTGGACTCTACGTTAATTTGTGACTTGCCAGTTTCACAAATAAGGTATCAAAATATGCTCATCTGACACCAATTTAATGTATGAAACCTTGAGTTTCTAGGGGCTCCGCCCCCTGGACGCCAATTCAGTTAATGTCCTGCAAGTGTCAAAAATAAGGTATCAAAATATGCTCATCCGACGGTAATTTAATGTATAAAACCCTGGAGCTTCCGGGGGCTTCGGCCCCTGCACCCCACATCAATTCGTGACCTGTCAGTTTCACAAAAGGGTATCAAAATATGCTCATTTGACCGTAATTTTTTGCCCAAATCCAATGAGCTTCTCGGGACACTGCCTCCTGGACCCCACACCTATTCGTGACCTGCCAGTGTCACAATTATGCTCATTTGACAGTAATTTATCGCCCGAAACCTCTGAGCTTCCGGGGATCCGCTCATGGACCGTTCGCCAATTCGGGATCTGCCAGTGTCACAAATAAGGTATCAAAATATGCGCATATGACCTTAATTTATTGCCCCAAACCCCTTTGCTTCCGGTGGCTCCGCCCCCTGGTCCCCACGCCAATTCCTGACCTGCCAGTGTCACAAATAAGGTTTCAAAATATGCTCATCTGACGGTAATTTAATGATTAAAACCCCTGAGCTTCTGGGGGCTCCGTCCCCTCGACCCCACACCTATTTGTGTCCTGCCAGTGTCACAAATAAGGTATCAAAATATGCTCATCTGACCATAATTTATTGCCCAAAACCCTGGGCTTCCGGGGGCTTCGCCCCCTGCACCCCTAGTCAATTCGTGACCTGCCTGTTTCACAAATAAGGTATCAAAATATTCTTATCTGACCGTAATTTTTTGCCAAAAACCCCTGAGCTTCCGGGGGCTTTGCCCCCTGGACTCTACGTAAATTTGTGACTTGCCAGTTTCGCAAATAAGGTATCAAAATATGCTCATCTGACACCAATTTAATGTATGAAACCTTGAGTTTCTAGGGGCTCCGCCCCCTGGACCCCAATTCAGTTGATGTCCTGCAAGTGTCACAAATAAGGTATCAAAATATGCTCATCCGACGGTAATTTAATGTATAAAACCTTGGGGCTTCCGGGGGCTTCGGCCCCTGCACCCCACATCAATTCGTGACCTGTCAGTTTCACAAATAGGGTATCAAAATATGCTCATTTGACCGTAATTTTTTGCCCAAATCCCATGAGCTTCTCGGGACACTGCCTCCTGGACCCCACACCCATTCGAAACCTGCCAGTGTCACAATTATGCTCATTTGACCGTAATTTATTGCCCGAAACCTCTGAGCTTCCGGGTCTCCGCCCCTGGCCCGTTTGTCAATTCGGGATCTGCCAGTGTCACAAATAAGGTATCAAAATATGCGCATATGACCGTAATTTTTTGCCGAAAACCCCTGAGCTTCCAGGGCCTTTGCCCCCTGGACTCTACGTCAATTTGTGACTTGCCAGTTTCGCAAATAAGGTATCAAAATATTCTCATCTGACACCAATTTAATGTATGAAATCTTGAGTTTCTAGGGGGTCCGCCCCCTGGACGCCAATTCAGTTGATGTCCTGCAAGTGTCAAAAATAAGGTATCAAAATATGCTCATCCGACGGTAATTTAATGTATAAAACCCTGGAGCTTCCGGGGGCTTCGGCCCCTGCACCCCACATCAATTCGTGACCTGTCAGTTTCACAAAAGGGTATCAAAATATGCTCATTTGACCGTAATTTTTTGCCCAAATCCAATGAGCTTCTCGGGACACTGCCTCCTGGACCCCACACCTCTTCGAAACCTGCCAGTGTCACAATTATGCTCATTTGACCGTAATTTATTGCCCAAAACCTCTGAGCTTCCGGGTCTCCGCCCCTGGCCCGTTAGTCAATTCGGGATCTGCCAGTGTCACAAATAAGGTATCAAAATATTTGCATATGACCTTAATTTATTGCCACAAACCCCTTTGCTTCTGGGAGCTCCGCCCCCTGGTCCCCACGCCAATTCCTGACCTGCCAGTATCACAAATAAGGTTTCAAAATATGCTCATCTGACGGTAATTTAATGTATAAAACCCTGGGGCTTCCGGGGGCTTCGGCCCCTGCACCCCACGTCAATTCGTGACCTGTCAGTTTTTACAAATAGGGTATCAAAATATGCTCATTTGACCGTATTTTTTTGCCCAAATCCCATGAGCTTCTCGGGACACTGCCTCCTGGACCCCACACCTATTCGTGACCTGCCAGTGTCACAATTATGCTCATTTGACAGTAATTTATCGCCCGAAACCTCTGAGCTTCCGGGGATCCGCTCATGGACCGTTCGCTAATTCGGGATCTGCCAGTGTCACAAATAAGGTATCAAAATATGCGCATATGACCTTAATTTATTGCCCCAAACCCCTTTGCTTCCGGTGGCTCCGCCCCCTGGTCCCCACGCCAATTCCTGACCTGCCAGTGTCACAAATAAGGTTTCAAAATATGCTCATCTGACGGTAATTTAATGATTAAAACCCCTGAGCTTCTGGGGGCTCCGTCCCCTCGACCCCACACCTATTTGTGTCCTGCCAGTGTCACAAATAAGGTATCAAAATATGCTCATCTGACCATAATTTATTGCCCAAAACCCTGGGCTTCCGGGGGCTTCGCCCCCTGCACCCCTAGTCAATTCGTGACCTGCCTGTTTCACAAATAAGGTATCAAAATATTCTTATCTGACCGTAATTTTTTGCCAAAAACCCCTGAGCTTCCGGGGGCTTTGCCCCCTGGACTCTACGTAAATTTGTGACTTGCCAGTTTCGCAAATAAGGTATCAAAATATGCTCATCTGACACCAATTTAATGTATGAAACCTTGAGTTTCTAGGGGCTCCGCCCCCTGGACCCCAATTCAGTTGATGTCCTGCAAGTGTCACAAATAAGGTATCAAAATATGCTCATCCGACGGTAATTTAATGTATAAAACCTTGGGGCTTCCGGGGGCTTCGGCCCCTGCACCCCACATCAATTCGTGACCTGTCAGTTTCACAAATAGGGTATCAAAATATGCTCATTTGACCGTAATTTTTTGCCCAAATCCCATGAGCTTCTCGGGACACTGCCTCCTGGACCCCACACCCATTCGAAACCTGCCAGTGTCACAATTATGCTCATTTGACCGTAATTTATTGCCCGAAACCTCTGAGCTTCCGGGTCTCCGCCCCTGGCCCGTTTGTCAATTCGGGATCTGCCAGTGTCACAAATAAGGTATCAAAATATGCGCATATGACCGTAATTTTTTGCCGAAAACCCCTGAGCTTCCAGGGCCTTTGCCCCCTGGACTCTACGTCAATTTGTGACTTGCCAGTTTCGCAAATAAGGTATCAAAATATTCTCATCTGACACCAATTTAATGTATGAAATCTTGAGTTTCTAGGGGGTCCGCCCCCTGGACGCCAATTCAGTTGATGTCCTGCAAGTGTCAAAAATAAGGTATCAAAATATGCTCATCCGACGGTAATTTAATGTATAAAACCCTGGAGCTTCCGGGGGCTTCGGCCCCTGCACCCCACATCAATTCGTGACCTGTCAGTTTCACAAAAGGGTATCAAAATATGCTCATTTGACCGTAATTTTTTGCCCAAATCCAATGAGCTTCTCGGGACACTGCCTCCTGGACCCCACACCTCTTCGAAACCTGCCAGTGTCACAATTATGCTCATTTGACCGTAATTTATTGCCCAAAACCTCTGAGCTTCCGGGTCTCCGCCCCTGGCCCGTTAGTCAATTCGGGATCTGCCAGTGTCACAAATAAGGTATCAAAATATTTGCATATGACCTTAATTTATTGCCACAAACCCCTTTGCTTCTGGGAGCTCCGCCCCCTGGTCCCCACGCCAATTCCTGACCTGCCAGTATCACAAATAAGGTTTCAAAATATGCTCATCTGACGGTAATTTAATGTATAAAACCCTGGGGCTTCCGGGGGCTTCGGCCCCTGCACCCCACGTCAATTCGTGACCTGTCAGTTTTTACAAATAGGGTATCAAAATATGCTCATTTGACCGTATTTTTTTGCCCAAATCCCATGAGCTTCTCGGGACACTGCCTCCTGGACCCCACACCTATTCGTGACCTGCCAGTGTCACAATTATGCTCATTTGACAGTAATTTATCGCCCGAAACCTCTGAGCTTCCGGGGATCCGCTCATGGACCGTTCGCTAATTCGGGATCTGCCAGTGTCACAAATAAGGTATCAAAATATGCGCATATGACCTTAATTTATTGCCCCAAACCCCTTTGCTTCCGGTGGCTCCGCCCCCTGGTCCCCACGCCAATTCCTGACCTGCCAGTGTCACAAATAAGGTTTCAAAATATGCTCATCTGACGGTAATTTAATGATTAAAACCCCTGAGCTTCTGGGGGCTCCGTCCCCTCGACCCCACACCTATTTGTGTCCTGCCAGTGTCACAAATAAGGTATCAAAATATGCTCATCTGACCATAATTTATTGCCCAAAACCCTGGGCTTCCGGGGGCTTCGCCCCCTGCACCCCTAGTCAATTCGTGACCTGCCTGTTTCACAAATAAGGTATCAAAATATTTGCATATGACCTTAATTTATTGCCACAAACCCCTTTGCTTCTGGGAGCTCCGCCCCCTGGTCCCCACGCAAATTCCTGACCTGCCAGTGTCACAAATAAGGTTTCAAAATATGCTCATCTGACGGTAATTTAATGTATAAAACCCTTGGGCTTCCGGGGGCTTCGGCCCCTGCACCCCACGTCAATTCGTGACCTGTCAGTTTCACAAATACGGTATCAAAATTTGCTCATTTGACCGTAATTTTTTGGACAAATCCAATGAGATTCTCGAGACACTGCCTCCTGGACCCCACACCTATTCGTAACCTGCCAGTGTCACAATTATGCTCATTTGACCGTAATTTATTGCCCAAAACCTCTGAGCTTCCGGGTCTCCGCCCCTGGCCCGTTTGTCAATTCGGGATCTGCCAGTGTCACAAATAAGGTATCAAAATATGCGCATATGACCGTAATTTTTTGCCCAAAACCCCTGAGCTTCCAGGGGCTTTGCCCCCTGGACTCTACGTCAATTTGTGACTTGCCAGTTTCGCAAATAAGGTATCAAAATATGCTCATCTGACACCAATTTAATGTATGAAACCTTGAGTTTCTAGGGGGTCCGCCCCCTGGACGCCAATTCAGTTGATGTCCTGCAAGTGTCAAAAATAAGGTATCAAAATATGCTCATCCGACGGTAATTTAATGTATAAAACCCTGGAGCTTCCGGGGGCTTCGGCCCCTGCACCCCACATCAATTCGTGACCTGTCAGTTTCACAAAAGGGTATCAAAATATGCTCATTTGACCGTAATTTTTTGCCCAAATCCAATGAGCTTCTCGGGACACTGCCTCCTGGACCCCACACCTATTCGTGACCTGCCAGTGTCACAATTATGCTCATTTGACAGTAATTTATCGCCCGAAACCTCTGAGCTTCCGGGGATCCGCTCATGGACCGTTCGCCAATTCGGGATCTGCCAGTGTCACAAATAAGGTATCAAAATATGCGCATATGACCTTAATTTATTGCCCCAAACTCCTTTGCTTCCGGTGGCTCCGCCCCCTGGTCCCCACGCCAATTCCTGACCTGCCAGTGTCACAAATAAGGTTTCAAAATATGCTCATCTGACGGTAATTTAATGATTAAAACCCCTGAGCTTCTGGGGGCTCCGTCCCCTCGACCCCACACCTATTTGTGTCCTGCCAGTGTCACAAATAAGGTATCAAAATATGCTCATCTGACCATAATTTATTGCCCAAAACCCTGGGCTTCCGGGGGCTTCGCCCCCTGCACCCCTAGTCAATTCGTGACCTGCCTGTTTCACAAATAAGGTATCAAAATATTCTTATCTGACCGTAATTTTTTGCCAAAAACCCCTGAGCTTCCGGGGGCTTTGCCCCCTGGACTCTACGTAAATTTGTGACTTGCCAGTTTCGCAAATAAGGTATCAAAATATGCTCATCTGACACCAATTTAATGTATGAAACCTTGAGTTTCTAGGGGCTCCGCCCCCTGGACCCCAATTCAGTTGATGTCCTGCAAGTGTCACAAATAAGGTATCAAAATATGCTCATCCGACGGTAATTTAATGTATAAAACCCTTGGGCTTCCGGGGGCTTCGGCCCCTGCACCCCACATCAATTCGTGACCTGTCAGTTTCACAAATAGGGTATCAAAATATGCTCATTTGACCGTAATTTTTTGCCCAAATCCCATGAGCTTCTCGGGACACTGCCTCCTGGACCCCACACCCATTCGAAACCTGCCAGTGTCACAATTATGCTCATTTGACCGTAATTTATTGCCCGAAACCTCTGAGCTTCCGGGTCTCCGCCCCTGGCCCGTTTGTCAATTCGGGATCTGCCAGTGTCACAAATAAGGTATCAAAATATGCGCATATGACCGTAATTTTTTGCCGAAAACCCCTGAGCTTCCAGTGCCTTTGCCCCCTGGACTCTACGTCAATTTGTGACTTGCCAGTTTCGCAAATAAGGTATCAAAATATGCTCATCTGATACCAATTTAATGTATGAAACCTTGAGTTTCTAGGGGGTCCGCCCCCTGGACGCCAATTCAGTTGATGTCCTGCAAGTGTCAAAAATAAGGTATCAAAATATGCTCATCCGACGGTAATTTAATGTATAAAACCCTGGAGCTTCCGGGGGCTTCGGCCCCTGCACCCCACATCAATTCGTGGCCTGTCAGTTTCACAAAAGGGTATCAAAATATGCTCATTTGACCGTAATTTTTTGCCCAAATCCAATGAGCTTCTCGGGACACTGCCTCCTGGACCCCACACCTCTTCGTAACCTGCCAGTGTCACAATTATGCTCATTTGACCGTAATTTATTGCCCAAAACCTCTGAGCTTCCGGGTCTCCGCCCCTGGCCCGTTTGTCAATTCGGGATCTGCCAGTGTCACAAATAAGGTATCAAAATATGCGCATATGACCGTAATTTTTTGCCCAAAACCCCTGAGCTTCCGGGGGCTTTGCCCCCTGGACTCTACGTCAATTTGTGACTTGCCAGTTTCACATAAGGTATCAAAATATGCTCATCTGACACCAATTTAATGTATGAAACCTTGAGTTTCTAGGGGCTCCGCCCCCTGGACGCCAATTCAGTTAATGTCCTGCAAGTGTCAAAAATAAGGTATCAAAATATGCTCATCCGACGGTAATTTAATGTATAAAACCCTGGAGCTTCCGGGGGCTTCGGCCCCTGCACCCCACATCAATTCGTGACCTGTCAGTTTCACAAAAGGGTATCAAAATATGCTCATTTGACCGTAATTTTTTGCCCAAATCCAATGAGCTTATCGGGACACTGCCTCCTGGACCCCACACCTCTTCGTAACCTGCCAGTGTCACAATTATGCTCATTTGACCGTAATTTATTGCCCAAAACCTCTGAGCTTCCGGGGCTCCGCCCCTGGCCCGTTAGTCAATTCGGGATCTGCCAGTGTCACAAATAAGGTATCAAAATATTTGCATATGACCTTAATTTATTGCCACAAACCCCTTTGCTTCTGGGAGCTCTGCCCCCTGGTCCCCACGCCAATTCCTGACCTGCCAGTATCACAAATAAGGTTTCAAAATATGCTCATCTGACGGTAATTTAATGTATAAAACCCTGGGGCTTCCGGGGGCTTCGGCCCCTGCACCCCACGTCAATTCGTGACCTGTCAGTTTTTACAAATAGGGTATCAAAATATGCTCATTTGACCGTATTTTTTTGCCCAAATCCCATGAGCTTCTCGGGACACTGCCTCCTGGACCCCACACCTATTCGTGACCTGCCAGTGTCACAATTATGCTCATTTGACAGTAATTTATCGCCCGAAACCTCTGAGCTTCCGGGGATCCGCTCATGGACCGTTCGCTAATTCGGGATCTGCCAGTGTCACAAATAAGGTATCAAAATATGCGCATATGACCTTAATTTATTGCCCCAAACCCCTTTGCTTCCGGTGGCTCCGCCCCCTGGTCCCCACGCCAATTCCTGACCTGCCAGTGTCACAAATAAGGTTTCAAAATATGCTCATCTGACGGTAATTTAATGATTAAAACCCCTGAGCTTCTGGGGGCTCCGTCCCCTCGACCCCACACCTATTTGTGTCCTGCCAGTGTCACAAATAAGGTATCAAAATATGCTCATCTGACCATAATTTATTTCCCAAAACCCTGGGCTTCCGGGGGCTTCGCCCCCTGCACCCCTAGTCAATTCGTGACCTGCCTGTTTCACAAATAAGGTATCAAAATATTTGCATATGACCTTAATTTATTGCCACAAACCCCTTTGCTTCTGGGAGCTCCGCCCCCTGGTCCCCACGCAAATTCCTGACCTGCCAGTGTCACAAATAAGGTTTCAAAATATGCTCATCTGACGGTAATTTAATGTATAAAACCCTTGGGCTTCCGGGGGCTTCGGCCCCTGCACCCCACGTCAATTCGTGACCTGTCAGTTTCACAAATACGGTATCAAAATTTGCTCATTTGACCGTAATTTTTTGGACAAATCCAATGAGATTCTCGAGACACTGCCTCCTGGACCCCACACCTATTCGTAACCTGCCAGTGTCACAATTATGCTCATTTGACCGTAATTTATTGCCCAAAACCTTTGAGCTTCCGGGTCTCCGCCCCTGGCCCGTTTGTCAATTCGGGATCTGCCAGTGTCACAAATAAGGTATCAAAATATGCGCATATGACCGTAATTTTTTGCCCAAAACCCCTGAGCTTCCAGGGGCTTTGCCCCCTGGACTCTACGTCAATTTGTGACTTGCCAGTTTCGCAAATAAGGTATCAAAATATGCTCATCTGACACCAATTTAATGTATGAAACCTTGAGTTTCTAGGGGGTCCGCCCCCTGGACGCCAATTCAGTTGATGTCCTGCAAGTGTCAAAAATAAGGTATCAAAATATGCTCATCCGACGGTAATTTAATGTATAAAACCCTGGAGCTTCCGGGGGCTTCGGCCCCTGCACCCCACATCAATTCGTGACCTGTCAGTTTCACAAAAGGGTATCAAAATATGCTCATTTGACCGTAATTTTTTGCCCAAATCCAATGAGCTTCTCGGGACACTGCCTCCTGGACCCCACACCTCTTCGTAACCTGCCAGTGTCACAATTATGCTCATTTGACCGTAATTTATTGCCCAAAACCTCTGAGCTTCCGGGTCTCCGCCCCTGGCCCGTTTGTCAATTCGGGATCTGCCAGTGTCACAAATAAGGTATCAAAATATGCGCATATGACCGTAATTTTTTGCCCAAAACCCCTGAGCTTCCAGGGGCTTTGCCCCCTGGACTCTACGTCAATTTGTGACTTGCCAGTTTCGCAAATAAGGTATCAAAATATGCTCATCTGACACCAATTTAATGTATGAAACCTTGAGTTTCTAGGGGGTCCGCCCCCTGGACGCCAATTCAGTTGATGTCCTGCAAGTGTCAAAAATAAGGTATCAAAATATGCTCATCCGACGGTAATTTAATGTATAAAACCCTGGAGCTTCCGGGGGCTTCGGCCCCTGCACCCCACATCAATTCGTGACCTGTCAGTTTCACAAAAGGGTATCAAAATATGCTCATTTGACCGTAATTTTTTGCCCAAATCCAATGAGCTTCTCGGGACACTGCCTCCTGGACCCCACACCTATTCGTGACCTGCCAGTGTCACAATTATGCTCATTTGACAGTAATTTATCGCCCGAAACCTCTGAGCTTCCGGGGATCCGCTCATGGACCGTTCGCCAATTCGGGATCTGCCAGTGTCACAAATAAGGTATCAAAATATGCGCATATGACCTTAATTTATTGCCCCAAACCCCTTTGCTTCCGGTGGCTCCGCCCCCTGGTCCCCACGCCAATTCCTGACCTGCCAGTGTCACAAATAAGGTTTCAAAATATGCTCATCTGACGGTAATTTAATGATTAAAACCCCTGAGCTTCTGGGTGCTCCGTCCCCTCGACCCCACACCTATTTGTGTCCTGCCAGTGTCACAAATAAGGTATCAAAATATGCTCATCTGACCATAATTTATTGCCCAAAACCCTGGGCTTCCGGGGGCTTCGCCCCCTGCACCCCTAGTCAATTCGTGACCTGCCTGTTTCACAAATAAGGTATCAAAATATTCTTATCTGACCGTAATTTTTTGCCAAAAACCCCTGAGCTTCCGGGGGCTTTGCCCCCTGGACTCTACGTAAATTTGTGACTTGCCAGTTTCGCAAATAAGGTATCAAAATATGCTCATCTGACACCAATTTAATGTATGAAACCTTGAGTTTCTAGGGGCTCCGCCCCCTGGACCCCAATTCAGTTGATGTCCTGCAAGTGTCACAAATAAGGTATCAAAATATGCTCATCCGACGGTAATTTAATGTATAAAACCTTGGGGCTTCCGGGGGCTTCGGCCCCTGCACCCCACATCAATTCGTGACCTGTCAGTTTCACAAATAGGGTATCAAAATATGCTCATTTGACCGTAATTTTTTGCCCAAATCCCATGAGCTTCTCGGGACACTGCCTCCTGGACCCCACACCCATTCGAAACCTGCCAGTGTCACAATTATGCTCATTTGACCGTAATTTATTGCCCGAAACCTCTGAGCTTCCGGGTCTCCGCCCCTGGCCCGTTTGTCAATTCGGGATCTGCCAGTGTCACAAATAAGGTATCAAAATATGCGCATATGACCGTAATTTTTTGCCGAAAACCCCTGAGCTTCCAGGGCCTTTGCCCCCTGGACTCTACGTCAATTTGTGACTTGCCAGTTTCGCAAATAAGGTATCAAAATATGCTCATCTGACACCAATTTAATGTATGAAACCTTGAGTTTCTAGGGGGTCCGCCCCCTGGACGCCAATTCAGTTGATGTCCTGCAAGTGTCAAAAATAAGGTATCAAAATATGCTCATCCGACGGTAATTTAATGTATAAAACCCTGGAGCTTCCGGGGGCTTCGGCCCCTGCACCCCACATCAATTCGTGACCTGTCAGTTTCACAAAAGGGTATCAAAATATGCTCATTTGACCGTAATTTTTTGCCCAAATCCAATGAGCTTCTCGGGACACTGCCTCCTGGACCCCACACCTCTTCGTAACCTGCCAGTGTCACAATTATGCTCATTTGACCGTAATTTATTGCCCAAAACCTCTGAGCTTCCGGGTCTCCGCCCCTGGCCCGTTTGTCAATTCGGGATCTGCCAGTGTCACAAATAAGGTATCAAAATATGCGCATATGACCGTATTTTTTTGCCCAAAACCCCTGAGCTTCCGGGGGCTTTGCCCCCTGGACTCTACGTCAATTTGTGACTTGCCAGTTTCACATAAGGTATCAAAATATGCTCATCTGACACCAATTTAATGTATGAAACCTTGAGTTTCTAGGGGCTCCGCCCCCTGGACGCCAATTCAGTTAATGTCCTGCAAGTGTCAAAAATAAGGTATCAAAATATGCTCATCCGACGGTAATTTAATGTATAAAACCCTGGAGCTTCCGGGGGCTTCGGCCCCTGCACCCCACATCAATTCGTGACCTGTCAGTTTCACAAAAGGGTATCAAAATATGCTCATTTGACCGTAATTTTTTGCCCAAATCCAATGAGCTTATCGGGACACTGCCTCCTGGACCCCACACCTCTTCGTAACCTGCCAGTGTCACAATTATGCTCATTTGACCGTAATTTATTGCCCAAAACCTCTGAGCTTCCGGGGCTCCGCCCCTGGCCCGTTAGTCAATTCGGGATCTGCCAGTGTCACAAATAAGGTATCAAAATATTTGCATATGACCTTAATTTATTGCCACAAACCCCTTTGCTTCTGGGAGCTCCGCCCCCTGGTCCCCACGCCAATTCCTGACCTGCCAGTATCACAAATAAGGTTTCAAAATATGCTCATCTGACGGTAATTTAATGTATAAAACCCTGGGGCTTCCGGGGGCTTCGGCCCCTGCACCCCACGTCAATTCGTGACCTGTCAGTTTTTACAAATAGGGTATCAAAATATGCTCATTTGACCGTATTTTTTTGCCCAAATCCCATGAGCTTCTCGGGACACTGCCTCCTGGACCCCACACCTATTCGTGACCTGCCAGTGTCACAATTATGCTCATTTGACAGTAATTTATCGCCCGAAACCTCTGAGCTTCCGGGGATCCGCTCATGGACCGTTCGCTAATTCGGGATCTGCCAGTGTCACAAATAAGGTATCAAAATATGCGCATATGACCTTAATTTATTGCCCCAAACCCCTTTGCTTCCGGTGGCTCCGCCCCCTGGTCCCCACGCCAATTCCTGACCTGCCAGTGTCACAAATAAGGTTTCAAAATATGCTCATCTGACGGTAATTTAATGATTAAAACCCCTGAGCTTCTGGGGGCTCCGTCCCCTCGACCCCACACCTATTTGTGTCCTGCCAGTGTCACAAATAAGGTATCAAAATATGCTCATCTGACCATAATTTATTTCCCAAAACCCTGGGCTTCCGGGGGCTTCGCCCCCTGCACCCCTAGTCAATTCGTGACCTGCCTGTTTCACAAATAAGGTATCAAAATATTTGCATATGACCTTAATTTATTGCCACAAACCCCTTTGCTTCTGGGAGCTCCGCCCCCTGGTCCCCACGCAAATTCCTGACCTGCCAGTGTCACAAATAAGGTTTCAAAATATGCTCATCTGACGGTAATTTAATGTATAAAACCCTTGGGCTTCCGGGGGCTTCGGCCCCTGCACCCCACGTCAATTCGTGACCTGTCAGTTTCACAAATACGGTATCAAAATTTGCTCATTTGACCGTAATTTTTTGGACAAATCCAATGAGATTCTCGAGACACTGCCTCCTGGACCCCACACCTATTCTTAACCTGCCAGTGTCACAATTATGCTCATTTGACCGTAATTTATTGCCCAAAACCTTTGAGCTTCCGGGTCTCCGCCCCTGGCCCGTTTGTCAATTCGGGATCTGCCAGTGTCACAAATAAGGTATCAAAATATGCGCATATGACCGTAATTTTTTGCCCAAAACCCCTGAGCTTCCAGGGGCTTTGCCCCCTGGACTCTACGTCAATTTGTGACTTGCCAGTTTCGCAAATAAGGTATCAAAATATGCTCATCTGACACCAATTTAATGTATGAAACCTTGAGTTTCTAGGGGGTCCGCCCCCTGGACGCCAATTCAGTTGATGTCCTGCAAGTGTCAAAAATAAGGTATCAAAATATGCTCATCCGACGGTAATTTAATGTATAAAACCCTGGAGCTTCCGGGGGCTTCGGCCCCTGCACCCCACATCAATTCGTGACCTGTCAGTTTCACAAAAGGGTATCAAAATATGCTCATTTGACCGGAATTTTTTTGCCCAAATCCAATGAGCTTCTCGGGACACTGCCTCCTGGACCCCACACCTCTTCGTAACCTGCCAGTGTCACAATTATGCTCATTTGACCGTAATTTATTGCCCAAAACCTCTGAGCTTCCGGGTCTCCGCCCCTGGCCCGTTTGTCAATTCGGGATCTGCCAGTGTCACAAATAAGGTATCAAAATATGCGCATATGACCGTAATTTTTTGCCCAAAACCCCTGAGCTTCCGGGGGCTTTGCCCCCTGGACTCTACGTCAATTTGTGACTTGCCAGTTTCACATAAGGTATCAAAATATGCTCATCTGACACCAATTTAATGTATGAAACCTTGAGTTTCTAGGGGCTCCGCCCCCTGGACGCCAATTCAGTTAATGTCCTGCAAGTGTCAAAAATAAGGTATCAAAATATGCTCATCCGACGGTAATTTAATGTATAAAACCCTGGAGCTTCCGGGGGCTTCGGCCCCTGCACCCCACATCAATTCGTGACCTGTCAGTTTCACAAAAGGGTATCAAAATATGCTCATTTGACCGTAATTTTTTGCCCAAATCCAATGAGCTTATCGGGACACTGCCTCCTGGACCCCACACCTCTTCGTAACCTGCCAGTGTCACAATTATGCTCATTTGACCGTAATTTATTGCCCAAAACCTCTGAGCTTCCGGGGCTCCGCCCCTGGCCCGTTAGTCAATTCGGGATCTGCCAGTGTCACAAATAAGGTATCAAAATATTTGCATATGACCTTAATTTATTGCCACAAACCCCTTTGCTTCTGGGAGCTCCGCCCCCTGGTCCCCACGCCAATTCCTGACCTGCCAGTATCACAAATGAGGTTTCAAAATATGCTCATCTGACGGTAATTTAATGTATAAAACCCTGGGGCTTCCGGGGGCTTCGGCCCCTGCACCCCACGTCAATTCGTGACCTGTCAGTTTTTACAAATAGGGTATCAAAATATGCTCATTTGACCGTATTTTTTTGCCCAAATCCCATGAGCTTCTCGGGACACTGCCTCCTGGACCCCACACCTATTCGTGACCTGCCAGTGTCACAATTATGCTCATTTGACAGTAATTTATCGCCCGAAACCTCTGAGCTTCCGGGGATCCGCTCATGGACCGTTCGCTAATTCGGGATCTGCCAGTGTCACAAATAAGGTATCAAAATATGCGCATATGACCTTAATTTATTGCCCCAAACCCCTTTGCTTCCGGTGGCTCCGCCCCCTGGTCCCCACGCCAATTCCTGACCTGCCAGTGTCACAAATAAGGTTTCAAAATATGCTCATCTGACGGTAATTTAATGATTAAAACCCCTGAGCTTCTGGGGGCTCCGTCCCCTCGACCCCACACCTATTTGTGTCCTGCCAGTGTCACAAATAAGGTATCAAAATATGCTCATCTGACCATAATTTATTGCCCAAAACCCTGGGCTTCCGGGGGCTTCGCCCCCTGCACCCCTAGTCAATTCGTGACCTGCCTGTTTCACAAATAAGGTATCAAAATATTTGCATATGACCTTAATTTATTGCCACAAACCCCTTTGCTTCTGGGAGCTCCGCCCCCTGGTCCCCACGCAAATTCCTGACCTGCCAGTGTCACAAATAAGGTTTCAAAATATGCTCATCTGACGGTAATTTAATGTATGAAACCTTGAGTTTCTAGGGGCTCCGCCCCCTGGACCCCAATTCAGTTGATGTCCTGCAAGTGTCACAAATAAGGTATCAAAATATGCTCATCCGACGGTAATTTAATGTATAAAACCTTGGGGCTTCCGCGGGCTTCGGCCCCTGCACCCCACATCAATTCGTGACCTGTCAGTTTCACAAATAGGGTATCAAAATATGCTCATTTGACCGTAATTTTTTGCCCAAATCCCATGAGCTTCTCGGGACACTGCCTCCTGGACCCCACACCTATTCGAAACCTGCCAGTGTCACAATTATGCTCATTTGACCGTAATTTATTGCCCAAAACCTCTGAGCTTCCGGGTCTCCGCCCCTGGCCCGTTTGTCAATTCGGGATCTGCCAGTGTCACAAATAAGGTATCAAAATATGCGCATATGACCGTAATTTTTTGCCCAAAACCCCTGAGCTTCCAGGGGCTTTGCCCCCTGGACTCTACGTCAATTTGTGACTTGCCAGTTTCGCAAATAAGGTATCAAAATATGCTCATCTGACACCAATTTAATGTATGAAACCTTGAGTTTCTAGGGGGTCCGCCCCTTGGACGCCAATTCAGTTGATGTCCTGCAAGTGTCAAAAATAAGGTATCAAAATATGCTCATCCGACGGTAATTTAATGTATAAAACCCTGGAGCTTCCGGGGGCTTCGGCCCCTGCACCCCACATCAATTTGTGACCTGTCAGTTTCACAAAAGGGTATCAAAATATTTTCTCATTTGACCGTAATTTTTTGCCCAAATCCAATGAGCTTCTCGGGACACTGCCTCCTGGACCCCACACCTCTTCGTAACCTGCCAGTGTCACAATTATGCTCATTTGACCGTAATTTATTGCCCAAAACCTCTGAGCTTCCGGGTCTCCGCCCCTGGCCCGTTTGTCAATTCGGGATCTGCCAGTGTCACAAATAAGGTATCAAAATATGCGCATATGACCGTAATTTATTGCCCCAAACCCCTTTGCTTCTGGGGGCTCCGCCCCCTGGTCCCCACGCAAATTCCTGACCTGCCAGTGTCACAAATAAGGTTTCAAAATATGCTCATCTGACGGTAATTTAATGTATAAAACCCTTGGGCTTCCGGGGGCTTCGGCCCCTGCACCCCACGTCAATTCGTGACCTGTCAGTTTCACAAATAGGGTATCAAAATTTGCTCATTTGACCGTAATTTTTTGGACAAATCCAATGAGATTCTCGAGACACTGCCTCCTGGACCCCACACCTATTCGTAACCTGCCAGTGTCACAATTATGCTCATTTGACCGTAATTTATTGCCCAAAACCTCTGAGCTTCCGGGGCTCCGCCCCTGGCCCGTTAGTCAATTCGGGATCTGCCAGTGTCACAAATAAGGTATCAAAATATGCGCATATGACCTTAATTTATTGCCCCAAACCCCTTTGCTTCTGGGGGCTCCGCCCCCTGGTCCCCACGCAAATTCCTGACCTGCCAGTGTCACAAATAAGGTTTCAAAATATGCTCATCTGACGGTAATTTAATGTATAAAACCCTTGGGCTTCCGGGGGCTTCGGCCCCTGCACCCCACGTCAATTCGTGACCTGTCAGTTTCACAAATAGGGTATCAAAATTTGCTCATTTGATCGTAATTTTTTGGACAAATCCAATGAGATTCTCGAGACACTGCCTCCTGGACCCCACACCTATTCGTAACCTGCCAGTGTCACAATTATGCTCATTTGACCGTAATTTATTGCCCAAAACCTCTGAGCTTCCGGGGCTCCGCCCCTGGCCCGTTAGTCAATTCGGGATCTGCCAGTGTCACAAATAAGGTTTCAAAATATGCTCATCTGACGGTAATTTAATGTATAGAACCCTGGGGCTTCCGGGGGCTTCGGCCCCTGCACCCCACATCAATTCGTGACCTGTCAGTTTTTACAAATAGGGTATCAAAATATGCTCATTTGACCGTAATTTTTTGCCCAAATATCATGAGCTTCTCGGGACACTGCCTCCTGGACCCTACACCTATTCGTGACCTGCCAGTGTCACAATTATGCTCATTTGACAGTAATTTATCGCCCGAAACCTCTGAGCTTCCGGGGCTCCGCTCCTGGACCGTTCGCCAATTCAGGATCTGCCAGTGTCACAAATAAGGTATCAAAATATGCGCATATGACCTTAATTTATTGCCCCAAACCCCTTTGCTTCCGGGGGCTCCGCCCCCTGGTCCCCACGCCAATTCCTGACCTGCCAGTGTCACAAATAAGGTTTCAAAATATGCTCGTCTGACGGTAATTTAATGATTAAAACCCCTGAGCTTCTGGGGGCTCCGTTTCCTCGACCCCACACCTATTTGTGTCCTGCCAGTGTCACAAATAAGGTATCAAAATATGCTCATCTGACCATAATTTATTGCCCAAAACCCTGGGGCTTCCGGGGGCTTCACCCCCTGCACTTCTAGTCAATTCGTGACCTGCCTGTTTCACAAATAAGGTATCAAAATATTCTTATCTGACCGCACTTTTTTGCCAAAAACCCCTGAGCTTCCTTGGGCTTTGCCCCCTGGACTCTACGTAAAATTGTGACTTGCCAGTTTCACAAATAAGGTATCAGAATATGCTCATCTGACACCAATTTAATGTATGAAACCTTATGTTTCTAGGTGCTCCGCCCCCTGGACCCCAATTCAGTTGATGTCCTGCAAGTGTCAAAAATAAGGTATCAAAATATGCTCATCCGACGGTAATTTAATGTATAAAACCCTGGAGCTTCCGGGGGCTTCGGCCCCTGCACCCCACATCAATTTGTGACCTGTCAGTTTCACAAAAGGGTATCAAAATATGCTCATTTGACCGTAATTTTTTGCCCAAATCCAATGAGCTTCTCGGGACACTGCCTCTTGGACCCCACACCTCTTCGTAACCTGCCAGTGTCACAATTATGCTCATTTGACCGTAATTTATTGCCCAAAACCTCTGAGCTTCCGGGTCTCCGCTCCTGGCCCGTTTGTCAATTCGGGATCTGCCAGTGTCACAAATAAGGTATCAAAATATGCGCATATGACCGTAATTTATTGCCCCAAACCCCTTTGCTTCTGGGGGCTCCGCCCCCTGGTCCCCACGCAAATTCCTGACCTGCCAGTGTCACAAATAAGGTTTCAAAATATGCTCATTTGACGGTAATTTAATGTATAAAACCCTTGGGCTTCCGGGGGCTTTGGCCCCTGCACCCCACGTCAATTCGTGACCTGTCAGTTTCACAAATAGGGTATCAAAATTTGCTCATTTGACCGTAATTTTTTGGACAAATCCAATGACATTCTCGAAACACTGCCTCCTCGACCCCACACCTATTCGTAACCTGCCAGTGTCACAATTATGCTCATTTGACCGTAATTTATTGCCCAAAACCTCTGAGCTTCCGGGGCTCCGCCCCTGGCCCGTTAGTCAATTCGGGATCTGCCAGTGTCACAAATAAGGTATCAAAATATGCGCATATGACCTTAATTTATTGCCCCAAACCCCTTTGCTTCTGGGGGCTCCGCCCCCTGATCCCCACGCAAATTCCTGACCTGCCAGTGTCACAAATAAGGTTTCAAAATATGCTCATCTGACGGTAATTTAATGTATAAAACCCTTGGGCTTCCGGGGGCTTCGGCCCCTGCACCCCACGTCAATTCGTGACCTGTCAGTTTCACAAATAGGGTATCAAAATTTGCTCATTTGATCGTAATTTTTTGGACAAATCCAATGAGATTCTCGAGACACTGCCTCCTGGACCCCACACCTATTCGTAACCTGCCAGTGTCACAATTATGCTCATTTGACCGTAATTTATTGCCCAAAACCTCTGAGCTTCCGGGGCTCCGCCCCTGGCCCGTTAGTCAATTCGGGATCTGCCAGTGTCACAAATAAGGTTTCAAAATATGCTCATCTGACGGTAATTTAATGTATAGAACCCTGGGGCTTCCGGGGGCTTCGGCCCCTGCACCCCACGTCAATTCGTGACCTGTCAGTTTTTACAAATAGGGTATCAAAATATGCTCATTTGACCGGAATTTTTTGCCCAAATATCATGAGCTTCTCGGGACACTGCCTCCTGGACCCTACACCTATTCGTGACCTGCCAGTGTCACAATTATGCTCATTTGACAGTAATTTATCGCCCGAAACCTCTGAGCTTCCGGGGCTCCGCTCCTGGACCGTTCGCCAATTCAGGATCTGCCAGTGTCACAAATAAGGTATCAAAATATGCGCATATGACCTTAATTTATTGCCCCAAACCCCTTTGCTTCCGGGGGCTCCGCCCCCTGGTCCCCACGCCAATTCCTGACCTGCCAGTGTCACAAATAAAGTTTCAAAATATGCTCGTCTGACGGTAATTTAATGATTAAAACCCCTGAGCTTCTGGGGGCTCCGTTTCCTCGACCCCACACCTATTTGTGTCCTGCCAGTGTCACAAATAAGGTATCAAAATATGCTCATCTGACCATAATTTATTGCCCTAAACCCTGGGGCTTCCGGGGGCTTCACCCCCTGCACCCCTAGTCAATTCGTGACCTGCCTGTTTCACAAATAAGGTATCAAAATATTCTTATCTGACCGCACTTTTTTGCCAAAAACCCCTGAGCTTCCTTGGGCTTTGCCCCCTGGACTCTACGTAAATTTGTGACTTGCCAGTTTCACAAATAAGGTATCAGAATATGCTCATCTGACACCAATTTAATGTATGAAACCTTATGTTTCTAGGTGCTCCGCCCCCTGGACCCCAATTCAGTTGATGTCCTGCAAGTGTCACAAATAAGGTATCAAAATATGCTCATCCGTCGGTAATTTAATGTATAAAACCTTGGGGCTTCCGGGGGCTTCGGCCCCTGCACCCCACATCAATTCGTGACCTGTCAGTTTCACAAATAGGGTATCAAAATATGCTCATTTGACCGTAATTTTTTGCCCAAATCCCATGAGCTTCTCGGGACACTGCCTCCTGGACCTCACACCTATTCGTAACCTGCCAGTGTCACAATTATGCTCATTTGACCGTAATTTATTGCCCAAAACCTCTGAGCTTCCGGGTCTCCGCCCCTGGCCCATTCGTCAATTCGGGATGTGCCAGTGTCAAAAATAAGGTATCAAAATATGCGCATATGACCGTAATTTATTGTCCCAAACCCCTTTGCTTCTGGGGGCTCCGCCCCCTGGTCCCCACGCCAATTCCTGACCTGCCAGTGTCACAAATAAGGTTTCAAAATATGCTCATCTGACGGTAATTTAATGTATAAAACCCTGGGGCTTCCGGGGGTTTCGGCCCCTGCACCCCACGTCAATTCGTGACCTGTCAGTTTCACAAATAGGGTATCAAAATATGCTCATTTGACCATAATTTATTGCCCAAAACCCTGGGGCTTTCAGGGCTTCGCCCCCTGCACCCCTAGTCAATTCGTGACCTGCCTGTTATAAGGTATCAAAATATTCTTATCTGACCGTAATTTTTTGCCAAAACCCTTGAGCTTCCGGGGGCTTTGCCCCCTGGACTCTACGTCAATTTTTGACTTGCCAGTTTCACAAATAAGGTATCAAAATATGCTCATCTGACACCAATTTAATGTATGAAACCTTGAGTTTCTAGGGGCTCCGCCCCCTGGACCCCAATTCAGTTGATGTCCTGCAAGTGTCACAAATAAGGTATCAGAATATGCTCATCCGACGGTAATTTGATGTATAAAACCCTGGGGCTTCCGGGGGCTTCGGCCCCTGCACCCCACATCAACTCGTGACCTGTCAGTTTCACAAATAGGGTATCAAAATATGCTCATTTGACCGTAATTTTTTGCCCGAATCCCATGAGCTTCTCGGGACACTGCCTCCTGGACCCCACACCTATTCGTAACCTGCCAGTGTCACAATTATGCTCATTTGACCGTAATTTATTGCCCAAAACCTCTGAGCTTCCGGGTCTCCGCCCCTGGCCCGTTCGTCAATTCGGGATCTGCCAGTGTCACAAATAAGGTATCAAAATATGCGCATATGACCGTAATTTATTGCCCCAAACCCCTTTGCTTCTGGGGGCTCCGCCCCCTGTTCCCCACGCCAATTCCTGACCTGCCAGTGTCACAAATAAGGTTTCAAAATATGCTCATCTGACGGTAATTTAATGTATAAAACCCTGGGGCTTCCGGGGGCTTCGGCCCCTGCACCCCACGTCAATTCGTGACCTGTCAGTTTCACAAATAGGGTATCAAAATATGCTCATTTGACCGTAATTTTTTGGACAAATCCCATGAGCTTCTCGAGACACTGCCTCCTGGACCCCACACCTATTCGTAACTTTCCAGTGTCACAATTATGCTCATTTGACCGTAATTTATTGCCCAAAACCTCTGAGCTTCCGGGTCTCCGCCTCTGGCCCGTTCGTCAATTCGGGATCTGCCAGTGTCACAAATAAGGTATCAAAATATGCGCATATGACCGTAATTAATTGCCCCAAACCCCTTTGCTTCTGGGGCTCCGCCCCCTGGACCCCACACCTATTTTTGTCCTACCAGTGTCACAAATAAGGTATCAAAATATGCTCATCTGACCATAATTTATTGCCCAAAAGCCTGGGGCTTCCGGGGGCTTCGCCCTCTCTACCCCGAGTCAATTCGTGACCTGCCTGTTTCACAAATAAGGTATAAAAATATTCTTATCTGACCGTAATTTTTTGCCCAAACCCCTGAGCTTCCGGGGGCTTCGCCCCCTGGTCTCTACGTCAATTTGTGACTTGCCAGTTTTACAAATAAGGTATCAAAATATGCTCATCTGACACAAATTTAATGTATGAAACCTTGAGTTTCTGTGGGCCCCGCCCCCTGGACCCCACATCAGTTTATGTCTTGCCAGTGTCACAAAGAAGGTATAAAATTATGCTCATCCGACGATAATTTGATGTATAAAACCACTGCGCTTCTGAGGGCTCCGCCCCTTGACCCAACACCAATTTGTGTTCTGCCAGTGTCACAAATAAGGTATCAAAATATGCGCATATGACCTTACTTTATTGCCCCAAACCCTTGAGTTTCCGGGGGCTTTGTCACCTGGACCCTACGCCAATTCGTGACCTTCCAGTGTCACAAATAAGGTATCAAAATATGCTCATCTGATCCTGGAGAAGCTGAAGTAAATCGCTTTAGAAGAGATAATAGGGACTTTAAGATTCTGCACGACGAGAACGTGACGTCACATCGCCTTAAAAGGGCAGTCCACGTTCTCGTCATGCAGAATCTAAAAGTCCCTATTATCAGTTATAAACTCCGCACACTCTGGCAAGCACCCGATATTATTCAAGTACACTGTGAGCAGTGACCAAGGGATATTAATGAGAACCTTTCAACTGAGATCTCTTTCACAACTGCCTATGACAAGCTTAATTACCAGATACCACAAAAGTATAGGTGGGAGGGAAATAACAGACCAGGTAACAGCAGGGATGCTATTATCTAGTTTCAGGCTTTCCTTTTAAAGAAAAAAACATACCTCAAACATTGAAAAGTGGTTTTCTAATCATTTTCCCTCATATAATGAAAACAATTAACGACAACTTTGAAGATACAGTCGAGGAGTTGAGCAGGATAGCCCATTGATAAGACTTTATTTTTGTTAACTCCTGTTTTTTTTCTTTCTTCAAAGGTTGAAAGTTGATTTATTTTTGAAACGTGAACCACATTTGTGCAATATATATAAACAGGTTGATGAAACTTCGAAAAGGGAGCAAAGCAATAATTATAACATTTTGATGTCAAATGTTGCACCATTTAGAAAACGCTATTAATAGACGATAAATTAGGAAATCCTGTGCAACCTAATTATGTGAACTTTAGAAAATCTTCTAATGCAATTTGCCTTACATATTGGGTCGCATCAATGCATAAGGATCAACGATTTCTTCCTTTTCTCCCATTATCCTTTCTTTCTTTCACATGTTTTACACCTTTCGTTCTTCTCTCTTCAAATAAACTTGCCCTCTACCCCAATAAAGACGACAATGTGTACCAATGAGATATGACGCGATAGGTTTGCGATTAAATTGGGGACTTTCGATCAAATTGGATTAATCACATGTCTAGATAAAGTCTCTATACTGGAGTTTTTCACGTTACTGTATTTACACTGATGGTGTACATTCGTTTATTTGCAGAAGACAATGCCTTTTATAAATTTAAGTTGTGTCAACATGTATAGGAAGAGTGGAGGGACTCTGAGAGACATAAGCACAAGACTACAGCACTATCATGTATGTTACCTTTTGAAAATGTAGATCATTTTACAAGACCCCTTTACCCCAGTATGGTACAATTCCAAGTTTTTAAAATTTAGAAAGTACGTACACTTCCTGATGGTAATAATGTTATTTTTTCGTGGACAATACACCAGATAAGATGTATTCAAGCACCTAGCCCAAACTCCGATATGACGTTATTCTGGCTCTTTGCCGTCTGGATATGAGGTGACGGTTCGTGCCCGAATATTGATACGTTCAAAATAATTAGGGGAGATGAACCCCCACCACGACCGCGCGTATCATGGGGCTTTAGGTGCAGAGATCCGGGTGCATGCAAGTTCCGATTCCAAACTTCAATTATCTATATATTCTGTTTCGAGTGATACCAGTCCATCATTTAAAATCCAGGTCTATTATTAACCTTACACTTGGCTGGTTAATTTATTTCTATTACCACACGTATAAGTCAGGTCCCTGTTATAGGCAAGGAGAGGAGAAATATACTTCATTGACATAGATAAACCGTGTAATGTTAACCATAGAATTGTGAATAAAGTTTTTTTTTTGGAAAAAGTACAATTTTTCGATCGCAATTTACTTCATGAATGGTATTGCTTTGCACAGTTAAAGGGTGCGAATTCTAAACCCGACCATCCATTATCTTCGCGATTCAGACTGAAAGTGATGACTTTCACCTGGATCCAGATCATATTGTAAGTATCACTGATCGATAGCCTGCATCATTTTTGAAACATGCCATGGCCTATATAACATAATGCCCCATCCCAAAATTCATTTTGATTTTCATGGAGGGGGTATTTCGAAGGGAGGAGGCGTAGGTGTAAGAGCTGAACCACATCATGCACATCATTTCACTTGCAATCTGGTCTTATTTTATGTATTATTTGGCCAATAGGTCTGAGATCTATCGTTTGATAGGCATATCATGACCATAACGATAGAATATAAGAGGGATATATCATTACAGTATGATGACACTGCATCATCTGACATCACACTTCCTATCAAAATAATCATCTGCTTGTTTATAGAATCTACTCGCGATTTTTATTTCATTTTTTCATCCTATGTAATACCGTCGCTAAAAAGAAGACGGCCCTAAGCATCCAAAATTACCATTTAGCTCACATCAAAGTGTCAACTTAAAAGCGCTATAACCTTTGATTTGGTGAGAAAATTAATGAACTTGGAATTCATAATTACTATCAAAAATATTTATAAACAGTTTTCCAGGAAGTCAAACGTCAGTAGTCGTCATAATTATAAAAGTTTGGAGAAATAAGTATTTTGGCAAAATGTATATACAAATCGTAAGAAAATCACGTTTTTCCTCAAAATTGTTATGCAATTAATTCCCAAACCTTTTGAATGTAATATCATCTAGTGGAAAATTGAATATTCTTCCATTCTTCACATATGCTAAATTAGGTTATTTTAAGCTAGGTTGTGTGAGCTAAATGGTAATTTTGGTTGCTTATTGTCTTCTTTTTAGCGACGGTATTACATAGGACGGTATTCCCAAGAACAATAATTATTTATGCCGGACCAAAATTATGGAACAAACTACCTCAAGAACTCCAAATATGCCCAACAGTATCAATTTTTAGAAGAAAACTTAAGAAAATGAAATGAATATGTATAATTACTATTATTTTTTACATAAATGCCTTTTCTGTTTTTTGTCTTTTTGTAATGGATTTGTCCAGTTTAGTTTTTGTTTATTGATGCTTTGGGTTCTGGTTCTGGTTCTGGTTCTGGTGGGCTACTGCATAAACTCCTTAGCTGTGATGTAACATGCAGGTGTTATTTTAATCTCTGTATTTTTATCTCGTTTTTAGTAAATTTAAGAAACTTTTTATGTAAATGTTATTATCTTTTTTGGAATAACCTTGAAAGGCCATTGGCCTTTGTTTTTTCCCACCACATTATGATTTAAATTGAAGATGTTTCATTAACGTTTGTTAATGTATATGCATATCAATTGTACTTGAATTTTGTTTAATCAGATGTGTAAATAAAACTTGAACTTGAACTTGAACTTGAACAAATAATGCCTCAAAAAATTAAAAATTAGTTGTTCATAGCCGCCATTTTTTTCCTGTGGCATATTTTCAAGGTACTCCACCTAAAAAATTATGCAGGGACGCTCACTGAACAAGTTGATTCCAAATTTTCATTTCATTTCTCAAATATATTAAATGGGTTTGCCCCTTAGGTATAGACCAATAAAATACGTGCACATTACTTTGCGTTTTTATACAGAGCCATGTATACACAGAGCCGTGTCGAGATTGACCAATTTGGTATAACTTAGTCACAGAAGGGCATACATTCTGTTGTTTTGAGCTTGCCCAATGAAGCAGGATTAGCCATGATGTGCCCAAACAGGACCGGGTTGCGCATATTTTTTTTACACAACTGTTTAGCCATTTTCGCGAACAAATCCAATAAGTGCTCTGGTGAAAGAGTCCATGGCGTCAGCGCACTATATATATGTGCAAGCACGTAGACCCAGGGAAGGGAAGATGATAGAAAGGATAAAAAACAAGGATAGTTGAGAGGATATGGAGAAGGAAAAACAAGGAAATACATAAGGAAAGAGAAGAGGATAAGTCAAAGGAAGAACATAGAAATACACAATTTAAGAGCTAAGAGGATCATAGATCTAGACTACGGAAAAACAGGGAAATACATAAAGAAGGAGAAAAGATATCTATCAGATTAAAACAAAGAAATAGATGACGAAGGAGAAAAGGATAGTTTAAAGGAGAAACAAAGAAATAAATAAAGAAGGAGAACTGGGGGTAGATTGAGGAAAAAACAAAGAAATATTTAAAGAAGGAGAAAAGGGATAGATTAAAGAAGAAAAAAATGACAAAAGAGAAGAGGATAGATTGAAGGAGAACACAGAAATACATAATGAAAGAGAAGAGAGGATAGATTTAACCCGAAACAAATAACTGGTATGTACACATGAACAGCTCCAGCAATCCAACAAAACTGCTAAGGGTAATGCTAGACTCTGTCTCTAGTCGTTTGCACAGTATTTGACTGAAGTGGCTAAACAGTTGTGTAAAATAAATATGCGCGACCGGGTTGGCTAAACTCTCCTAATCAATTGCTCTGGTTTTTCAATGCAAATAGCGCCATCTCTCCGAGCACTTTACGTTTGGTGGAAAAGCAGGTTTTTATTTGATGATGCAACAACTATGTTCATGTATATGCCTACCCGGAACCTTTGGCGAGTGTATCATGCAAAATGACGACATTGGCATCAAAACTTGTCCTGATCTTGCTATTATACAGTGGAAAAACAGGTATTTCATCTTCATTATTATCTTTCTTTTCTAGACTAACGGACTAACATCGGTAAATTTCCTCACATTTACACATGTTGTGTGTATTTGGCTTTTAAATAATGGGGATCTGTTCGTCTCTGACTTCAGTACACATTCCATTCGAACGCAATTTTGTGTAAGAGTTTTTTTCAGCCCAATTGAATGTCCTTTCTCTCGTGATTCCCGAGCCTTGTAACATTATTCGAACTTTACTTAGAGCTCAAAGTAAACTCTTTCTTACTAATGACTCGTAGAACAGTTGATGCCTAGCGGATAAGTCTCTGGACTGTGAACCACAAGGTACAGGTTCAAATCCCTGCCATATCGTTGATGTCCTTTGGGAAAACATTAATCTACATTTTACTCTCTCGACCGAAACCCTGGCAGGATGTAGTTCCTTAAAATGCAAGAGTGCTTTTGAATAATATTATAATTTAGAGCTAATATATTATCAACTGTCCAACTCTATTTCAGAAATAAATGGACAGATCATAACTGTTCCGGTAGAGCTTCACACCACTGTTGACTTGCCTTGCCGGTGCCATATTTGTCCAGAATCAACCATTGCAGTGCAATGGTACAGAAGCAGTAACCCAGATGTCTTTGTAGAGAATGGTATAGCCCTTGCATCGTGGTCCAAACGAAGAACTGTTAGTTCACAGGGGTTTGGAATCAAAGATGACTTCTCCATGATTATACACAATCTAACCATCCAACATGACCAGGACTTGTTTAGGTGTCTCGTTATTCCAGTCGGTGAGGCTACTGAGTGCACACATAATGCTAGACTGAGCATATATGGTAATTTGTAAAATATTTTCATTTCCATTGTAATGTCATTTCAATTTGAAGGTCGCTTCTATATTCGCTGCCAAAACACTTCAAAAATATCAAATTAATAACACTAAGAAAATAGCCGAGAACTGCAAATGGAATTTATTCCTTCAATAAATATCTTTAAAGATTTCCCTAAAGAAGGAAAAGTAATTGATAGTATACATGCTCTACAAAACGACGTTTCAACCGATAGTTGAGGTTTTTCGACATAAAATGCGTAGCCTGTCAATGCTATATTAAAGTAGCAATGATAGTCTTGACTCATCTGCCTAAAAATAAATGATCGTATTCATGATAGAATTTCGTAACAGTGGTTACGAGATATTTTTTAATACAACGTTTGATTATCCCGTTTTAAATAATTTGTTGATGACATATTCCCCAGGCAATAAAAACACTCATTTAGGACGAATTACATATGAATTCTTTCACGTCACATCACGTCTTACTAAGCTCTGCAGAGAGTTGTGTGTTTACTGGGTCAGATCAAAATACCCGAAAGAACGACTCCACTATAGGAACAAATGAAATGATAACAGACAAGTACCACAGCGAGATATTAATGATTATAGCATTATGTCCGAATAAAGGTGATGCTTGGCTACCTTCTTGGCAGTAGTTGCATTCTGAATGTAAGATGTAAATGCACCTACACAAAAGCCTGGTATAGTAACCACCTGAAAAAAGTAGTCAACCTGCCCATAAAGGCCACTTTCTTGGTTCCCTTGACAAAAAAGTTCTCTTAAAACCTGCACTTAATCAATGCTTTTCTTTGTCTCCTTGATCGGTCTACATTTAAATATGTGTTTATGTATGTATTTATATACAAACACACATAATTATATGAGTGTTTTTTCTTCCAGCCAACCCGGACACCTCTCCTGTGATTGAATACATTCGGCAGACCAATGGTTTCATCGTGACCTGTTCCATAAGTAATGTTTACCCGATGGCCTTCCCAATACTGACAACCAAAGAAGGGAATGAAACAGCATTTATCAACAGAGATGGAACATACAACACAACTGTGACTCAATGGTTTTCATCGAACGAGACGGATACAACAATAGAGTGTCTTTATTCCAATTTGAACTTCAAGAGTATGTCTTCCCTGCGTATTGTTGACAGTGACAACATTGACCAAAACACGACAAGTAAGCATATACAAAATACATATATATATTAATACACAATACATTTATGTTTGTATATATGCATAAACATATATATACAAGGAGTGAGAGAGAGTGAGAGAGAGAGACAATGAGACTCAACACAAAATACCAAACTATACAAATTATTTTAACATGTAAAACTTCGTATAAATGGAGTTTTCTACGGAATATCATTTGCGCGTGTCTATTCTCTTTTGAAAATATTTAAAGTCGAAGAACAGTATTTTGTTCATGTTTATATAAATGAATACATACATGAGTATATACTAGTTATTCCACATATTATATAGTAGTTATTATATAAACACTGCTTAACTTAAAGTATAAAAAATTGCTTACGGCTTAAAAAATAAAATATTAATATCTGATCATCTAAGGAGAGGTTTTTTCATTACCAATGACTTTTTGTTTCAAATATTTGAATTGCCTTATATTTTCTTTTATCAATAAAGACCCCAACTTCAGGTTCAGGCCTTCAGGATTGTGGATGGTATGGATAATCCTCATAGCAGAAGTTCTCGTTTCCATCGTTTTCGTGTATGCCATCAAAACCGGTAGGTATTCAATCTTTTAATTAGGGCCTTGAATAATGTTGAATCTCTAACACCTAACAATTGCGAACAATTTCCCCCTTTCTGTATGATATCAGTTTGTAATTAAACAATTCCATTTGTGTTACTAAGGGTGACATAATAATAATAATCATATTAATTCTAATGCAATTTGAGGATCCATATGTTACAGCGATTTTCCAACTATCCTACCTTATTAAAAGTTAATTCCTTTTTTTTCCTGTGATATGACTTTGAATGTGATATTTTACTTATTATTCACTCAATAGGACATGTACTATTTAATTCCACCCTGCGTAAAACCAAACGGAACAACACAGACGACTTAAATCAAGATGAACACCTTGGGGAAAACAGCAAAGAAGAGGAGCCAGCGAAATCCACAAGCAATCTGTTGTTTGGTTACTTTGGTAAGCTGTGTTATGCAGTAATCACATCGGCAATCCAAATATCAGTTGTAATTATTTTAGTTACATATATTGCAACAGCTAGATGTTTAATTGAAGCAGGCGGGGAATAGTCAGGTGGCTTAGTGAAATTATCGTTACCGGCCTGATACAAGCGCCATTTTTGGTACAGGGCTTCCTAAGGACCTACTAAACAATATGAGGGTAGAAGCCCCACGCAAAAATGTCAAATAGGGGTGTGGTGGGCGGGGGCGTCGTCCCGGAGCCCCCAAATAAGAAAAAGAGTGAAATAACATTGATTTGTTGTTGTACAAATGCAAATTTTGGTACAAGGCTTCCTTAGGACTTACTAAACAATATTAGGATAGAAACCCCCTGCAAAAAAAATAATATAAGGGTGTGTTGGATGGGGGCGTCGTCCCAGAGCCCCTAAATAATAAATAAAGTCAAATAACATTGATTTGTTGTTGTAAAAATGCAATTTTTTGTACGGGGCTTCCTTTTGAACGATGTGAGGGTTGGAGCCCCCGGCATTATATTCATATATATGTAAATGGGGGCGGGGCGTCGTGCCAGAGCCACCATATTATATATAATGTAAGATCACATTGGTTTGTTGTTATACGACCGTCTGTTTTTGGTTAAGGGCTCTTTTAGAATAGGACCTACTGAACGATATTAAGGAAGGAGCCCCTAACAAAAACATTCACTTAAGAGTGAAGGGGACAGGGGCGTTGTTCCAGAGCCCCCACATCATTATACAGTGCATAATCACATTTATGTTTTTGTTTACCTGAATACTGAATACTACTGAAAAGAAATTCATTTGGAATAACATTGATTTGGTGTTGTACACATGCCATATTTGGTACAGGGCTTGTAAGGACTAACTGAAATATATTAGGGTTGGAGCCCCAAACAATATATTCATATATGTGTGATTTGGGGGCGGGGCGTCGTACTGGAGGCTTCTTCTTGTCTCATTGATAGAGTTTGATTGACTCGCTTGTCTTACAAGACAATGGTCGGCCTTTCAAGAACTTGGAAAGGCTCAGAGTCAACGGTCATCTTCTATTAAAAGGGATGCTTTGCTAAATAAGCAAATGTCTCTGTGGCATCATCGTACACTTTTCAAGCCTGCTAGACTGACTTCTTTCCCGTGCCATGAAATGCTGATGTCGTGTCGCAACCCGAATATGAGTATAACACAGGAAGTGATTGTGACTTGGCTCTCCTAAACTCCCACATATGGCATTGATGTGGAAGTATCTGTATTTCTGTATCTGCCACCAAGATGTCAGTTAATGGTTGAGTCTTGAGGAGATCATAGAATTTGCCGACACGAATGACTACAACATCAAGACACTGCCAGTTGATGCCGATAACAGGCAGACAGAGGACAATGACAGCTCCGTCAAAGACTTTACAGCAATATGGTGGCCCTGCTTGGTCAGGCTGCTCAAGGCAATGCAGCAGGTAAGACTTTATACCTAGTAAATGAAGATAAGTACTGAAGTCTGAGAGAGAAGAGCGATGTAGAGTTGGTCAAATAGTGCTACATTTTTATGAAGCACTTCAATCAATCTTCTTGTCTTTCTTCTGAACGATCTTGCAGTGGAAATTTCTGAAGAGAGCATTGGCATGAAAACCTCCTTCTGCAAATTGTTGAAGTACAGGCGAGGGGTCATGAGGGGGTTATGCCTTTGATTGGTTGGACACTAAATTTTGCCAGTGAACACAGTGACATCAGTGAATTTCTCTTGATTGGATCGTGGATTGGGTGGGTGAACTCATCAAGCACAGTCTTGAAAAACTCTTGGTACTGTTTCCTTCTAGTCTCCTCCAGAGTGTGAACTGTGGTAGCAACGGCTTTGTCATTTGCCTGATGCTTGTAGAAAGGGCATTGATTGTTTCTGGAACGACTTCTATGATGAGAGACCTTGCTCATGGTGTTGAGAGTTCTTAAGATTCTCCATATCATCTTCCGTGAAGTATTCTTCCTCAAACTCTTTCAGCATTCTAGTCATTTCTGGTCCAGAGAGCATCCATCGTCTAAGAGCAGCAGGGTTTTTCAGGAGTCCTATAGCGCCATCTGCACCTTTCACAATTTGGTTCTCTTGCTCATGGGCCTGGTCAAAAGGGATCGAAGAAAGCTTGTTTGATGTTTTGGAAAGAGCACAGTGTGAGTGTTGATCAAACTCCTTCTTGACAGTGCCTGGTACAGACTTCATATCTCGAATGTGGATAGGTTTTCACATGGAATGGTGCACATGTTTCAAGGCGGAGGACCTTCACATACAGTGGGAAGTTTTTCTCTGTGAGCTCTGATCAAGGTGAGTATGAGGGCTTCATATTTCATGATCTGGTCCGAGAACATGAAAGTAAGGCCCTTCTTCAGCATGTGATCTCTCCACTACGTGGCCGATCGTTCATCCATAGGTCCTGTACTTGGCATGAAAACCTCCTTCTACAAATCGTTGAAGTACTGGCGAGGGGTCATGAGGGGGTTATGCCTTTGATTGGTTGGACACTCAATTTTGCAAAGAGTGTGTTAGGAGGAGGGCTTCTATAACTGTATAAACCAACCCTTCTGCAAGCATCATGAATTGATTATTCTTTTCTTAAATCCATGTCAAATAGAAAAGGTAGTGATTTAGTATCACACTCCAATGTTTAAAATGTAATAATACAGTGGCATTGCCATGTAGATCAGTTTGCGAGGCTACATTTACTGTATGATGACCGTGTTCTGTTGTTAAATTTAGATAGGACTTTTTACTGGCAATTCACAATATTCTAACCCAGAGTATGCAAAGTATGCAGGTAAAACAAATTAACGTGATTATGTGGGGGCTCCGGTACAACGCCCCTGCTCCCTTTACACGTATATGAATGTTTTTCAGGTACTCCTTTCTTAATATCGTTCAGTAGGTCCTAAGAGAGCCCTGTACTAAAAATAGGCGGTCGTATAACCACAAACCAATGTGATCTTACATTATATATAACATGGGGGCTCCGGATCGACGCCCCGCCCCCTTCACACACATATGAATATTATGCCGGGGGTTCCTACCCTCACATCGTTCAGAAGGTCATAAGGAAGCTCTGTACCAAAAATTGCATTATTACAACAACATATCAAAGTTATTTTACTTAATTTCTTATTGGGGGGCTCTGGGACAACGCCCCGCCCCAAATCGCACCTTTATAAATATTTTGCCGAAGGCTTCTATCCTAATATTGTTGAGTAAGTCCTAAGGAAGCCCTGTACCAAAAATTGCATTTGTACAACAACAAATCAATGTTATTTCACCTTATTTCTCATTTGGGGGCTCCGGTACGACGCCCTCGCCCACCACACCCTTATTTGAATTGTTTGCCGGGGGGCTCCTACCCTAATATCGTTTAGTAGGTCCTAAGGAAGCCCTGTACCAAAAAAATGGCGCTTGTATCCGGCCTGTAACGATAATCGATAAATTTGACGCTAAGCCGCCTGACTAGAACTAGAAGGAAATGTTTCAAGCATATCAATGGATGATTAGCTTTGTCTTTATCAATGGATCGTATCTGAAAACGTAGTTAAAGGGAGTGTAGCATGACAAATACTGGTTAACGCCATCTACGACTTCTTTTTGACAACTGCACGTAAACGAATGGACTTGATTATCAGTCAGCGCGCGCTAGCGTTCGCGAAAAAGACCGAAGTTCTCTTCACGCTTAGGTTTCGCATATGTTGCATGCACGTGAATACTGCGGTCACATCGTCCGTAGTCGTATACCCGATCATCCCAAAGTCAGGCCACGGGAAAGACACGTAGTCTCGTCATGCTACACCCCCTTTAAGGTTTACCAATGTTTTCTTCCTAGAAATTGATTCCCTAGATTAGCAAAAGTTTTAAAACCTAAGGTTTGAAAATATTGCTTCAGATGATATATTTATTCCATTAATACACGCTTCACTGCGCAACATTGTTTTGAAAATTGCATGTCAAAATCAATGTGGTCCAGATTTTGGTAAAAACCGTTAAAAAACGTTAGTATCGCATGCGAACATGACGTGATGGAGTTGTAAAATTTAACAGATAATTTTGCAAGATTTCCATTGTTTGATGATTTGCATTGGAATAAGCATTTCCAATAAATAGTGGCGAATATCCAATTCCTAGAGGACAGGGGCTTAATTCTTCAGATTTTGTAATTTGTATTTTATTATTCTTCTTGTTATCATTTTTATCATTATCATCGTTTTGATATTTTTTATTATTAGTATCATTGTTGTTTTTATTATGTTTACTGTACTAACGGTGCTTCTTATGATAACACTAATACAAATGATGATGATGATTATGATTACCGTGAAAAATTTGCATGAGTAGCTGTGTGTATAGTGTGCTCTAAATATTATTTGTGTATCAAAATCCTAATCGGAAAATCGCATTTTGACCTATAAACTTGAACGCATTTCACTATCTATATACATAGTTCCTCTAATGTTATTTCATGGAATATCTTGTATTTATACAATATCTAAAATAAGTTGGTATACATAAAAATAGAGTATATAGTTGAGGCATTATCTCTCGGTATTTCAGTGGTCATTGAAACTGTGCTCAATATGTGCAATCAATATTCTTTCAATTGACTTTTATTACAAATGGATATCATATCATGTTTTACTTTTATTTCTAAATGTATTTCTACATTTAGATAAGACGCGATGGCTCAGTCGTAATGCAGTGATCTCATAACCTTTGTTTATACATTCCGAGTGAGTCACAAAAAAGTTTACACCTCGGAAATCGCTAACTATTTTGAGAATTATCTATCAACAGTAAATTATTATACATCTTATGAAAGAGTGTTTCATCCCAAATCATATAGTATCATGTTTGTGTGATATGTGTTCACGCTTGGATGATTAGGGATAAAACACTCTTTCATAAGATATTTAGTAATTTACTGTTCATAGATGATTTTAAAAATAATTAGCAATTTTCTAGGTGTAAACATTTTGTTGGCCCACACTGTAGTTATCTAGGTATTATAACATGGAATATCATGCATTATTTCAACAACAAAAATATAGGCATACACAAAAATACAGAATATTGAGGCATACTCTCTAAGTTTTTCATTTGTCTTTGAAATTTTCAACTAGTGTGCTCATTAGGTGCAATAAATATCGTTTTTATATAGAATTTTATCATAAATGGATTTTATATTTTACTTTCATTGATTCTAAACGAAAAAAGACGCGATGACTCAGTGGTAGAGCAGAGGTCTCGTTACCGAAATGTCCCAGGTATGAATGCGATGCGCTAGTGCCCTTTGTTCAGGCATTTATCCTGATTACCAAGTCCCTCGGAGAGGATATAAAGCCGTCGGTCCCCTTGTTGCTTACTTACAACCATATTAATGCTTTCTTCGGTAAAACAAACCATCAAACCTACCAAATGTTTTAGTACATATATATGTATAATACATCCTTATTACGATGTGCTCATTGTAAACTTTTGAATTGTGTATATTTTCAAATTATAATTTTGTTTAAACTTTCTATTATAATAATAGGTTATACAAATACAATACAACATTTAACATAATTGTTTTACAGTGAACATTATGCATCTAACAAAATTGGTGTACTATTCTTACGTGACAGTACAGGTTTTTTTATTATACACCTTGATAGTTCAACTAGTGTGTTCATGTATGTATTTATTTTTTTGTAAATTTGCATCAGAACTTGCCCCGTAAGTGCGTTTTGTTATGTAATATGTCAAGGAAATGATTGGTATTGATCACCAAATAAGTTTCATGTTCTATGTTATATTGCAAATGTCATTTTTATTCATTTCCTTTTAGCGTTTTTATCCTGTTTGTATTGAGTTATAGAGATATATTGGTTGGAAGGAAAATACAGGAGTATCATCATGATCATAGAAATATTACTATGTAATGAGTGAAATCTGGAAGATAAGGATGGATGCAACTAAAACAGGTATTTTCTAATAATAATAATATAAACAATTATCTGATTTATTTCCGTAAGCTTCCAAAGCTATAATGACCAACCATTCTCTGTACATATATCTCTTTGCTACCTCTCCACTCCCTCCCCTCCCTCCTCCCTACCCCCCCCCCCCCCCCATCTCCACCCCCTCTCTATCTTTCTCTCTCTCTCTCTCTCTCTCGCAATCCCTTACTCATATTGTCAGATATATATTATGAATATTTGTTTATTTCCTGAATTTTTGTTATGACATCTGATTTCAATTATATCGGCAGAACTGTTAATTAACTCACAGTCAATATGGATTTCATATCAATCAATTAAAAAATATTAAGAGACAATTAAGTTAAAAATAAAATTAGAAATTGTTATAGTTTGATATATTTAAACTGTACTATGTTATCTGAATTGCATATTGCATTTTGATTACTGAATTAACCCCTGTTGGACATTAGAACGATTCACTGTTAACTTATAAATGATCGACTTCGATGAATAATATTCAACAATAACGATTATTTGATAATGTGATACATTATATTTTTAATAGATCGTTAAATCAATGACATGATTTGGCATTATCGTACATGTATAAATGAAATTTTCCCTTTTGTTATACTTTTTTCGGGGGGTCTTTTTCATTGTGTTGTTGTTTTTATAATTGTTGTCGATAAAAAAGGATTGTTTGGACCAGTATGTGTTTTGTACATATCTTGTATACTACCGTATATAAGCCCCTACAAGATATTGGTACCAATTTCCGATATTAATATTTAAAATGTGGGTGCTAACGGGGCGTGGGAAGGTGGGTGTGCGTATATATATATATACATGTCTGTGTTTGTTTCCAAGATTTACAGTGCATGCGATCCTTTTAAAAATCGATATATGTATTGTCTATCAGGAAAAACTTTCATTTGTCACCGCTAAGTAGCCTGATTGTGATATTTAGAGGTGTTATGATCTAATGGATAAGTCACCCAACTGCAGATCACACGGCGTTCAAAACCCAGCCCGACACTAACGTCCTTTGGCAAGTCGTCAATCTACATTTGCCACTTTCCACCTAAAAAGTTAAATGGGTACCCGATAGGATGCGAAAGTTAATGTAGTTTGTAAAGCATTGCGAGCGTCTGTAAAATGAGCCTGGCTGGAATGCTCCCCAAGGAGTGGAGAATGCGCATACATTGTGTTCGGGCAAGCCTGAATCCGATGACCGAGGTAATTATGTATATATATATATATATATATATATATATATAGCGCTTAGAGACACCGTTGATGTATTAAGCCCTTAATAAAAGCAGAATATTATTATATTGAAGGTATGCCTAAATGACAATAGATCACGCTGTAAATGTTTTGAATACTTTCGCATTTAATATATGTATTACTTTCGTGTAATACATTTTATTATAAAATAATACGCTCTAAAACAAATCACACTGTAAATATTATGAGTACTTTCGCATGTATGTAACACTTTTGTTTAATACTTTCCTGTAATACATGAAATATTTTCGCATGTAATATATACAGTCAAAACATATCCTATTTCCGGCTGTGTATAACTGTTCATCCATATATGCGTATACAGGTCCAATGTGTTTGAGGTATATTTATTGCAGCTGATCAATTGCAATATTCATTATAATAATGATAAAGGTATATATTTTGTATGCCTAATTTGCCTTAAATTAATTTGCCTTAAAATCAAAATTACTCTTCCAATTCGTATTTGCGATTGGTTAAACATGTCATATCCTGATTCACTAACCGTATACAGTCAAAGCCATCATTTTACATGATCAGTGTTGTATACGGCACGCGGCGTCCGTTTTATTTTTCGTACCATAGCGAGCCTAGATTGAGCTCGCGAAGGAAACCTAATGGGTTCTTGTATAGCGCTCATGTCAGTCAGATTGACTCGAACCGCGGACCTTTTGATCGAAGTATCCACTCGACCACAACACCTCTGACGATAATAAAAGCTGGGGCATGTTTATTAGTGTTAACTATATTTGGTATGTTCTATGAAGTTAAATGTTAATGATTTATTTTGTGATATGTTATTTTCTCTCGTTTATTTTTAAGAACTTATATCTAAAATAATAAACCGTGATTTGTTTATCCGAACAAGTATGTATTAGAATGTATGTATGTATAGAGTGGGAGTATTTCCTCGTAAAATGTGCATGATGCATGATGCAATTTGTACACTGTGCTCTTTACATTATTATTTCATTATCATAATCAGAAAAGGATAACTGCATTTGTACCTACTTATTGGTATACCTTTCATTATAGTAATGTAATACTAATAGTATTTCATTGAATATCATGGATTGATACCAACAAATATATTCTAAAAAGTTTTTTTTTTTCAATAAAAAAGAACATTAGGCAGACATTAATATACAGTATAAAGTTATTACAGTCTTTCATTTGACATTGAAAGTTTCCACTCGTGTGCTATTAGGTGCCATTAATATTCAATTTGTGTAGATTTTTATCATAAATTGCTTTTATATTTTCCTCATATGTATTTCTAAATGGTGTGCTCATTGTAAACTTTTGTATTACATGTATTTTCAAATTAAAATATTTGTTGATATAAAAAAAAATCAGAACGAAAGGGCATAGGAGGAAGGGTGGATGTATATATGTACATGTATGTATGTTTTCAAGATTTACAGTGCTTACAATCTTTAAAAATCCTAGCCATTGTGCATTCTATAAATTTTTTATCGGGTAATATTTTCATGTCTTACCGCTTAGTAGCCTGATTGTGATAGTGTAGATAAATGAAATGAACATGTGAATTGTGGCGTTGTCGTTTTAGAATATCAATATCAATCGCAATATTTATTATAATTCTGATTATGGTATAATATTGTGTTGCCAAATTTTTGTCTTGGAATTAATATTTTCCATATCACTACTTGAAATCAAAATTTCTCTTCTCAAACGTAATTGCGATTGATTAAAAGTATCATATCCTGGTTCACTTAAAGGTTATACAGTCAAGATCATGAGATATATTTCAAATTTACAATTGTATAATGAATATATTAAAAGCTGGGGCATATTTATTAGTGTTAATTATATTTGGATTTTTTGTATAAAGTTAAATGTTAATGATTTCTTTTGTGATAAGTTATTTTCTCTCGTTTATTTTATTTTTAGGACCCCGCGGTAGAGCAGAGGTGCTCTATCATGGCACAGCTGAGCAGGGCATTCCTTCTGACATATTCTTGCCATGTTATCATATTATGTTAATATCTACATACGATCTTATATTCGCTGAATAAAATTAACCAATCAATCAAAACTGGGATTTTTGAATTAGTATTTTATCTGTATCGCAATATTTTAATCATGAATTATATGCACCATGTTATTTGAAAGAGAAGTGCTCAATTGAACTTGTCTGGCTCTCTCTGTGAAGCAATACAAATGTGTAGTACGAAAAATAAATGAATCACTTCAAAGCATCACAACCACGATTCCTTGTATTGTATGATGTATAAAGTATTTATGAGCACCATGGACCGAAAGAGGATGTAAAAATGATATTACGCATGCAAAGCTTTCATGAGAATACGGCATAACACGTGACTTTGATAGATTGCAGTGCCTGCCGAACATAAATTACATCCATTGTGATGGTCTAGACGTACAGTTCAATGCTGTAGGCATGCGATAAGGATTATTTCCGCTTCTCTCTTCTAGTCATGTCCGCCTCCCCATACACTGTGGCGTAATGAGCAATAACTTTTGGAGGGCAAACCAAAATCCGCATCACCACAAGGTGGCATATTAGACAATTTTTTTTAAGGGGGGATTTGGATATTGACCTACAAACTCCGTTTTAGCTTTGGTGTACTGTTTTCTGTATTGTTGGTTTTGAGGCTAGAGTACTTTGTATCTACCCACTGTAACAAATTACTTGATTGATACATTACTGTTATTCACTGAAAAGATGAGTAAATATCCCACACATTATAATATCTGGAAAGTGTAAGTAACTATAACAAAAAATTAGGGGGGAGGTGAAGTCTAAACAATTATCTCAATGGTTCCTGTAAAACTTTTATTTTTGAATTGTATGTATATATGTTATTGCTAATAAATACCTCGAAAGAGGATGAGAAACAAAATATCCCATCCATTATCCAGGGGTGGTGGGGCATCTTACAAAGTGAGAGGCACCAACAAAAAGGGGCACTTTCTGAGAAAAGGGACACCTACAAAGCGGGAACCTCAAAGTAAAAATATGCAATGTTCAGAACAAAAGTACCTCTGCATTGTGATTACATTATCAGGGATAATTTCAAAGTTTGTTTCTCTCATTACACATTCCAACTGCTTGAGCATCATACTTTGTAGTTTGGTGTGTATCTATCAATGTCGATTTGTGAGGCTGCAGTACGGAAAAATACATGGATAAAGAGGGGAAGAAATCTGATGGGATTTGGAGTACAAATTAATCATGAAAGACAGAGGTTATTTAATTTTAAAAAACATAATTGCATCAACTTTAAATGCGAACGATCGAGCGAGCGTTGGAGGGGGGAATTAAGTTAACAATTGCTCTTAGTTGCTTTAAATTATGAGCAAATTTTATCTTGAAAGGAAAAAAGGGGCACATATCCAAAGAAAAAATTACACTTATTAGAAAGAAAAAAAAGGAGTACGCGTGTCAAAGTAAAAAGATATTTATCAGAGGTGTGGGAAGGGCTATTTATTAGAAGAGGGCGGATGTAATTTCAAAAGGGGGCATTTATCACAAAGGAAAGGGGAACGTATAAGAAGAAAAAAGGCACTTGTCAAAAGGGGGCACTTATCAGAGGTGAGAAGGGTCACTCATCAAAGATAAAAAGGGGCGCTTATCTAAAGAGGAAGGGGCACTTATTACAAAAGAAAAGGGCGCTTGTTAAAGCAAAATAGGCACCTATCAGATTTGAATGGGTCAATTAACTGGTGTTAAGGGGCACTTATCAGAGTTGGTCAGATGCACTTATAAGAATGTGGAATGGACATCTATTTGAAATTTTTAAAAGGCGCTTATCAGAAGTAAATATAGGCAATCTAGGGTTTTGCCCAACTATAAATTAGGCAATTTTTCATTTCCAAACAAATGCATAGTATAATTCCCAACAATATGAGAAAAAAATGGGAAATCCTGTCATTTAAGCAACATCTGTAAATCACTGGTATCTAATTAAAAATAAACCACTTAAGAATGTTTTGTTTTTGTTGGGGGGGAAGGGGCAACTTTGTCAAATTTCTTTTGAATTTTTCCGAGTAGCTCTAAAACACAAGGACGACTATTTTAATAGCACTACACTGCGTTGGCCGTCGATTATGTACAGCATTCATACTGCGTGCCATGATGGTTGGATTATAACATTCCCCCAGAGGATTTGATTGACCTTTATTTGAAAGTACATTACCACAAACCATATAAATTACATAATTATTATCACATGTGTTATGTGAGTCAATACAAGATGAGCTCTGTGAACCATATACTAGCTGCAATATGTACCGTGCATAGCATATCAGGCGATCGCCAGACAGCATTGACAAATGGATCTGCCATATATTATGTTAATAATATGTCCGCGATCAACTCCCGATATGTCCATACATTAAATGATTTAGTCTTGGCACTAGACCGGGCTTACAGTTATCCATCCCGCGTGACGGGTTTTATGCGTAACAGGAAAAAATGCAGAAAGAATCATTTCGTAATGAATGTGAGGACCTGACAGCCTTTTCTTTCAAGCAAAATGTTCCCTCGAATATTCGCTAGTCTTTTCCAATATAATAATGTATGAGAATGTCCAATCAGGCATCTTTTCTCATGAAATCTGTATATCATACATGGGCAGCGGGGTGCCTTCCAAAGTACAGATCCTCTGTCGAACAATTCTAAAGGAAATTTTGTAATTTCAATGAGTTATCAATGAGTCATTCCATGATAAATCCCCTTCCCCATTTTTTCCTGGCCGCGTTGTCTAGATCTACCAGCACTTTTTACCTTTTGTATATATAACAGACCAATACAAAATGTGAATGAGTATTATATTTTATTTACACGCATGTATACAGTTCAGCTAAGCGAGTTCAAAAGCACAAAATAGGTGCAATTACTAAAAACTCTTTGTTATATAGGTTGCAAAACCTTAACAATAGCATCACCGATTATCTTACACAAGGTACAAACCGTTTTGAGATGTTGAAAACGCATTCTGCCAGGGCATAGGGGACATATATATATATATATATATATATATATGTGTAATATATATATAATATATGTCTGTAAACAAACATATGTGTTCTCTAAAAGAGCGTGGGTAATATACTATGTCCATGAAATAATTATTCTTTGCGAGTGCACAAAGTTGCTTTAAGATCGTAATTAAGGCAAAAACTATAAAGTTAGATATAAACTATTCATAAAACATACCAGATTAATGATAACCTTCAATCGGTCATCTATATGAACTTATTAGACATCACATCATCTACATATTACATGTACATTCAACTGCAAAGCAATTTATAATCTCAATGTCCATGATATTATAGATATGTTAGTTTCCCATGGCTCAGCGCGTCTGTTCCGGTGTCTTTTGGCTTTCAACATGACCTTGTAACCCGGTACCTCATTGATGTATTAGGTAGGTCATCAAGGTCACAGTAGTCTCCTGTTAAACGATACAGATGGGAGTCGTTTATAAATCACACATAGTCTTTGATGAAGAGCATCTGTTCAGAAACAATGCGTTGTATGCACCCTTCATTCCTTCATAAAAGCAAATCGTTCTCTGAACTAATTCACTATTCACAAGACAATTGTTTTATTATTTACAATTGCCCACACCTGACAGGATTGTATTTAAAGCATCTCAAAAGCGACTAAAGGGCAGAGTACAGCTTCTACTCCACCTGTACTGTTGGTTAAAAGAAAATTATATGCTAACAATCCTGCAAAATTATGAAAATCAAATCCCGGTGTAAAATTATCAAATAGCACTAGCAAATTATTATGCTCAATTTTCTTTTGATTATTTTCCAGTAGTTCCAACGAACACGGACTTGTTTGAATAGCACTACGTACTGAGTTGCCCTTCGATCATGATCATAAGTGTAGACGAGTTACTCCTGGATAAATCCAGGAGTAAATTGGTCGGCGTTGGCCGGAGTAGCTAACATATATCGTTCAGACGATCACTACGCCGACCTTACCATATTTACGACGACTACTAGTTCTCAACACGACCTTTATGTCTACCAAAATTGCCATCGTGTGAACACGGCTTATGCCATGACCGCGATCAATTCTCTTTTCCTTCCTTCAGTAAATGATTTGTCTTTGCACTGGATCGGTTTACAGTATTCATCACATGTGTTGGCTTTTGTGCAGGGCGTGCCAGTATTAAAAGAACACAAACATTTCATCGAAATTTTGTATTAATGGATGTTAGGACCTGAGAGTCTTTACCTTCCAGCACAATGTCCTCTCGGATGCTCACCACAATAATTGCCAATTATTTTCAGTTAAATCATTGAATATAATGTAAAGCATGCATGCACCTTTTTCATTGAAATTGTATGTCATATTTATCCTCTTCCTCGGCAATATTATTAGAAGATTCCTCTTGGGTAGATTTGAATGCTGCCATTCCCGTATAATATTCGTGGTCAAAGGTTGGTTTTTATTTCAGATAGTGTATTATTGTGTATCTGATGAAAACATGTATGATCCTTTTAAGCAGGATGCTTTTATTATTAACAGGAAGCAACATATGAGAGCAATTTCCCCCTTAAAGGTAATGGTTGCAACTGCAATTACAACTCCTATCAGACATTTAAACGAAATCATATCAGACTCTCGTGGGCTTAGGTGCATGTATGAGTAAACAAATTCTTGAAATAAAATACACAAATTTAGGATTTCTGTTTTAATAGTCCAGGAGGATACGTCGCAAGATACGTAAACCAGTTGCCAATGTGTATTTCATTTATTGCAACTTGAAAATTCACGGCTTTCTTATTTTTAATCGGAATCTGCTCCAAATTCACAGATGTGTTTTTGTCATGTTCCCCTCTTCTGTTCGAAGCAACTTAAAGGTAAAGACCAGTAATGGTCATGCGGCATTGGGAAAGAAACGTTGTGGAATCGATCAGAAAAGGTTGATCATCTAGCATCCAGGCGCGTAGCCAGAGTTTGATGTTTGGGGGGGGCACATACATGTAATCGATCGAGGTCAAAAAAAGTGGTCTACAAAATTTCAACCGATCCTGGAAATTTTAGGGGGGCACGTGCCCCCCCCCCCCCCCCGTGCCCCCCCCCCCCCCCCCCCCCCCCCCCCGTGGCTACGCGCCTGCTAGCATCTAGCATCTGCAAGGTTCTGCAATCATCAAAATGATAAGAAATTTGGCCCATTCTTCGTAAAGTTACAAGCACTATACACATAAAGATGTATATGGGACTACCCTATATCTGTCACACGACCATGAGAGAAACAAATTTACCAAATATATGAATTAGTAGGCGGTTTCCCGGCAAATTTGTTATCATCATGTATTAGTCAAAACATATTCTTTCACATGATTGGTAATGAGAGCTTCCATTTCATTTTTTGAAATCGGGGCGTTACCAATACTGGTCTTTACCTTTAACATCCTGGTTGACTTCCCCTACACGGTATGGATTTGAACCACTCAGATACACGTACACACACATACACACACAAATGCGAACTCAAAAGCCCGCACGCGCACACATTTATTTTTGTATGGGTACTATTACATGATATAGTTTTGTTATATTTCGTATAGCTGTGGTATCACTGTAATGCATTTGGATGTGTAGTTGTAGAAGAAACTAAATTCAATGCAATTCAGTTAAAAGGTTTAACCTCGGCTGAAACACACTCTACCGCATTCAAACGAACAAAGTCCATGTGAACAATAACTGGCACGTGCATGGAGGAGACAATACTGCGGCTATCGGCTACCATGGTTTCTTTATTATGGTCTCCCTATGCCGAAAGCATACAATAAATCACTTTGTGAAGGAAAATATTTCCCCGTGTTGGCCCTCCAAATCGTTTACAGGGTAACAATAATATATGAGAGAGCTACATCTGTCAGCTGCACTAACAGTGAACAAAGGAGACTAGAGATGGAGGATTCGGGCAACCAAGCCCTGCTAAGGGATAATGGTTCAACGAGTAGTAGTAGTAGTAGTAGTAGTAGTAGTAGTAGTAGGCTATACTCTGCGAGCAAAGTAAGTGGACTCTCTTTGTTGTTCAAAATTGTCATATAAAGCGTTGATAAACTATGATGAAATATATATCAAATAAAATTGAAAGGAAAATTAACACTCCCCCAACATTAGTCAAGATCAAGTCTTGAATTCACTCTTGGATTGGCATATCCGTTTAATCATTAACAGATCCGACTAAGAAAATTGAAGAAAATAGAGCAAGTAGCCATTTGAATGCTAATGAACATGTATATCTTTAAGATATTCTTGTTAAACGATGCATACGAAGAATTTTTATTTTTATTTATTTATTTTCCACATATGGGAAGGATCACCCTTTTCAGCTAAAAGCTGGTCTTCAAAGGGGTCCATCCACAAGATAAAAATACAAATTGTTGATAAAATACATTTGAGATATGATTACAATGATAAACAAGCAAACAAAACAAAAACAAATCATTATATATACATAAAGAAAAACAGAAATGTGCAGGATAGGGGAAAGAAAGAAACAAGGAATAGAGAGGCGAGAGAGAAAACCAAATATAAAATTGTTGCGTATAAAACAATCAAAACATAATAAAACAAATCATCTGATGGGGTTACTCTGAAGGAAGTGTTTAAATGCTTGAATTGAGACTATTGATTGATAAGAATGATAAATAATGAGGAGGATTGATCGAGCTCAGGATGTCAAGTGTAGTTTCATGACTGCATGGTTCTTGACAAGCATGCCTCTCGATCCTTTTGTGTGTCTCGTCATCGAGATGTTGTACGTTTTTTTTTTGTTTTTTTTTTGTTATTGTTTAAATTTGACACGATGAGATGGAAATGCTCATCAAATCATTTGATTGGTCAGATGCTCCATTTTCGCAATTTTCTTTCAGAGGCACATTTATTGTTAAATGGCTATACTCACTCAAGGGTGAATGGTATGATTCCAATTGCATATCATCTTAATGAGGATTAATTTATGTTTCTTTTGATATATGAAAGATAAATTTACATTTAATAGTTATTTGAATATCTTATTATACACAATAAGAAATATGGGTGCAAATGGGTACATTTTTGCATCCACCTACGCGTATTTGGCAGAGGGTGCTGCTATTGTAGCAGAATCGCACCCTTATTTCTTAGTGTGTAACTAGTATCCACTCTCTTTATTAGCTGAGCGGACATAGCAAATGTACTCTCGTGGACTCAATAAAAATACAATACGAACGTAAAGGAGATGGAAAAGGTTGTTTGGAAAGAAAGTCTTTGGAAAAGAAGATATTCCGTAGATGTTTTTTTCTGAATGAGTGCTATATTCTCGTTTCTAGCATTGCTAAAAAGGTAGAATTTAAACTTTGATATGAAACTATCTAGTGATGATGTAGTTTTCAACTCCGAAGGTAAGTTGTTCCACAGAAAGGGCGCTGTCAACGAAAAAGACCAAGAAAGGCTAAACTGTTACTGGAAATTAGCTGCTGACATATGACAGTAAATTGTGAGGAGAAGAAGAAGACGACGACAATGTCGAAGAAGAACAACAACAACAGATATCCCTTTTCGTCTCAGTAGCATTACCAAGTCTGCACAGTAGCAATGACGGACATAATACATATAATAAACTTTAGCGCTATACTTTAAAGTCTAAAGTGCATGTCAAGAGTATGAATAATACTCTTGTCTCGTGGGGTGTTGATCTCGTGGGCCGTCTGTCTCGTCTAATGACTCTGGTATTCATGACGCAACCCCAACTAATCACCGATCTCCAATAATAAAAGTAAGTTCGGAGGAAAATTGATATTGCACACTTATGTCATTTATTAAAATATATTTATGTATGACCTGTTAACATATTTCACCCTTTCCTCTGTACGACCATGCATTATGGCGGCATGGGCACACAGAATTTTTTTCTTTCTTTTGGGGTCCGGGGGGAATTCAATTAATTATTGAAAATTCAATGCATTTTCTTTGTGTGTTTTTATTTGTGGGAACTGCCCCCTACCCTAGCCCCCGCTGCGTAGGTCCCCTAGTTGATAAGCATAGTAGCATACTAGCAGTCACGCAAAACAAACACTGGCGAATTATTATTCAATAAAATCTGAGAATGTATACTATTATCTAGATCTATTAAGAATAAATCATTGTCAAAATAATTCCATAAATTGTGGTAAACAAAAAAATATTCCAACTATATGAGCCACAGTGTATCAAAAGACCAATTCACCAATTGTTCATGTGTAAGTAATTTTCAAACTAAATCTGGTCAATGCATTTATTCACTGCAAGGTGAACAGCGCCATCTACATATACCAAGGATAATTAGGGACTTTTAAATTTGCACGACGGAGAACATGGACTGCCCTTTTAAGGCAATGTGACTTCACTGCCAGTGCATTGAAAGGACGTCATATTGCCTTAAAAGGGTAGTCCACGTTTTCCGATGTGCAAATCTAAAAGTCCTTATTGCTGTGCCAAATTGCATCCGATTGGCCATGGATCTGCTATTATTGTCTAAGTATTGATCCTGTAATTCTACTGTATCCATGTCCGTGTGTGCAGTGACTGTACATTCAACAATGATGTGTAATCGTCCATGACCTAGCATCGTTTATCCATCCATGAATGAACCTGCATTCAATCAGCAGATGTATTAGATTTATTGTATTATTACTTTCTTTCTTTCTTTTTTGTATTGTTGTATCTAAGTTGAGGGCTGCGGGCACGTCAAGCTACTTTGCTTTATTTATCTAGCCCTCCTGCATCTAATGTATGTTAATTATGCATTCAATATATTTGTTTAATTTCGTTTATTATCCGTATAACATTATATACACTTAAAATATTGTATCAAACCATATTATGTTCATGAAAATGTATGATGAAGAAGAAAAAAAAGATGCAGAAACCAATAAATCAAATCAAATCACTGTAACCCTCTGGTCTCTCCTCCCTGTATAACTGAATGGGGGTGTGCAAGTGGATCACTACACCGGGGTTTCCCCCTACTCTTATTATACAAATATTGCAGGGGTTCTTGCAAAGGTAGTAACTCTCATCTACACAGGGGCTACATTTAACGCCCTATTCGAGGGATGGATTTACTAACGGCGCCTTCCATGATAAACCAATTGGGGTATTAATTTAAAGAGGATAAGGGTGTTCAAGAGCCTTAGATAAGGTAAGATGCATCTCTCTATGTTTAAAACAGGTTTGAATGTCGGGAGATACTTGTACGATCTGCTCATTACGTACTCGTGTATTGAAATATATAGAAATATAGTATGACACAGGGCATAAACAAATATCATCCGTATATAGTATGAAAATATACCTTGCTTAACAAGCTATGCATTATCGAAAGTCTATATAGGTACATTTGAATCATTCTTAAAAGAATGAAATAATTGATACAGTTGTTTCGTCCCTTCTTTTCTCTTCCGAATTCTTGTCTGCTCTTTTTTCCTAATAAATCATTTTTACCTCCTTTTGATAGACTTAGGCTTCTCTCTTTCTTTATATTTGCAATAACTGCTTCTACCCGCAAATCGTTTGGTCTCTTGTCGGTCTAGGGTTGATCTCGTTAAAGTGACTGGACCCAGTCAGACCGCAGCGTGCGCGATAATGAGGCTGTGCGGCAAATTTTACTCAGATTCCCGTTCGGTGAAAAGCTCGCTTACAACGCTCTCGTAAAACACGAGACCAGCCACGGGATTTTGGTAGCATCATTTTGTCGCCTTCGTATGGCTTACAGTGCTATTCATCATGGCGGAATCGTGGGGTAAGTCAATCTCTGAAATTTTCGCTGTTCTTTGACACCAAATTTGCCCAAATTAGTTAGATTTTTTGCTTACTTTTATCGCAAACAAAAAGAGCGTTTTTTAGTCCTCGGAAATCAACTACTCATTACATAGTGTCGTATTTTGCTAGTTCCTGACTGGTATTGATAATATTTTTTCGAAATTTTGCATCCTACGTCGACTTTGATAACCAGCCCATCGTTTGATGTTGAAAGCACGTAGACGCAAGTAATTTTTGAATAAGAAATTTGCCCAAATTATTGGGCTATATTTTGGAAATCTACCGGAAGTAGACGGAAAATGATTCGAAACCGCGGGAAATTGCTATGGCTACGGCCTTTTAGTCAGGAATGGCGGGGTTTCTTGTGTGTCGCTGTGCCATTGTGTGGCGCATACAGTAGTCCCAAGTGTATATATTTGTGTCAGCTTTTTAGTTTTTGTTGTCGCAAATCGACAGCAATGTAAATAAATCGACTGCTGACACTGACTGCTCATTAGTCATTGCTATTTATTATAAATCTAGAACAAATGATATGTTTTAAATGTATATTTACAAGGGTTTAAACATGTTAAGACAAGTAATGAAGGGGTTTGATAACTGTGATCGAATTGTAAAGAACTGGAATCCTGAGCTGAGCTGAGCTGGATATTAGAATGATAAATTACAGGATAATTAATTTTATTAATTTGGGATTCTCAAACTTTGGTTCTGCCTTCTGGTCAACTCAAACCTTACAGCCAGCCACAGAAATAAGCAACATTTCCTTGTGCGAGTTGTATATATTATGATTATGAACAGAGCAGAATTAAATCCCCATACATTGAACTATTAGCCATTTTATTCTTCTTATCATTTGTTGTTGTTTTTCTGACAGACACACTTGACCATCGAAACTTGCGGGACTTTGACAGACATCACACATCAGTCTCCATTGCATTCCTGGATCAACATTTGCTGGACTGAGTGGACTCCAGGCCTTCGTTCGTTTTAATGGTTATTAATTTGAAGACTCATCAGCAGTTTTGCTTCACGTTGCAACAAACAATCTTGAACGGGGAGTTTGGGAGAAGGACGAGAAGGATTTTGTTCAGCTTAATCCTTTCAATAAAACAAAAATCTCTGATACTCCCAAAGTTCCAAGGTGGGATTCAAGAGCTTACACCAACAAAGCATTTATTATATTAATAGAAAACTGACTGAACAACAATCATTTGTTGTTGTTTTTCTGACAGACGCACTCAACCATCGAAGCTTGTGGGACATTGACAGACATCAATCTTCGTTGTATGAAGTAGCATTTACCGAGGAAGAAGAAAGAAGAACTGTCACCTTTATACAATTAAACAATATTGAACTCTAATAATACTTTTATTCTCAGCGACACATTTTATGCGTGTGATGGTCTCAATATAAATGTCAAAGTCAGTTCATAAATAAAATATAAATATTAGAAAATGCAAATTTTATTCCTAGTCCTATCGCATTTATTATTAGAAGTAGTGTTAAATAATACATTTTTTGTTTAACCGTTGTCCGTTTACTAGGCTATTCAGAAGAAACCAGAGCTGGTTTTCTTCTGGGTTAGTTAGCATGAATTTTGATTAAGAAATGTAAATTACACAGACCTGTTAAATAATAGCCCCCCCCCCCCCCCCCCCACAAAAGAAAAACAATTTTTTTTTTTTAAAGATATTTTTTGCAGATTTGTATTTCATCCAGAAATAGTACCTACACAGGGTAAACATAATATAAATAGTCAAGCATTGACATATTTTGATACGTTGGTGATGGTGATTGTGATGGAGACGGTGGAGATGATGGTGATGATGTCAGTGGTGAAGGTGATTGATCATGATGGCTATGGTGATGATGATAATGATGACGGTGATTATGATGATGGCAACGGTGATGATGTCGGTGGTAATGGCGATCATGATGACGATGATTATAGTGATGATGGCGATGATGATCTTGATGGCAATGCTGATGGTGGTGATGATGAGGGTGATTATGATGGCAATGCTGGTCGTTGACGGTTGGTGGTGATGATGGCAATTAATGGTGATGTCGGTGGTGGTGATGATCGTGATTCCTGATGGCAATGATGACGGTGATTATTATGGCGATAATGATCATGGTTATGATGATGGCGATGATGATCATGATGACGGTGATTATGATGATGGCGATGATGATCATGATGATGACGATGATGGTTGTGATTGCAATGCTAATGGTGGTGATGATGATGTAGGTGGTGACGGCGATGATGGCTATGGTGATGATGATAATGATTGTGATGGCGATGACGATTGTGATAATGATGTTGAAGATGAAAATTAGAATTCTACAAGTTATTTGAGCCCCTCAGCCCACCGCACACTAATATTTCTATCCGAGGGTCAAACAAACCCCGAAAATAAATTTTCAGATATATATATTCCGCGGGTCACTTTAAAACAAAATCAAACAGAAAAAAGAATAAGGGAAAGAATTTTGTAATATTTTATTTCCAGGAATACACATGAACTGGAGTAACACAATTGACAAAAGAACTATGAAATAAAATATTACCGTCCTCAAATGTCTGGGAATTACCAAAAGAAATTCCTGTTTAAGGCTCTTCTCATTAGCTCATGGTTTACAAATATAAAAACACATTTCAGAACTTTTACAACCATGAAATTATTAGCAGGGATGGGAACAATCATATTTTCAATTTTAAAATCACATTGCCCCCCCCCCCCCCCTAAAAAAAAAAGAAGTTTGTATTTACACAAACATACATTTCATACAAATAATGTGTCTTCTTTGTTAAAATGATATCAAAGCCTGGCCAAAAATAGCCTATATAGACAATTAAATCCCCTCTTCTGTCCCTAGAGCTGGTATTCTATATTGTACTTGATTGTACTTGTGTGCGTATCTGTGTCCAACTTTGTACTTTCCGTTCACTTCTATAAGTATGTAGCGCATGAATATCGTACACAATAATAAGTATGTGGGGCAATGCAAAGCCTCTACGACCGGGGG